>SNVD02009170.1:0-35835 GCA_013180625.2 Boswellia sacra | reverse complement strand
ATATAGGCTTTAAAGTTGGAATTCTAAGGGAATTAATGCTATTCTTAGCGTTGTCAATGTTCAAGAATTTCAGTTGATCTCAAAATGCACCATTGCAAAACAAGCATGGGATATTTTCGAGGTAAAGTATAAAGGTACAGAAAAAGTAAAGGATTCTAAATTACTTACCTTGACTTCAAAGTTTGAAAATCTCACTATGCATTAAGATAAAACTCTAAGTGATTTTCATACTAGACTTTGTGAAATAACTAATGCCACTTACATGCTTGGTGATGAATATTTTGATGCTAAATTGGTAGAAAGATCCTTAGATATTTACCATATAAATTTTAGCCTAAGGTTACAGCCATTGAAGAAAGCAATAACGTGAAGACCATAAGGGTTGATGAACTACTTGGTCCTCTTCAAGCATATGAGATGAGGCTGAAATCGAGGAAGAAAGAAAAGGGCATTACTTTTTCTGCCGCTTCAAAAAAGAAAGAAAATGATGATTTCGATGATGAGCAGATTGCGTATTTGACAAAGAACTTTGTCAAATGTATGAAGAAAAATCCTAAGAAAGTGTAGAAAGTAAAGAACTTTGATGCAAAGAAGTTCCTCAAAAAACCAGCCAAGAAGATTCAAGAAAAATCTTATAAGAAAAGCCAAGTACAATGCTTCAAAAGTAAGGGATTTGGGTATATACAATATGAGTGTCCTAATTACAAGAGAAGGATGGATAAAGGCTTGTGTGCAACCTGGAGTAATGACTCAGAAACAAATTTTGATGATGGAGAACATTCGAGTAACTTTGTTGCATTTACTGGTAAGGTGTCTGATAAAGGCAAAGCAGTCGTGTTTGAAATAATTGAGCAAAAAAGATCAGATGTGATGAAACAAATGCAGATGAGGAAGCTGATTATCAAGAGGAACTTCAACTTGCTTATAATGCACATTATGAAACATGAGAAAAATAAAAAGCTCAAACCAATAATCTGTAGAAAGAGAGAGAAATTCTTAGATGTCAAAAGGCATATACAGAAGATTGCATAAGTAAACTGGAGACAGTTGTGAACCAGAAAACTAAAAAGATTGAGAAACTCAAATCTGAACTTGTAGAAGCTCATAAATGCATTGATAAATTTAAAATTGGTTTAGCTCGACTAGTTCAAGTTTTAAGTCATGGAAGAAAAAGCACAAATAAGCATGGCTTGGGATTCGATGAAGGTAATATTGCTTCAACTTCCAAAATAGTTTTTATTAAAGCTTTAACTAACATTTTAAGTTCAAGTTCAAATGCTAGCTCTCAAAACTCAAAAGGTAAAGATGTTTTTGTCTCGCCCATGAGTTCCTTTAAGTCAAGCCTAGAAAACGTAACCAAACTTGTTCCTATTTGTTATTTTTTGGTGTAAAAGGTCACATCTTATAAGCTGTTGAATCTATTACATAAGAAATATTAACAGTTTAGACAGTCACATAAGACTCGACCAATTTAGGTTAAAAAATGGGCAACTCCTTGCAATGTTATATTTACTACTTTAAAATCCATAGCTAATGATTTTCGGTATTTTGATAGTGGATGCTCAAGACACATGACAGGGAACAAGAACTTTTTGAAAGACATCAGATCTTGTAAGGAAGGGACAGTCACGTTTAGTGATGGAGCTAAATACAAAGTACTAGGTAAAAGTACCTTGTACATTGAAGGTTCACCTAAGTTGGAAAATGTTTTGTTTGTTGAAGGGATAAAAGGTAATTTAATCAGCATTAGTGAAATTTGTGATGACTAATTTGACATAAATTTTACAAAGAGTAGATACGTGACTTTAGATAAACATGAAAGTTGCATTCTTGAAGGCACATGATCAAATGACAATTGCTATTTGTTAACAAATATTAATGCATTTTCTACCAAAATATCAGATTTAGAGTTATGGCACCAAAAGCTAGGATACATAAACTATAGGGACTTAGTTAAGTTAACTAAGACTAGAGCAATTAAGGGTGTTCCTACTCTTGATGACAAACCAAATGGTATTTGTGGACCATGTCAGTTAGGTAAAGGGACAAGAGGATCACATAGCTTTAACATATACCTTCGCACCATTAAGATTCTAGATTTGTTACATATGGACCTTATGAGACCTATAGATATTGAGAGCATTACAGGAAAGAGGTATGTTTTTGTTGTTGTTGATGAAATTTCAAGATTTACCTGGATTGATTTCACTCGTGAAAAATCTGACACATTTGAAGTTTTCAGGAACTTATGTGTTAAACTTGAGAATGACCAAAATAGGAACATTGGTAGAATTGTAGAAATTCGTAGTGACCATGGGAAAGAATTTGAAAATGTTTCCTATGCAAATTTTTGTAAATTTCATAGTATATCTCATGAGTTTTCAGCTCCAAAGACACCTGAACAAAATGGAGTGGTAGAGCAAAAGAACAGGACTTTACAAGAGATGGCAAGGGTCATGTTGAACAGCAAAAAGCTAATAAAAAGGCTACGGGTAGAAGCTATCAGCACAACATGCTATATCTCCAATAGAGTGTTCCTGAGACCTCGAGCAACACAAACCCCTTACGAAATTTTGAAAGAAAGGAAACCTAACATCAAATATTTTCATGTTTTTGATTCCAGGTGCTTTATTTTGAATAATAGGTAGCAATTGGGCAAGTTTGATGCTAAGAGTGATGAAGGAGTTTTTATTGGATACTCAATAACAGACTTATCATGTTTATAACTTGAGAACCAAAACCATTATGGAATTAACCAATGTGGTGTTTGATGATACTGATAATTTCTCTGTTTATTCGCTGGAAAAACAGATTATTAGTTTGATGAAAGACACATTTGAAGATTCAAACTCAACTACTGTAGACTACAAAACAGAATTAGTTACGACTGATACAACCAGTGCAGTTAACTCAGATAAAACTGAACCATCAGACAATGCTAATCTGGACAGAAATCAAATAAGAGATGTTAGTATTAAGAGAGATCCACCATCTTGGATTTAAAAGGCATATCCCATAACTTCAATCATTAGAAGTCCAAAAAGCACAATAAAAGCAAGAAGCAAAACATCATTTCTTTATCCACAGTAGAGGCTGAATATATAGCCGCTGGAAGCTGCTGCACTCAATTACTTTGGATGAAACAATTGATAAGTTACTATGGTATTAATCAAGATTTAATAAATTTATTTTGTGATAATACTAGTGCGATTAATATCTAAAAAAATCTAGTCCAACATTCTAGAACTAAGCACGTTAATAGAAGGCATCATTTTATTAGAGAGCTTGTTGAATCCAAAACAATCCACATTGAACATATCTCTTTTGGGAATCAACTAGCTGACTTGTTTACTAAAGCACTTGACGCATTGAGATTTGAAAAACTGAGAAAAGCCATAGGTATTTGTCAGTTATCTGTATAAAAACCGTGTTTAATTATGATATTTATATCTGCAACACCATTAGTCAGTTTTTCAACTTAAGCATGATTGAGCTGCTTTGATTGTTTAAATTTACTGGTAATTTAATGTCAAAACTAGAGAAGGCTACCAGTTATGATGTATGAAATCTAGCCTTAGAGATTAGCTTCAATGTATTTAGGAAATATGTTGAGGCAACCTACTCTAATGGAAGAGAGCTACCTCATTTCATGTGTGAAAGCTAATGGTTTTATAGCAATAATTCTTGTTGAGATTAATATTTTTGTGTGTAAGAACCGTGCTTATGTTGACCACTCAACAGAATTGAATGTTAAGATGATAAATATTGATGTTAATATGGGTTTAATCAGCTTTGATACAAGCTTGGTTTTAAAATGATTTTATGAAGCTCATATATTTCAGTTATGTAGAGTTTAACTGTTTTCAATTATGTGCTGTATAAATTTTGACCAATGCTTCATGTCTGAATCTATTTTATTTTCTTATGTGTTGATGCGTCAATAAGGTGAGCCACGTTAGCAAGGTCGTTTTAAGTGAAAGATTGTTCAGTGGCGGGAAGATTTTGGTGATTTAAAAGCTAAGGATTTTATAAGATATCAAATTGCCTTCCTTAATGAAGATTTTCAAAAAATTTTTTTGGAAATTACCATAATTAATAGACATATACATATTTTCTCTTTCATGAAATTTAATCCTTTTGGAAAATGAATTTCATTCAAAATTGAACATCTAAAATTTGGATTGGATTGGGATTTTGTGCCAGTTATATCACACTTGATTATTAACTCTTTATTATATAAATTCCATACTTGTTTTATCTCTTTATTAAACCCTAAAATCATAATAAAGCTTCTTTAACTTCTCTTCAACTATCATGGCCAAACGTAAAGTTATTACTCAATCTTCCTTAACTGAGCCTGAAACTACTAGTTCTTCTTTATCATGTGACTTTTCAACTGAAGAGGAATCAAGCCTAAAAGAGCAGGAGGTCCAGCAAGAACAACATGCTGACCTAGAAATCGAACCAGAGTAGTCAACTACAACAGAACCAGAGCAATCGACTATAGGAGAACCAGATTCGACTTCAACTCCACCAGTTCTAGTTGATCCAGCAATGAATAAAGATGACAATGTCATGCTTGATAAGGTACAAATCGTGTCAATCCTCGAAGCCACAACTTCTTGAAGCGAGAGAATGAAACAAGGTTTAGATGATACACTTCAAAGAGAGAGATTCATGTGGAGAGGCCTATCAAAGTTGACAACTTTGATGATTATCAGCTCAGAGAGATGCTTGAATCCAGACATTGGATGAGGACAGTAACAAATTTAACTTATCCTATCAAATCTCTTGTTCAAGAATTCTATGCCAATATTTTATTCTACATCAATGATCATAGGACCTATTACTGCCATAAGGTTTATTGTGGAGGGAAGTTGATTAGACTTTCTCCTAACGTCATAAACCAATTTTATGAAGTTCCTATTGGCATTCAACATACTGTTGGCAATGAGTTGAATATAAGTGAGGTCACATATGAGTTGACTAAGAGTAGAAAGGTTCGTTGGGATCTACATGATGGCATTGATCAAAAAAATTTGATTTTGAAATATCGTGTGTTGCATAAGATCACTCAATTCAATTGGTTCCCGTCCATACACCAAAATAAAGTTAAAGAGGATAGAGCCAAGTTTCTTTACTGCATATACACAAATTGCTTGATTAATATTGGATTGTAGATGTATAATTACATTGTTCAGATTTTAACTCATCAATCTCACAAAAAACTGTTGGTTTTGCCTTGTTTGATTCATGCTTTGTTGATGCAAAACGTGATAGAATTGGAGGATGGTGACATTACTAAAGAAATTCTCTTAGCCATCAAGAAACGTTTCATGACAAGGATTAAAAATGCTCCTAAGAGGGAGGAAATACCTAAGAGACAACCTAAACAAAGGAGAAACCCCAGACTAGATCAGATGGCATCTATCACAGAAGAGCTTACTCTAGTCACTTCTTTTTTAACTGATCTTGTGCACGAAAATCAAGCTATCAAGGGCAAGCTGCAAAGTCTAGAAGAGAAGCTTGAGAGCAGATCCAATGGTAACCATAAATGAAGAAACAAAAGAAGAAAGACAAAAGAGAAGCAAGTAGAAAACCAAAACAGTTGCTGAAGAGTCTTCTTCAAAGATAATAGATGACACTCCTAACCCACTAGATCCTGCTTCAATTCCTATTACATCTCCACCCCATGTCACACAATAAGCAGTTGAAACTTTTTGTGGATATTTTACAGAAGATAGAAACCATTTTGGAGAGACAAGATCATGAGATCCTTGAAACAGTTGCTGTAGTTGCTACCTCTACTGAAACTACTTCAGCATGCACTCCTACTGAAATTACTCCACAACATATGGTTAAGCGATTGCAAACCACTGTTGGCCGATCCAAATTGCGCCTCTCAAAACTGCTTGTGCACAAGTCTGCTAGACTTAACTAAATCGACTTAACTGAACCAGATTTCACTATATTTTCTTTAATTTTTGCTTTAGAACTTTATTTTGGCACTTGTTATGAAACCAAGGGGGAATAAGGATATATGGATGTTTTTGTACTTAGACTTTAATGACTTTAATGATTGTTTGTTTTGTTAAACTTTCAGGAGAATGATTTGTGGTTGAACTATTATACTATGCAGTTTATGATTATGATGTTTTGCAGGTTTAATGTTTGATTAAAGGGAAGTGATAGTTCATGTTGGTGTTTTATATTCTGACCTTTAATGATTGATTTTACATTGTGAATGATTTTATGTTGCTTTTCTATTTTGATTTGAGTTTGTTGAGTTTGTTGCAGACCAGTTTACCAATCACAAGCTGATAGTATTTTGTGACTAATTTTTTTTTTTTTTGTGTGCAGATACTGGACAATTTGGTTATGTCATTTCAGTTATGCCTATTATGACTGAAAGTTGGATATTCATGCTTTTGTGAATTTTTGGCTAAGTGTTTAGATTCTATTTTCAATTGTCTTAGAAAGTTGGATATTCATGTTTTTGTGAATTTTTGGCTAAATGTTTAGATTCTATTTTCAATTGTCTTACATTTATCCATGCAGGATTTTGTTCACAGAAACATGTGAATGTTTTCATCACAAGATACCAAAGGGGGAGATTGTTAGTGTCAATGTGACATGTAGCAAATTTCATGCATATGCAATGCATGTGACTAAAATTTATTTTTGTCAACTTATGATAAAAATATGTGTGATATTCATTTTCCTAATGCATTATGAGATTTTTATTTTAGGACAAGATTTGATAGAATGCTTTTGATACTTATCCTAATTGGCTGAATATCTTAGTTGATTACAATTTCCTATTTAGATTAGGATATTGTGATATGCTTTCCTATAGTTTATCTAATCATCCTATTTTAGTTTTGCAGGACTTTGATAATAATTATGATTGTTGATTACATGAATAATATAGCTATTCATGCAGACTATGTAAAGAAAAACACTCAAGGCTTAAAAAAGTGAAGATAAAGTGGTGTATGTAAAGAAACATGGAAAGCACTTAAGTATCTTTATTTTTCATCATCTTCATTGTAAAATCTTTATGATTGTGTTAGTTTATACTATGTATGACTCATGTGTGTTGAGTATATGCATAGATTTGAGTTGCGAGAGTTATTGAGTCGTGTAAGCTTAAGAGATTTGAGTAATTACATGATATTGTAACAGTTATCGTAGTTATGTTTAACTAAACCGTTGTAGTTAAGTCCGACATGTTTGAGAAGTGCAACATCAGAAGAGTGTGCGAAGGACTTTTGGTTGTGATCAAGTTTACATAGATTAGGTTAGTAAGTGAGCGAGTGGTTACTACCATAAAAAGTCCTAAGTCGTGTGTAAATGCAAACAGCATAGTGGATTACAACTCTTGTTGCCCGTAGATGTAAGCTGGTTGATAGTCGAACCACGTAAAATTTTCTGTTTCGTTATTTTTAGCTATTTTAGGTACTTCTATGTTAACTATCTATACACTGCGAAAACTAATAATAACTTCTAAACCCACCTAGTGTCAGTTTTCCTTTTAATTTATTAATGTCTATCAAGATCTATATCAAAATTGTGAAAGAAAAAAATGTATATATCATCTCCAAATTAAACTGATGAAGAGATAAATTGAATAATAATAATAATAAATAAAAGAGAAATAGGAGTTCATTCACATGATGAAAAAATCTAAAGTCAGTTTTTTCCCCAAAGTATTACCTTTTCAGTGAGTGTCAAAGAAGTTGTGTTCGTCACTAACATATTTGAGACAAACTGTGTTCAACCTATTCAGGAAAGGTTGCATTCTTTAGGAAAAAATGCATTAAAAGATAACGTAGAGACAGTAAAAGCTCACTTATACACTAAAAGGGTAATTTGGAAATTAGTTGGGGTTCAATGAGAAAAAATTAAAAAAAATAAAATTTTTTATTGAGTGAATTTAGAAGTGGGGGCTGAAGAGTTAGAAAATGAGTGTTGAATAGAACAATTCTTTTTGTAAAAGTTCTATTTTTATAACTCATATTCCAATAAAATATACTTTAATGAGCTTTACTTTGAGAAGTTGATAAATGCATAAAAATATATTTTAAGCATAAAATAATTGATACTAATTTTTAATATTGTAAAATTTTTTATGGTATTTATTGATGCTAAAATTTTGACCCTTCAGAATAACTTGCCTAATTTCATTTGGTAGCTTCCAAAGCAATAATCGGCATCAACACACTGAGTACTCTGCAAAACAGAAAGAGATTAGAGGACTCATCGGTAGGGTTGCCGGCTAAGACCCTCCAACGTTCAAGTCAGGAATCACTACAATTGATTTTTTTTTTTTTTTTGCTAGATTACTTGATGAGAATAACATACCTCCTTAAGTCCTTTTTAGAAGGTCTTTTACATTAAATCCATGATCAACACAAATCCTTACTTTAGGTGAGAAAATTCCCTTATTGTTATTTTTCCTCTTCTGAATCGATTTGATTTGTCTGTAATATTTCTTGAAGGAAATGTCCTTCCTTTTTATTAATATCGATTCTGATTTTGTTCCTAGTCCGGTTGAGTAATTGGAATAATTTATTTCCAATTTCGATCATTGGCAATTCTTACGAATCAAACTTAAATAGGAAGGAGTCAATTTGGATATTCACATACAAAATAAGAATATTGGAGTTTAATTGAGAAAATATCAAATAAGACTATTCTATATTGAGTGACGCCAAGTGAAATAATTATCAAATAGTTATTCGTGAATATTTACTTTGTGGACTGCCTAAGATATATGCTGACTGGGAAGGTTCGAAAACTCAATTATCAAAATTATTGAATAAGTATTCGGTAGTTCTTTATACAAAGAATTCATCTTGTTTATTAGAGATGGGCCCATTTGCTTTTTATTCATTGGTTGAGCCGAACTTTCAATATTGCACTTTTGGTGGCCTGGCTTATTCGGTAGATGTGGAGCCCAAAATTCTTTTAGTAAAGTGAGCCAATTCAGCAACTTCTATCAGGCCATGTCCCTTCACTTCTCAAATAGGGTTCTTTCATGTGTTTCAACAATCCAACACACCTTTCAACCAATCCATGCTTTGACCTTTCTACCATCTATTCGCCTAGGGGTGGCAAAAACTTGAGACCGGGCCGGGGACCTCAATCTTTGACCCCAACCCCAGCGTGGCATTTATATCCCAGTCCCCGAAAATTCCAAGGGCAGGGTAAGGTTGAGGAATTGAATTCCCCAGATTTTTACCCGAGGTCCCTCTTTTCTTTTACATATAATAATAAGTAAATGGCTTATACTGCTTTTCGCATTTCATGTTCAAAAGTTGGGCTCAGCCTAGTGGCAACTTGGTGTGCTAATCTTTGCTTGAACTTGGGTTCAAATTGCCTTAACTACGCCTCCTGGGCTAGAATGTTGGATTTGGTTTGGGTTTTAATATAATTGCAAATTATTTTTTTTAAATTATTCACTATTGGTTATTCCAGGCCAGGTCCAGGCAGGGGAGTATGGTCCCCGTCTTTGGGCATTCCTCGGGAATCTTCTCCCCATCCCTGGCCTAATTCCCTAGAATTTTGGGTAATTTCCTAGGCCGGCAACACCCAAAGATCCGAGTACCCAACCTCACTCAGGTATTTTTGTAACCCTTATATTCGACACTTCTGAAAATAATCCGTTCAGCAATTCCAATTGATCCAACCCGTCCTTGATCTTAAAGTGATCTTTACTTAGCAAATTATTCAAGAATTCAGACCACATTGGCAATAAACATTCAGTAAAAAATGTAGCCTCTACAGTATTATAGCATAATTTTTTTGGCTTATGCCTACTTGATATTTGTTTTATTGCTTTTTCATTTTTGTAGTCTTTATCTTGAAAAAAGTGTTGTCCTCAAATTAGGATTAATGAAAATTTTTATGCAGGTTTAGTAAAATGGATATAACTCTCAATCTATAAATCAAAATAGAGAAATCAACGAACCTAGAGCAACATGACCCAAATCTACACAAAATTGAAGAATAATTGAAAGCCTAAATCCAACATTTGTGGGCAAAAAAGACATAACAGAACTTGATTATAACTACTACTTAGCCTGACCCATCTCTAGTATTTGGATAATATCTCACGAAATACATATTCAATCAGTATCATTATAAAGTTGGGAAAAGTTTAATCAAATTTGGCCATTTTCACAGTAAAAAAAAGATGCCACAATTTATCAAAAGTGCCAGTATCTAGAATCTAACATATTTTTGGTATCTTGACTATAGCTCATAGAATAATTGTCCAAATTGAATATGGTGGCTATGGAAAGATCAGACAAAAAGCTATAACTTTTATGTTATCACAAAGCCTAATTCAATTGTTTTAGTAGCAAAAAATGTGTCACAATTTGTTGGAAAGGTTGGTGACTGAAAATGTGGAATATTTGGGTTCACATTAGATAGTTCCATTTAATTGCCTATCTAAAGACACCTTTAGGAGTTGAATAATAATCCATTGTATCGTCAATTTTATCCTACAATTCTCCCTTTACACTTTTTCTCTAAAATTTGTGGTAAAGAATTGTAAGCTAGGCTAGAGTTTTAAGTAAGGCTAGAGATGAGTTTTCTGTGTAGTTTATCTATTTCTCTACTTGGCTTATTGCTCAAGAGCAATAAAGTTTATAAATATGTGTGTGTTTAAGTCTTTCTTATCTTTTACTTTTCTATAATCCAAAAATTATAATTTTCAATTTTATATAAATTCAATTGTGCTTTCTTTATGTGATTCATTTTATATTATAATTATTATTGGTGGTTTCTTTTTGTAAACTAATCTTTTACCATGATATTGTCGATCTTGGATAGTTTGTAGAGATGGACATTATGTATATAAATCTTGTTTGTAAAGAGTTAAATCATACAAAATATATTTGTTTACTAATTGTGCTCTACTATACATATCTTCCAATTAAATGTTTGGGATGTGAAACTTTCAATTGAGTCATAAGTGTTGAATCAAAATGGAAAAAGAGATTTACAAAGCATATTAATGATTCTCGAGCCTTGTGCCCCTTTATCATTGATTTCTTCTTAAATTTTATGCAATCTTATCTTTTCATATTAATCATAATCATTTAATATTTTGTCTTTCCTATTGTTTTAGTATTTTTGTTTCACTAGCCTATTGCATTGGAATCTTTCTTTGAGATCGACACCTCAACCTATACTGCAATAACTATGTTATATTTTGAGCATAAACAAAAACCTAAACAAATAGCTCCTTCATCTAGTAATCACGCTCAACTAAAATTATTGTTAACCTTCATGTAACTCTATTAATAACTTTAGACCCTAATAGATAACGATAATTATTTATCATGTTTTGCATGAAAGTAAATATTGCGATGGATAATGAATCTAGTTAGTGAAAGCATGACTTCCCTTGTGTATAGCTTGCTAAAGTGGTGCTGAATTATAGTTACAATAAAATAAAATGGTTTTTGCATTTTAATTTGTTTGTTGTGAAAGCTATTTTAATTTCTTAACCGTGTATTTTCTTTTTCAGAAAATGTCTTCCCTTAGCCATCCACTATCAATCATATATTGAATCAAAACAAACTCATTAGCGAGAACTTAATAAACTATCTTAATTGTTGAACTTTACAAATCTGTCTTAATCCAGTCGTGCCTTCTAGAACCAACTAGTAGAGGAGGCTTTTCAATTTTGATAATGTATCTAAAATCTTTATTAATCCATAATTTAATTGCTCCAAAGCAATGCAATTTTAAATATCCAAGCCATGTATAGAATAAATTATTTAATTAACCTAAAGCTAGCATTATAAATGCTGAATTAATACATACAACAGAACGAATATAATATTCAGTATATATAGAGATGTCAATTCACTAATTTCATACCATTAGCTTACTTAGTGTTAGCTAAAAGATTAGCTAGGCAGTTAATGCTTAGTCCAACAAAAGTATATAGACATAATATTAGTTATTCAGTTAAGTAATTGTTAATTTAGACTAATTGAATTCTCATTCTGTTTAGTTTTAAATCATGAAGGGTAAAGGTACTAGCTACAAAGATTAGCGTACTAGCTAATCTTAATTATTTATTTGGTGTTCTTGAGACGATAATGCGCCTTGTGTAGAGGAAATTAAAAAAATTAAAAAAAAATCCACAATAAACACACACACACACACACACACACACACATATATTCACCTTGCCAAAATGTTTTTTATTGCTCCTGCTTTAGTTGTACATTCTGTACTTTGATGTATATGAGGTTCCTACACAAAAAGTCTCCATGTTGGGACAGTTCCCCACAGTTAATATTGTCACCAAAGATGCAAATTTAAAGGTGTAATTGTAACGGCCCAGATCTTTCACATTTCCATTACATGATCGATCTGGTTGCCATGGAAATCACATCCGAATTTTTTTTAACTTGTCTAACCAATACCACATCAATTATCCAAAATAAATACTTCAAAATAATATTACGTGCATAACCATTGCAATGATATTATAATACTTCATATTAACTGCCTAATAAGCATACCATAGTCTAGAAGTTTCGATCCAACTTCACTTCAAATTAAATCTAAAACCATCTCTTCACTTAATCACTCAAATCTACACAAACTTCAATAACTCCATATCTAATCTTGCTAACCCTGTCACTCAAACCACTCTACATAAATGTTAGTGATGGGGGTTGAGCCGTTAACTCGGTAAGCATAATCAATCCTAACATATTTTTATATTAAAAACCTTTTATGAATTATAGATATTTAGTAATCATAATTTTACATAATGACATAATCTTATACTTCAATAAATTAATCAAAAAACATTTTATCAGAGGCCATATAAAATAATCAACATAACTATAAGTTGTCAACATAATAAATAATACTCCTATTAGTGCAAATAAAGAGAAAACATAAAAATCAGATTTGTTGTAATAAAATATCATATCAATTCTCGTAAAACATACAAAATAGGATAATTAACTGAAATTATCATAATTTAATAAAAACATTAAATCATGATCATAAAACGTGGTTTTATAGTAACTCATAAAACATGTATGCATAGTAGCTGAAAACATTATCAGAAAACATAGTTTCATAGTAGCACATATCACGCAGCCATATCATATCAAAGGATCGATTAACGATCAAACATATCATATCGTATTTGTGCGCATTGTAATATAAATCCAGCTGGAACCATAACAAATCATATCATCTACATATGGCACTTTGCACTGTGTGTGGCATTTCGTGCTTCCCACACAATCTCAAGAGGTGGCCCTATGCAGTCATGTCATAACATATAAGGGTGCTACGGACAATGAGCCAAAATTATTTTCTTATTATAACTTATAATATGGAATACTGATTTCAAAATTTGTATAAATCTCAAAATACTTAAAATAATCCTTTGCATAATAAATTTATATACGAACTTTATTTCTTAAACCAATTGTTTGCTTAGAGAACATTTAAAACCAAGATAATTGATTTGAAAAGCATTTTAAAGAAACGTTAAAGTATTAAGTTTTGAAGATCTTTTGATAAATGAGTTAAATGATTAAATAAAAGCAAATTTTAGAAAACAATTTACTTTATTAAATATCTAATTTAATAAAACTAAAAAGATCTTTGTTGTTTAGAAGCCAGATATATAAAAAACTAGTTTCCATTCATGAAAAACTATAAAACTTAAATTTAAAATTATATCGGTTTTCACATATGTCAAATAAAGCACACTAATGTGAATATCATTTACTTAAATACTAATTTCAAAATATCAATAAGAACATGTATTTTTATGAAAGCTATACTTTATATGCAAATAAAACTGTATATATTCATAAAATACCTGTAAGCATAAACTATTATTTGAAACTATCAAAGACTTTTATGTATTTTTTCAAAACCACTATTGAAAGCACCATAATTTTATTTCAGTAAAAACAATTTTGTTTATAATAATAAATTGTAAAAAAAAAAAACATATAATAAGCGTTGAACTTGTAGTTTTTGATACTTATAACAAAATGTATAACTTATAAAACATTCTTACATAGACACTATACATAACATAAGAATCATTTCTACTATCAAACATATTTTTAATTATGCATGTAAACTAATCATATTAAGAATGATTATACTTACCTCATACTTGCAGACCATATATCATATATCTTTTAGTCACCCATCCAACATCTCTCAATCGTCTAACAAAAATGAAACAATAATTTGATCATGTGAATATCCATAACAATTTCTCATCAAATATAAAAACTCCCATTCCAACTCAAAACCCGATTCAGTCTCTTAAATAACAACGTAAATGAATTCTTTCTCATACAACTAAAGAGTCATCATCTCCATACCAAATGAACCAAAGATCTCATAATTATTATGCTCGAATCAACACAATAAGAATACCAAAATTTATCTCATCTAATCTCTTAAGTTTAAAAATCTCCGAACTATCATTCCTAATTACAATACTTCCACCTTTAAATCAAAACAATGCAAATTCTCTCATTTTTAATAAATTATCTAACCCCCAAGGTTTCCAATATCTTATAGAGACATAGTAGACATTTTAATCTTAGAACACAAAAGGTATCAAAACATTTTGGATTCAAAAAATCCTTCAAAGAAATCATAATTTAAGAAATATCAATTCTGGTCATTAGATTACAAGATTAACATCCGTTACTTTGTAAATATGAAATAATTTGCCATCAATTTGTAAAATCATGAAAACATCCAAAATGAAACTTAACATGCCAAATAAGAATTCTTTAAAAGCTCATAACTTTATGAAAATATGACCAACTCAAAATCAAATTTGTACTTCTAACATTCTGTTGAAAATAGTAAATCCCAAAATTTCATAGTCTTATTTTAAAAATAATTAGAAATAAATTACTCAATCATTTTCAATGAAACTAATTTTAAAAGAACTATTTTCATGTCTACTATAATATATAAGAATTTTAGAACGAAAATCAGTTTCAAGCCATACTTATGATTTTCAAAAATCTAAAGATTAGGTTTAGAATCAATATTTTCATAATCTTTTTGCCAAATTTAAAAATTAATGAAAAATCATATCTTTCATATTCTGATCTAAAATAAAATTTAAATAATTCTTGATACATATGTTTGAACTTATAAAAACATGGAATTCAAAATCAGAGTGTAAATAAACTTAGACACTTGATAATAGGTTACTATCTCATGTAAGGTTTGTAAGTCGAGATCTTCGATCTCAAACTCCAACCACTTACAAAAACCCACAAATCTAATACAATTAAATATTAAATCATTAAAATATCAACCCTTAGATAGTTTATAAATCATCATGTCACATACATCAGAATTAACCTGATTAATCCAATGAAATATAAATTCTTGTACTTAGTTCTAATCTTGGTAGTTCAAGCCAGAACAACACTCAATCTCAGATTTTTAATTCCCAAAATCAGACTCAAATTCATCTCAAATTTTACAATAGTGTTCCACACATATATAGGCTATTTCAAAAATTTTCTTATGAAGTTTTTCTATTAAAATCATTTTCGAACAAATTTATATTTTGGGTACAAAAATTCTACCAAACAATGTCTGACAATGAGTCAAGCTACTTTGATGATTTTTATGAATTTTATACCAATTGAAACCTCACCAAAATTTTTAGAAAGACTATATACATATAAAATATTAAGATTATTAAATTTCACAATTTTTGACCAACATTTGGATGGGTAAAGAAATTTTTGAATTTGGTTTATCAAACAGAACAGTTTAAATTCAAGTTTAACAATATTGTTTCGAAAATCTACAAAAAATTGAAATCATAATCATTTTGGGTAAAACAAATTTCATAGAAAGTTGAAGATCTGTAGTTTCTTTGATAAAAATCATGAGTTCAAAATCATAAATTAAATAAACACAAAAATTTGTGAACGGCCTAATGTCTTGATGACTCAGTCAATGATCACCAATCACCATGAAACCCTAACCTTTTTATCATATAAATCTATTACAAGCACCCACTTCTAAATCCATCAAAATTTTTATTAGATGTCTTAGCATACAGGCCACATCAAATTAAACCTCAATTCATTCCATAATAAATAATGAGTAGTAGATAATATTCTTACCAAGACTAAGATCCAACTTTGTTGATTTTCTCTTTGATCCAAGCTCTTCATATTCAAGCTCCTATATGTTTGCTTCAATATTGAACTCCTATTTTTCCTCTTGGTTTTCACATTAAACAGGTTGAAACCCGCAACGTAATTAAACGGCAAGATACATATGAGATGGAAAATAGTTTATTTATTTATTTTTAGTTAAGTGATATATATAACCACCATAATCTCCTCTTAAATAATTACCTATATTAATTTCCACTCATAAGGCAACTTCTTAAATAAAATCAATCATTTAAATCTCCAATTTATTTCCAATAAATGCTAACAGTTGATTTTCTTCTTCAATAATTATTCAAAATAACCCACCTAATTAAATCGATAAGTATTCTAATCAATTTTGGATTACCATTAATATATCAATCTTGCAACAATCAACTAAATCTGCTCCCCTTATAAAACCAATATTAATTTTCCTTACTTGCAACCATAAATTGTGTTCATATTCCACTCAAATCAACCCATAAAATTTTCTTCAAATTTTAATAGACCAAAATTTTGGTTGTTGCAGTAATTCCTTAGATTCAAACATTTAAGACCTTCTAAACCAGCCGAAAAAGTGGTAAATACTCCCATTTGCAAAAAACAATCTCATCTTTACTGCTTCATCTCCTTTGTTTACTACTATTTCTACCGTCATCTTACACTTATCTATATATCTTCATTTGTTTGAGTTGCTTTAGGCTTTTGGCTATTGAGGATGTTATTAAATTTATCATTCTGTTGCAGTTACATACCTTTAGAGCTGTTAAGATTTTGGAAAGAAGCTGAGAATGACAACAGATTAATCAAACTGTCACAAAATTCTACTTCTAGAGTTTCAAGATTTGGAAGCATTGAGTTCAACTGCGTATCTTGTTTAATCCACGTGCTTAAAATTGAAAATTCTATCCAGCAGTAATATTTTTATCCTTGCTAAACTTGCAGCATGTTTCCCAGCTGACTCTTCGTATAAAAAACTCTTCATATGAGTTATTAAAGAACGTGACTGTTCTGAGATTGGAAAATATTTCGAGCAAATCAAGTGGAAAAACGGCTGCTTCATACATTCCAATACATAGAGTTGTAAGCTTAGTAAAGGGGTGTCTTTGAAACTGGCTATGACATCCACCATGGTGTCCGTCACGCATATTTCCAACAAATTCAGTCTAGCGAGGATTTAAAGTTCCGATCATATATATGAAAGCGAATTTATAGAATACATATATAGCTAATAACATTTCTTTTTGATAGAAATAAGAATTGTGGTATATCCCTATGTAAGACTATGATGTAATCTTGAAATTTGATTTCTTGCTTAGCCTAACTTCAAAACATCACGACTTTTTTATACGGTGTCCTTTTGAGACGTTTAATATATCTTTTT
Organism: Boswellia sacra; assembly: GCA_013180625.2. Classification (NCBI taxonomy): domain Eukaryota; kingdom Viridiplantae; phylum Streptophyta; class Magnoliopsida; order Sapindales; family Burseraceae; genus Boswellia; species Boswellia sacra. The sequence goes on along the minus strand of SNVD02009170.1, from coordinate 18,234 downwards.
AGTGGATTTCAGTCATTTTATGTTTAAGAAAAATTTACTGTTTTCTATTTAAGTCCTAATTGTTTTGAAATTACTTTTAAGTATTTAATTGCTTTCCAATTCGTATGACTTTCTTATTTTATTTTTTTTGTAGTCGAATTAGAATTCTTCGGTCTATAAAAGAGGTGTTTTATTTAATTAATTTATTATTCAGTCATATCATATCAAGTCAATGAAATTCAAACTTTTGCTAATTTGACTTATCCTTTCTTTTAGCTTCTACATTAAACTATAAACACACTTATAAAAACTCTCCATATTGATTCTCTTAGCAAACATTAACTATTTCATCACTAACCTCACAAAAGGGTAACATCTTTATAATTGTAACTTAAAAGCCAATGCCTTAGTTTTTCCCGTTAAATTAACATATCAAGGGTAATTAAGTATTCGACGGGTTTGATTTGGAGACAACAAGCAACCAAATTTAGGAAATTTGACATGTGGTTTTAACAACGAAACAAAGCGAATAAAGGCAAAAAGAATACAGTAGAATACCCACTAGACTAAGCAAAATATAACAAAGATTTCTCGTTACAATTCTTGGGCCGGGTTAGCTAAAAGGCTCTTGTCGAAAAGATTCCAAGGTTCTTCTTCATGTAAAATGCCAACTTGGGAAATTATTATCACAGATCATCTTATTTGCCAATACATTTAGGGCGTGTTTGATGTACTGTATAGTATAACATTGAAAAATTATATTGCGTTTGATCAGATTTTGAGCGGGACTGTATAGTATAACACGGATATTGTAGTGACACTGTAGCGGTACTGTTTGCATAAAAATTAAAGTTTTTATACCAAGTCTATCCATGGGTTAACACCGTAAAGCTTATTTTTGTCTCAATTTTTACTAATAAATACCAAAAAAATTATATAAATTAAATATTTAAATATTTATATAATTAATAAATAATTTATTAAATATTTAAATAAAAATTAATAATTTAAATTAATAAAAAATAATTATTTAAATAAATAAAAAATTAATAATTCAATTTTATTTTAAAAATAATTTTAATTATTATTTAAATGTATTTTATATTTAAATTAAACTTTTCGTATTATAATTCTTTTTTTACGTTTTATCTAATATAATAATCTACCAAATATGTCTTATCTAATCTTATTCTATACTATTTAATCCAATCCAATCCAAATAAATTTATACTATTCTATATATTGTTTATAGCACATCAAACATACCCTTAGATTTCTTACTGTGAAGAACACTAGTTCACATTTTACCATCTCCAAGGGGAATACCTAGTCTCCAGATCAAAGATCATTCCAAGTGCTATCTAAAATTACAAGGATTGTGGTTTTTCTGGAGGATTATGCCTCCATCTTACTTGACAACAACTCTTTCTGCCCTTTTTTATCTGAAACGTTTGCATAAATATCATCTGAAAGAATCTTCTTCTCTCCACCTAATCGTAACTCATGTAGCCTCTTTGCTCTTCGAGGTTCGCTCTGCTCTTAAAATCGAAGACCTAACTTATCTACAATTGCTTTTTGACTCTTTTCAATATCTCGAGTTTGGGATACATGTGCAAATATAGCATCATCAAAGAGTTTTCTTTCTCAGCCTTCACAGCAATTTCCTTCATCAGCATCGTTGACTCTTACCAATGCCACCCATCCCATACACCCTAACCATGCTCAAATTAGGATCACTTAGTGTCCTTTCGATATCCTTCAAAGTTGACATTCTTGATTCAAAAGACTTTGTAAACTTCGATAGTTGGAAGCCATATCTCCTAAGGATTGGCCTTTAGGAAACCTGAGGGAATCTTTCATCTTCGCTGACTTCAGTAATAACCTTCACCTTCTCACTATTTTTGCTAACCTAGTAGTGTCTTCGTTTTTTCATCTTCAATGAGCTTCCTTGCCTCAACTATGATCTTGTCCACGCTAGTCAGCCATATGTCAATTCTCTTTTCAATCTCTTCCCCATTTCTTCTTACCGCAACAACTCGATGATGCACATACTCTCTTTCCTCAGTCAGCTTTGTTGGAAATAAACTTTATTTGTCTTAGGATTTAAGTTTTGTTTAGGAATTAAAATTGAGTTCAAGTAGAATTAGGATTCGTAGTCATAAAAGAATTAGAATTACCATGAGTACTATATAAGTAGAGTGTTTTTCCTTATTTGTTTAAGAATGTGAAATTAAAAATTCAAGAAATAAAGAAATAAAGAGTGAGTTTTCAAAATTCTTGTGTATTGATTTCTAACGAAGTGGTATCAGAGCCATAAGAAGGTAGAGGAAGAAGGAAATTCGCACCATCAGCAGTCAAAGTTCGCCGTCAGTATCGTCAGAAAGCTATCGAAAAATTGTCAACCGGCAAGTGAGATCTCACCTCCACCATCATCGGATAGATCGGACAGCGATCTACAAGTTTTCCTTCTTGGCCGACGTCAACTTCCGGCTAGAACACATCGGAAACGCAAAAACAAGTTGTAAAAAAAGTTTTCACTTTGAAAGTCGTCGGAAATCGGCAAGTGAATCGACAACACCCATCTAGTTTGACTCAGAATTAGCCGATCTACAATCCCCAAGGAGAGTGATAGTGCTTGGATGCCGGAAAATAGCCCGTTCGTGACTTGGGTGAAAACTCTCAATCGGCACCCTGAGATATAAAATATCAGTCGACCCCCTGTTCAAAAAAATCCATTGGCCCCCTGATACAAAAAATATCAGTCTGCCCCCTGGACGTTGACAAATGTCACTAAGCCCCCAAAGCTAAAAATACTTCATTTTAATCCTTTGTGTGCAAAATTTTAGTTTGGTCCAAATAGATTTTGTTTGTGATAGATTGACTCCTATAATAGCATTAACAATATGACTTCAATTATGATTCCAAAATTGAAAGAAAATAGATATGAAATATGACGTATAAGGATGGAATCAATCCTTGAAGCGAATGGTGTTTGAAAAATTATTGAAAAAGGCTTTGATAAGCCACAAAATATTGAAGTATTGTCTCAACAATAAAGAGTGATTTTGAAAAAACATATCAATAAATGAGAAGGCTCGCTACTTCAAGAAGCATTAGATAATGTTGAAATTGAAAAATATGGAGATATAGAATCTGCGAAAGAATTATGGGAAAAGCTTGAAAAATCATATGGAGGACAAGAAAAAGTAAAAACTGTGCATCTACAAACTTAAGAGGTGAGTTTGAATTATTACATATGACGGAAAGTGAGTCTACCTCTGATTACTTTTCAAAAGTTTTGATTGTTTTAAATCAATTGAGAAGAAATGATGAGAAATTAGAAGATACAAGAATTATAGAAAACTTCGCTTTTTGGATTGATCATTTAATACCATAGTTCAAATTCTTGAACAAGGTGACAAATTGGAAGGAATGACAATTGACAAACTTGAAGGTACATTACAAGCACATGAAGAGAAATACAAAAAACAAAGTGTTTTAGAACAACTCCTTAAAACACAAATTAAAGAGAAGGAAGAAAGTCATGAAAGAAGTCAACGTGGTCGAGGTCGAGGTCAAAATCGAGGTCGAGGCTGAGGACAAGGATGAGGTATGAATCAAGGTTGTGGACAAGGTGGGAATAACAATTCCACTGCTAACAATAATAATGATCGAGGATAAAATTCTACAAGAGGACGGTGAAGGGGGAACTCAAATTCAAGATATGTGAGGTCACAAGTCCAATGTTACACTTGTCAGAAGTATGGACATTATGCAGGTGAGTGTAAGGCTCACATTCAATGTTTTAATTGCCAAAAACATGGGCATTATGCATTTGAATGTAGAGCACCTAAAAAAGTTGAAGAGAAAACAAATTATGTGGAAGAAAAAATCGAAGAAAGTGGTACCTTACTAGTAGTTCGTAAAGATAAAGATGAAAGCCAAGAAAATACATGGTATCTTGACACTAGAGCTCGCAACCACATGTGTAGAAAAAGAAATTTGTTTGCATATTTGGATGAATCTGTTAGTGGGAATGTCTCATTTAGTGATGATTCAAAAATTCCAGTAAAGGGTAAAGGTAACATTCTTATCCGCATGAAGAATGGAAAACATCAATTTATATCCAATGTTTATTATGTGCCAAACATGAAGAACAATATCTTAAGTTTGGGGCAACTTTTGGAAAAGGAATATGACATCCACATGAAAGATAATAGTATCTCCATAAGAGACAATAAAAGGAATTTTATAGCCAAAGTTCCTACGTCTGAAAATGGGATGTTCTTGCTTAATATCCAAAATGATGTTGCAAAATGTCTCAAAGCATGCTATAGGGATAAGTCATGGCTTTGGCATCTTTGATTTGGGCATCTTAATTTTGAAGGACTAGAATTATTATAAAAAAAGCACATGGTGAGAGTATTACCTTACATCAATCATCCAAATCAACTATGTGAATGTTGCTTACTTGGAAAACAATTTAGAAAATCTTTTCCAAAAGAGTCATACTCAAGAGCTCAAAAGCCCCTTCAGCTTATACATGCAGATGTGTGCAGTCTAATCAAGCCAAGCTCTCTTGGTAATAGCAATATTTCCTCCTTCTCATAGATGACTATTCAAGGAAGACATGGTGTACTTTCTAAAGCAAAAGTGAGAAGTTTTTGGGGTTTTCAAGAAATTCAAAGCAATAATTGAAAAAGAAAGTGGTCCTCAAATTAAGGCCATGAGAACTAATCGAAGAGGAGAATTTACATATAAAGAATTCCATGAATATTGTGAGACGAATGGAATTCGACGATTTCTAACTGTTCCTAGATCACCCCAACAAAATGGAGTTGTAAAGAGAAAGAATAGAACAATTCTTGACATGGCACGAAGCATGCTTAAAAGTAAAGGACTGCCAAAAGAGTTTTGGGCAGAAGCTGTAGCATGTGCCGTGTATCTATCTAATAGATCACCAATAAAAAGTGTGCAAGGAAAAACACCTCAAGAAGCTTAGAGTAAGAGAAAGCCTGTAATTGCTCATTTGCGAATATTTGGAAGTATGGCATATGTGCATGTGCCAGATGAGAGGAGAACTAAGCTAGATGACAAGAGTGAGAAATTGATTTTTATCGGATATGAATCTAGTTCTAAAGGTTATAAGTTATACAATCCAAAGACAAAAAAGATCGTGATTAGTCGAGATGTACAGTTTAATGAAGAAATCACTTGGGATTGGAATATACCTAACGAAATTATAGTTTTCTTCCTTATATTGAGGAGGAAGATGAAGAATGAGTCATGGAGATAGAACAAGAGAGTGACACACTCCTCACTTCACCAAATTCACATGGAAAATCTATATCATTTTCATCTAGTGGAAGCGCAAGTGATGGAAGTCCACGTACAAGAAGTCTACAAGAAATTTATGAGGTAACCGAGAGAATTGATAATCTAATTCTCGTTTGTCTTTTTCCTGATTTTGAGCCAGTGAACTTTGAAGAAGCAACACAAGATAAGAAGTGGAGAAAGGCAATGGATGAAGAAATAAAATCCATTGAAAAGAATAACACGTGGGAACTTGCTTCACTACCACAAGGGCACAAAGCAATTGGTGTCAAATGGGTATACAAGACAAAGAAGAATGCTAGTCGAGAGATTGAATGCTACAAAGCAAGATTAGTCACAAAGGGCTATAGTCAAAAGGAAGGCATTGACTATGATGAAGTGTTTGCTCTTGTTGCTTGTTTGAGAACAACAAGGTTGATTATCTCAATGACAGCTCAAAATAAATGGAAGAATTTTCAAATGGATATGAAATCCGCCTTTCTAAATGGAATTCTTGAAGAGGAAGTTTATACTCAACAACCATTGAGTTATGTAGTTAAAGGTCAAGAAGACAAAGTTTTGAAATTGAAGAAAGCTCTTTATGGGTTAAAACAAGCGCCAAGAGCATGGAATAGTCGAATTGACAAATACTTTCAAGAAACGGGCTTCACTAAATGTCCCTATGAACACGCTCTCTACATCAAGATCAAAGATGGAAATATCTTGATTGTGTGTTTATATGTGGATGATTTGATCTTTATTGGGAATAATGTCAATATGTTCCAAGAATTCAGAAAGGTAATGGCAAAAGAGTTTGAGATGACTGATATTGGGCTTAGAGCATACTATCTTGGATTGAAGTTAAACAATAACAAGATTGTATTTTTATTTCTCGAAAAGGGTATACAAGAAAGATCTTGAAGAATTTCAAGATAGATGATAGCAATCCCGTGAATATACCAGTAGAATGTGGAATTAAACTATCCAAGAATGGAGAAGGAGAAAGTATTGATCCAACACTACTCAAAAGCTTAGTTGGAAGCTTGCAGTACTTGACATCTACGAGACCAGATATTCTCTGTGCAGTTGGTCTAGTAAGTCACTTCATGGAGAATCCAACTACTACACATTTCAAAACTGCTAAAAGAATCCTTCGCTATCTTAAAGATACTATTGATTTCAGTTTGCATTTTTCATTCTCTGATAATTACAAACTTATTGGATATAGTGATAGTGACTGGGCTGGAGATACTGATGATAGAAAGAGTACTACTGGTTGTGTTTTCTTCATGGGAGATACTTCGTTTACTTGGGTGTCAAAGAAACAACCGATATTTACATTGTCAACTTGTGAAGCCGAGTATGTTGCTGCTACTACATGTGCATGTCACATAATTTGGTTGAGAAGTTTGTTGAAGGAGTTGAATACTTCATAAGAAAGCCAACGAAGATTTGTGTTGATAACAAGTCAGCAATAGCACTAGCAAAGAATCTAGTATTCCATGATCGTAGCAAGCACATTGATACTCGTTACCATTATATACGAGATTGCATCACAAGAGGAGAAGTAAAAGTGGAGTACGTAAAGTCACAAGATCAAGTTGCAGACATATTCACCAAACTACTCAAGTATGAAGACTTTATGAGAATTAGAAATTCACTTGGTGTAACAAATCAAGTTTAAAGGGGGTGTTGGAATAAACTTTATATGTCTTAGGATTTAAGTTTTGTTTAGGAATTAAAATTGAGTTCAAGTAGAATTAGGATTCATATTCATAGAAGAATTAGAATTACCACAAGTACTATATAAGTAGACTGTTTTTCTTATTTGTTTAAGTGTGTGAAATTTAAAATTCAAGAAATAAAGAAATAAGGAGTGAGTTTTCAAAATTATTGTGTATTGATTTCCAACAAGCTTCCCGAATTTTTGTTTGGAACTGTCTATGTTGCTCTTGTAGTTGCATAATTAATTAAATTGGCGTCCTATTGGAGCAGCCAAGAACTTGGCAACTTCTGAAACAACTGATACGACAATTTCAGCCATTTTCCACTCTTATTTATTTATTTAAACTTACTGATTAACTAGGGAGAACTTTTTTTGGAAGTTTCAGAAAACGGAGAAAAAGCAAAACAAACGAAAACAAGCGGCAAAGGGCTGTTGAGAGGAAGCTAAAAAATTGAATTACAAAGATTGAATGGGAACAGGTCAGCCAACCAAGAAGCAAAAAATTTAGAACTTATAAACTTAATTACAGAATTGAAAAACACAAGGGCTGCAGAGTATGAGAGCTGCTGAGCTTTTGAGAGCGTCAGAAATGAAGAACAGATCATTATAATAGTCAGTGTTTTGTGAACCAACATCAACATACAATACAATATTCCAATGTATAACAAACCCCTAAGCATTCTTCAGAAATGTTTTCTTTTTGACGTCTATTCCCAAAAAAAATCGCGGAAACGACAGGGTGGATCATCTTCCTTGATCTCAAGATACGGGTGTCTAAGCGCTTTAGCAGCAGTAATCCTCTTGTCTGGATCCAAACAAATCATTTTCTGGTAAAAACACAAAAGTAGGCATGGATCAACGAGAGCGAACAATCATTGTATTTACTCTTTATTTTCTGCTTACTGAAACGACTGAGTCCTAAGTTATATTAACATTTTCTCCAAGGAAATGATACCAGACCATTTTGCAATGATAAAATTTGAGAGTCTATCTACATTTAAGCCATATACACTAGCGTGTCAGCCGTATTTGCCGTGAAGAATACTGAGACTTACAAAAAGTACGTCTACTCCCGCTGGTTCAAGTTTAGCGGACAATTCAGCAACTTACTGTGCAGTAATAGATGAACATTATCATGTGAAGATTCTAGAAAAGAAAATTCAAAGTAAAGCAGTCTTATAGTATATCGTACCAAATACTGGTATTCCGGTAGTAAATGAGCCAATCCTAAGGGATCCTTTATTGGTTTTTCGAGCCGACTTCGTTAAAAATTAGCGTAAGAATGATTTATACTTACAAAAATGTAATAATGATTTATACTTACAAAAAAAACATAAATAGTTCCTCCCTGTGCAGCAATAAGTACCTTAGAATCTCATGCAACAGTTCCTCCCTTCCACACAACAGAGAGAAGAGAGGCTTGGCAAAAGCTAGCTCATAATATATGCATCCTACAGCCCAAACATCAATTGCAGCAGAGTATTTATCGCCTTGAAGAAGTAGCTCAGGCGCTTTATAGAGTGAAATCACATCCTGCAAAGGTACCAAAAAGATAAACGGCAAGTCGAGGACATCAATTACTGCAATTATGTAAAGCATTAAATGAAAATTTGTCCAAGGCTTTGGTTGCTCTATAATGTCACGAGTCATGTATGTCCAGCAAATAATCTTTTCTTGAAAGCTCAATGCGATACTAACAAACTGAAGAAAATTCGTAAATAATTGAAACTGAATATGATAAAGAGAGCTAAGACTAAAAGCTAAAAGAGCCAAAGGAAATGGTAATTACTGATAGGGGGCGACGAAGTTCTCTGAGAGGAAATCCAAAATCTCCTACGAGTTTCACCTTGTCAGTATCGAGATCTATCAGAATATTCTTAGGATTCGAATCCCCGTGGATAACTTGAATTGAGTAAGAGTGAAATTTTTCTAAACCACGAAGAATTTGCCTGAGGACAGCCTGCAAATGGACAATTGAAGAATCAAAATCATGGTTATTGATGCGTTCGAAACTAGCAAGTATACTAGTCGCACAAGTAATAAAGTGATAAGTAGATATCGTTCCCACGAGGATTGATTCTAATTGAATTTGTAATTCAAAAGCAACAATAGAATAAATGGGGGGGTTTTATTGATGGATTAACTAAATGAAATATTAATATAAATGCACAATAACACAACACAAAGTAAAATGGAGTGAAAAATCAATGAGAGACACTTGGTTAAGGGTTCTTTCTCTGCCACAAGATATGAATTTGTGAATTAACATAGATTGTCATCCAATTACAGCATTGAAGTTACCAACCGTAGATAACAACAAGCTCTGTTATCCCAATCTTTCCTTACTTTGTTGTTAAATAAAACAAGCTCTTTATTTAATCTCTATCCATTAAACAACCTAGAATAAGCTCTTTGAGTTTAATTCAATGGATGCATTATGATAAGAAAGATAAGTTGATCTAAGCAATAAACACACAAGCTCGGATTATTTAACTTAGGTTGTATTCTCCAATTGCAATCTCTGATCACAATTTTGCTACTAAGGATTAGAAATTCAAGATAATTACGGATAAAGATTTCTACTCTAGCAATAGACAACAACCAGATTATATTCAGTTGGCCATTCCAAATACAATCAGCAAGCAATCATAGCATTAGATATGGGAAAATACAAGCAACTTCAATTAGAGAATTGGATAACAACTTCTTGCACAATCAACTCACAAAAACCATATGAAGGGCTTTGAAATCACCCTCAACCAATTCAGATTCAGTTACACATGTTCAAAAACGTGATAAATACAATACAACATACAAATTTTTCAGAAAATGAAAGGGAAGGGAAAAACTTAGCAATTCTGATGTAAATCTCTTTGAATCATAGTTCTTCCTCTTTCCAAGCTTTCTTTCTCCTTCAAGAACTCCAGGAAATTAAAGAAATCCAGAGCTGCAGCCTCTACCACGTTCTCCCCTCTTCAAGTTTTGAAAATAAAACCCTAAAATGTGTTTAAATACTCTGCTACAGTAACTTGCTACAGTGCCCCGTATTATACATGCTACAGTGCTTGTGGAATTATATTTCTATACATCTCACACTGTTTTGATTACAACTTTTGGTACACTGAATGGATTTATAAACCGTAAATTTCTCCACAAAATAGACTTCGAGAGCTTTCCAACGGTATATAATATGTCATCGGGTTCATTGTATATCAATACAATTAAATCCGAGAAGATGGTTGACTAGCAGAGGTGAAAATGAAGGTTTTTACTCCATTTTTGTGCAAGTTGCTCCAAAACTCCTACAAACATCAAAATCACACAAAAACATAAAAATACCAAGGAATATAACAAAGAAACATGGACGAATTGATATGAAAATGATATATAAATAGACACTTATCAAATTCCCCCACACTTATACTTTGCTAGTCCTCGAGCAACTACGACAATATGAAATAAAACTAAACCGAAACAGAATCAACAAAAAATTAAAACACACAAATGCTTCATCTTGCAAATAGGCCTCAAAGATTGTACTTAATTATAACCCAAGGAAAACTTCAAAATAATGCACTTGATCAAGAATTTCATCTCAAAGATTAGTTTCGCTTCACTTCAATTCCTCAAGTGTGTGTGTGTAGAGCCATTCTCACCTAATCACTTGTAACCCGGATGAGTTTATGCATAAAAATGAATCATATTTAATATTGAAGATGTGTGTATAAATGAACTCCATAGGCCTGCTTTTCAAGTCACTCTCCACTAATGTAGACATGCACAACACCAAGGATCAAGTAGGACTTTATTAAGCTTGTAACGTTTGGCTTGGGTGAAGGTATGATAAAGGATAATAATTTGGCTCAAATCACCCACAAACACATAAATCATTCAAGACTATGTAGAGCTCAACCCTATAACACAACTTTATTTCAATTCACCAAGTTACTCCCCCAAACTTATTTAGAACACTCAATCTTTTTTTTTTGTAGAAAACAAAAGAAAACTACACCCCCACACTTTGTTGTTTCATTCTTTTTTAGAACACTTAAGGGTATAGATCTCTTATTCTTCTTCTTTTGTTCTCTTTTTTTTTTCTTTTTTTTTTTTTTTACACTTCCCCTCCCCCACACTTAAACAACACATTGTCCCCAATGTGTAAGTATGTGGACAATAAGGACAGATTGGCTTTTTTCTTTTTCTTTTTTTTCAAACATAATGGAACTCACTTGCATTGCTCATGACACATTCCAACCTCCTCTAACTTCCCAAAACCAGAACATAGCTCAAAATTTAATTGTGAATGATCTACATGCTCATAGGTAAGGGATAAAATGTGTGGAACAAATTCATTTGAGGTTAGGAAATCTTTTAGTGAGTTAACAAAGAAAAAGGCTTACAGAGGCTCAAAGGGGTAACTAGGGATCAATTTCAGTCAAGGTTGGCTATTAAGGCTCAAACTGTGGAATCCCAAATATATATATATATTATAAATTTTAGAAAATATAACTAAGGGTATTTGAGTAATTTTATGAGAATTGGGTTGGATAATAGAAGTGGGCTTGTGTTGGAATTAGTAAGGGAGAATTGGGCTTGAATTGAAATTAGTGGACCTAAGCCCATAAACCAAGGCCTTGTATATAAATAAGGGAGGATTTTTCTGGAAAAGGGGAGAGATCTTTCTTTCATTTTGGGGATAGAAGAGAGGGGAGTTGACGGCAAAAGAAAGAGGAAGAGAAGAAGAAGAAGAAGAAGAGAAGGAAGAAAGAGAGGAAAATTTCAAAGAAGTTTAGCTTGGAAAACATGTAGGAGATTCTAACACTATACTTACTTCATATTATGTGTTTTGTTGTTGAATTGATATTGTTGTTATGTATGTGTCATGTTTTGACTTGATTTCTTGGTTGCTTGGATGATGAAATATAAGTGAAGTTACTTATTGCAAGTTATTTGTTGTGATTGCATGAAGAATTATGTGTGAATTGAAGTGTTGATGAAGTGGAGTAGAGATGATTTTGTGAGAAGTGCAGTTCATGTGACTGTCTTGTGTTGATTGAGTTGATGCATTTTTCTGGATTGAGAATTGTATGATTTCTCATTTGTTTTGAAAAATAGACGTATTAAGCTTTAATTAGCCGTTGATTTCGTTGAATTTGGAGTTAAAACGGATTTTTGGTGAATTTTTGAAGTTAGAAGTTGAAATCTGGAAATGGGATGTGTTGAACCAACTCCAGAATTCGATTCTGGTGTTTCTCTCGACATTGAACAGTATAATAAACAGTGAATCGAGTGTCGATGAACAGTACCACGAACAATAAATCGAGTGTCGAGTGAACAGTATTATGAACAGTATCGATTATCGAGTAAACAGTGTTGTAAACAGTGAATCGAGTGTCGAGTAAACAATATATCCAGTGAATAGTTGTCGAGTGAATAGTGAATAAAGTGTATAGTATGTCAAGTGAGCAGTATATCCAGTGAAATATTATCGAGTGAACAGTATATCCAATGAATAGTATGTCGAGTGAACAGTATATCCAATGAAATAGTATGTCGAGTGAATAGTGAATCCAGTAAATAGTATATCGAGTGAACAGTATATCCAGTAAACAGTTGTCGAATGAATAGTGTTTTCAGTGAATAGTATCGAGAAACGGTGTCGGGTGAACAGTGTTTTCAGTGAACATTGTCGAGTGAACAGTGTTTCAGTGACAGTGTCGAGAAACAGTGTCGAGTGAACAGTGTCGAGTGTCGAGCAAAATTTCAGAACCACCCCAAATCGACTGAATACTTCCCAAAAAGTCCTGGATTTTGCATAAAAATCATAATTTCTTGAGATTTATCATAGTGATGATATTGAAAGGCTGTTAATGTATGCATTGGATCTTGGATGGGCCGTTTGTATACGGATCCAAGGAGAATGTGGATATGATATTCTAAGTGTTGGACCTTGGGTGGACCGTTCTGTATACGGACCCAAGGGGAACACGAATATATTGATATGAGGTGTTGGACCTTGGGTGGACCGTTCTGTATACAGACCCAAGGAGAACACGAATATATTGATATGAGGTGTTGGACCTTGGGTGGACCGTTCTATATACGGACCCAAGGGAAACACGAATATTTCGATATGATGTGTTGGACCTTGGGTGGACTGATAAGTGTCTATTTATATATCATTTTCATATCAATTCGTCCATGTTTCTTTGCTATATTCCTTGGTATTTTTATGTTTTTGTGTGGTTTTGATGTTTGTCGGAGTTTTGGAGCTACTTGCACAAAAATGGAGTAAAACCCTTCATTTCACCTCTGCTAGTCAACCATCCTTCTCGGATTTAATTGTATTGATATACAATGAACCCGATGACATATCATATACCATTGAAAAGCTCTCGAAGTCTACTTTTTGGAGAAATTTACGGTTTATGAATCCATTCAGTGTACCAAAAGTTGTAATCAAAACAGTGTGAGAAGTATAGAAATGTAATTCCACAAATCACTGTAGCATGTATAATACGGGACACTGTAACAGGTTACTGTAGCAGAGTATTTAAACACATTTTAGGGTTTTATTTTCATAACTTGAAGAGGGGAAAACGTGGGAGGAGGCTGCATTTATGGATTTCTCTCATCCCTTGGAGTTCTTGAAGGAGAAAGAAGATTTTGAAAGAGGAGGAACTACAATTCCAAGAAGATTCATATACAAAGAAGATTTTCAAAGAATTTGCTAAGTTCTTTCTTTCCTTTTCAATTCTGGAATTTCTCTGTATTGTATTTGTTATTCTGATTGAATATGTGTAACTAAATCTGAATTGGTTGAGGGTGATTTCAAAGCCCTTGATATGGTTTTTGTGATTTGATTGTGCAAGGAATTGTTATCCAATTCTCTAATTGAAGTTGCTTGTATTTTCCCATGTTTAATGCTTATGATTGCTTGCTGGATTGTATTTGGGTGGCCAAATGAATATAATCTGGATATTGTCTATTGCTAGACTAGAAATCTTGATCCGTAATTGTCTTGAATTTCTAATCATTAGTAGCAAAATTGTGATCAGATATTGCAATTGGAGATTATAACCTAAGTTAAATAATCCGAGCTTGTGTGTTTATTGCTTAGATCAACCTATCTTTCTTATCGTAATGCATCCATTGATTTAAATTTAGAGAGCTTGTTCTAGGTTGTTTAATGGATAGAGATTAAATAAAGAGCCTGTTTTATTTAACAACAAATTAAGGAAAGATTGGGATAATAGAGCTTGTTGTTATCTACGGTTGATAATTTCAATGGTGTAATTGGATGACAATTCTATGATTAATTCGCAAATCCATATCTTGCGGTAGAGAAGGATCCCTTAACCAGATTTCTCTCATTGATTTTTCACTCAAATTAACTTTCTATTTTGTTATTCTTCATTTGCATTTTTAGTTCATTTGGTTAATCATTCAACAAAACCCCCCTTATTTAATTTATTGTTGCTGAAAAATAACAAATTCAATTAGAATCAATCCTCGTGGGAACGATATCTTACTTATCACTTTATTACTTGTGCGACTAGTATACTTGCTAGTTTCGATTACATCAAGTTTTTGGCGCCGTTGCCGGGGATTGATTTTCTAATCGATTTGTTATTTTGTTTTCATTGTTGATTCATATTTTTTTTGTTTTTCTTTTCTGATTGTTTGTGTTTAGGTGACATGGCAATAAACTTCCAACAATTCGGTATCGGATTTGAGCCACAACTGCCATGGAGAGTAAATGAGGTAAGCATTTCGAACATTGAACAACAACTTTCTGAGCTAACCTCTCTTGTGGAAAACATGGCTGTAGGATATATACAGAAATCTTATGCATGTGGAGTATATTCTACCATGGAGCATCCAATGGACATGTATCCAACTTTACAAGAAGAAAATATGGAACAAGCCAATGCCATGGGTGGATTTTCAGGACAATCAAGGCAATGGTATGATCCCTTCTCTAATACTTATAATGCCGGATGGATAGATCACCCCAATTTTAGTTACGGGAATCATCAACCAATCGCCCCAAATGGCATACCAAATTGGTCACAAGGTTTCAATCAACCTAGAGTGCAGCAATCATTTCAAATGCAACCACCACCAATGCCACATCCAACACCACAACCAGCTTCACAAAACTCAGGTATGTCTCTCCAGGATATTGTTAATGCACTTGCCACTAACACAATGCAATTCTAGCAGGAAAAACTGGGGCAAGTATCAAAATCTGCAAATATCAAATGGAAATTGGCCACTAGCATGAGAAATTCCGAGGGCCAAGGCTCAAGACGAATATCGTGTCAAACGGTGATCGATCCAAGAGAGAATTCTTGTGCGATATCTTTGCAAAATGAAGAGCAATTAGATGTCCTGCCAAAGAAAATCACAAAACGTATGAAGGAGATGAAACCACATATCCCACCATGAACAAACACGACTTCTCAGGTAAATCCTATAACTCCCATTCCTCATATGTTTATCCTCCACTTTTTCCTAGAGATTGCAAAATAGAAGGAGGAACAAGACAGAAATCCTGGAAACTTCTCACAAAATCGAGGTAAATATACCACTTCTGGATGCTATCGAGCAAGTACCTCATTATACAAAATGTCTCAAGGAGTTATGCACCCGCAAAAGAAAGTTAAAAAGAAATGAGAAAGTAAGTGTGGGGGAAGATGTTTCAGCTGTAGTGCAAAGGAAAATTCCTCCAAAGTGCAAAGATCCAGGTACGTTCACCATGCCATGCACCATTGGTAAAACCAAGTTTGAAAGAGTTATGTTAGATTTAGACGCATCTATTAACATCATGCCATATTCTATTTATGCTTCTTTAAATCTTGGACCTTTTGCGGAAATTGGTATTACCATTCAAATACTGATCGTTTTAATGCATTACCAAAAGAGTTGTGGGAAGAGTGCTTGTGGAGGTGAATCAATTGGTTTTCCCAGCAGACTCTTATGTTCTTGAAATAGAGGATGAGACATCTCCTAATCCAACACTGATTCTTATAGGGAGAACATTCTCGAAAACTGTTAGAACCAAGATTGATGTTCATGATGGCACTCTCATCATAGAGGTTGATGGCAAGGTGATATGTTTCAATATTTTTGAGGCAATGAGGTACTCTAGTGACTTACATTCTGTTTTTGCAGTTGACGTTGTTGATTCTCTGCCACAACAATGTTTTGAGTTAACTAGCAAGAATGGATTGGCTATAGCTATTAATGAGCACATAGGGACAGAAAATTCTAAGGAGTCAGAAATTTTTGATTACAAAGTTGTTCCAAAGAAAGAAAGGAAAGTTGTGACAAGCTTAGATGAGACTATAGCTATAATCACAAACAGGTATGATGTTTCGTACATTCAATTTCCTTTGTCTAATGAAAAAATTCTTCCTTATGTGATGACAGCCCCTGCCTTGGAGCTTAAGCTTCTTCCAGATCATTTGAGGCATGGATTCTTGAGTGAGAATGATCCTTTGCCAATTATAATAGAAATGGGTTTCGCACGAATACAAGAAGAGGAACTCGTCCGAATACTTACAGACCCACAAAACAGCTATTGGGGGACGATTGCTAACAATCCAAGGCCCAGCCATATGCTTGCACCATTTCTTGTTCGAAGAAGGATCCAAGCCCACTAGAGAAGCACAGCGGAGATTGGATCCTCCCATGATGGAACCAACGTCGGGCTGAGGACGTTAAACCAAGCGCTTATTGGGAGGCAACCCAATGTTTTAAAAAAAATAAATAAAGAAAGAAAAGGAAAATAAAATAAGGTAATAATGATCGATTTTTATGTCTCGAGGAGATTCCTTTCGTATACCATCAAATTGATCAGGTTTTATCTCTCTTTGCCATCTGTCGTATTTGTTTTTTATATTTTTTTTACTTGTTTTTTACTTTTGTTTGCTATTGTGTTGTTATCTCTTTTATGTGTTTTTAGTTTCGTTTCTGCTCTTTTCTTTTCCTTCCTTTTGTTTAATGTGATTATTTCGTACTTTGAGTTCATTTGTGCAACAGCTTGAGAAAACATCCAAACAGGAGTTGAAGCCCTGTCTCTTATACACATCTAGATGTGTATAAGAGACAGGTTCGAAGGTTTGAAACGTGCATATTTGGGAGAAGAACAAACTCAATCGCATTATCGGTAATATCTCTCCTTTTCTTCTCTTCAATGGATGCCGATATCTTTCTATCGAACCTTCGTAAATATTTCCATTCACTTCCTCAAAATGCTGTGTTTAAAATTTATAAAGTACGGATGACTAGACTTTGGGTGTTGATGCTCCTAAATGTGCCTGCGGATATCCGATGGCTTATCGAAGCCAAGGTAAGATTGTTTGGTGAGCCTGATATTAATATAGCAAAAATACAGGCCGAGCTAGGAAAAAGCTACTACGCAAGAGGCGAAGAGCGAAAGATGGTTACAAGTATTGTTATAAATGTGCTAGATGAGAATTGTCAAACCAGATCTTTGCCGTCATTGTAGGTTTTGGATTCTAGGCGAATTTGTAGAGAAGATTAAACTTTTACATTTATAAGAAGGTTTTAAGGAATGAGTGCGCTGGATAATGGTTTTGTTAAACTCTCGAGGTCACATTCTTGTGGACTTGTAAGCGTGAATTGCTTAATCTATGGACACAACTTCGTGATGAATTGCAGTGTTATAGTCTAGGGAATCTGACTAAAAACGACCCTGTTTGCCAGTTTATAAGAAAACTGGATGGGAAGCAAATCCCAGTCTCAAAGAAGGCGTTTCAGCCGTTACTGGACGTAAAACCAGAGGAAGATGTGAGCCACAATTACAACTACTTGTATATTTGAATGTGTGTTGTTGTTGTCGAATTTTATTTCTTTCTTGTTTCGTTTGATCTGATTATCAATTTTGTTTTTGTGTTATTGTTGTTTGTTGATTTTGATTGTTTTAATTTCAAGTTTCTTTTTGACAAACCATATGACTACCCTATGGCATAAGTACACGTGGGAGACAAGTGTGGAGGTTTTGTCAATCTCCACCGAAAGTATATATCTACTTTTCATGCTTCTCGTGGGAGACAAGTGTGACGGTTTTGTCAAACCCCACCGAAAGTGTATGTCCATTTTCCATGCTTCACGTGGGAGACAAGTGTGTAGGTTTTGTCAAACCCACCGAAAGCATATCTCATTTTTGTCAAATCTTGGGGCGATAA
>SNVD02009169.1:0-369782 GCA_013180625.2 Boswellia sacra | reverse complement strand
AATATGTTCTAGAAGCTGAGAGAAATATATACAACTTTCATGAAGACATGTGATTAAAATTCACAACATTTCAATGTCAAAATTGATGGTCAAATTCGGTGCCTAATGATCCCAATTGTCAAAGATATTTACAACTAATATTTGACAATTATGCCCTTGTAATTTGACAAGTTTGCCCCTGGATGTCTCTATAAATAGAGGTGCCTTGTGACCCATTAGGGCATCTTGGCCTTGGCTGGAACATTTTGGCTTTGGCTAGGATCTTGTATTGTGTTTTGTGTGTTTATGTTATTAATGAATTTCCTTTTTCTTGCATTTTATTTTCTTTCTATTGTAATGTTCTTCTAAATTCTCTTTTGCTAAGGTGAAAGGGTGAAACCCTTGATATGAGAATAAGGATTCTATAACCCTTAATATGTGCTTAATAATCTTAATCTTATAATGTTTATTCAATATGATTTATATTTAATTTCTTAATCAATCTTGACACCACTCGTAAAGTGGAGGTCTTGTTCCTTTGTCGACAATCCTTGGCACATCAAATGCTTGGATCCTTTCTAGATGATGTATGGTTCTTCCTTACCGACATGAATCTAGGTAGGAACCTTGATTTGTTGTAGACATATGATGATTGGCACATTGGATGCTTGAACCCATTTACAAGAAGTGGTATAAATTTTTGTAATGAAACAAATATAATTCATATAACTAAAATGGGTTAATTATCCTTATTTGAAATATCAAGGGCGGATCCCCTAACCTTAGCCTTCATTGTTATTGTGTTAATTCATCTTGTATTTTAAATATTCTATTGTTTATGAACTTTTTATTTTATTTACTATGGTAGGTTCTACCTCCTTATGAAATTGTTCTTTAATTTACTATGTTTGGTTATACCACCTATTTCCATGGATGGTTTTACCTCCTCTTGCTTTTTGTTTTATATTTGAATGGTCGGTAATACCACCTAACATCTTACATACTTGTTGATATTATCATGTCACCTCTTTGAATCATCCATATCACATTTGTTTAGCTTATAATTTGTAACGCTTAAATTCCCTTCCTCGTGGATCGACCCCGGTCTCACCGGATTTTATTACTTCGACACTCCTATACTTGGGAGACAATCCTATTTTCGGATGTGTCATAATGAGAAAATACATTCGTATACTTGTCCGTTTACTTTGATGGTTGGTTGGTTTGTCGTGGTGATCCTGAATAATGATATACAGGCGCGGCCGTTCCATGATGGGTTCGAAAGCACAGTTCTGCGTGAGCTTGTAGGACTCCAAGAGGATATCATAATATTACGGGCGGAGAACAAGGACACGCAGGAGCAGGTAGTTCTTCTGCGTGAAGCTGTTGTTCTACTAGGTGGCCATTTTGGATACGCTGTCATGGTACGTTGCACAAGTTAAAAAACAGATTTTGTGTTTTCCATTATGTCACACCGCTTAACCTGACATTCTGGTTTGCATTAATACAGGATTCGAATAATGGTTCGAGCGACGACGGTGAAGGTCAAGAACCAACAAAACCTGAACCCATAGACACGAGTGTTCGTGTCGTCGATCCTCCTCCCACGGGCTTCGTTTCGCTTCGAGGTTGACGACTATTTCTGGGAAAGTATAAACAAAGCCCCTTTGTCAGTCCACCGGATAGAAAGAGAGCCAGGGTTGAGCCCACTGTATAGTCAGAGGCCCTGGTTGTTCAGCCCATAGAGAGACTAGATCTTCAACCCCTTGAGGAGCCCACTGTACATCCTAGTGAGATCGCTGTCCAGGATACAGTCATTGTGTCATGCATGTCCTTGTTGACTCGAGTTCCACTATTTGACCCACGTGCCCCCATACCAGCTACTGATTGCATCAACTTCGATGAATGGTTGGAGGACGAGATGGGTAATATTGATTTGGATGTCTACATCGCTGATCGTGAGTTCTTTAAGACGTTGATGGCGCCGTCAGAGTGGCTTGCATCTGAGGTTTGTTTAACTTCTTCTCCTATCCTCCAATATTGCAATATACATTTCGAATTTTTCTTGACTACAACTACTATATGTAGCACATGGATAGCTACTTGTGGATGTTACGTTATAGAGCTTGCGATATGGACGCAACTGGTGTCCAAAGGTCTGCTTTCCTGGACACAACTTTCTTGGTAGGTATTTGCTAAACATCTGAATTTATAGTTAATTTCTGATTCCTTCAATGTGCTAACCGTACTCATTAAATTGTAGTTAAAAGTGAATTCGTTGTAGGCACTATACTCGGACAAAATGGATGACATTAACTAGGTAAATGACGCTGATATGGTCTAGTTTGTCCTCGGAGAGATGCCCCTCGTTGGATGACCATGGGTCGATGGGGACAGGGTGAGTACATTTATATTCAAAGTGTTAGCATGTGCTGTTTTATTTGAAATATTGATCTCGATTTTTATGTTCTCAATTTCCATGTCAACTCTATGTCCTTATTAACATCAGAACGATCATTGCGTGGCGGCCGAGGTGGATTTGAATCGTCGTGCCGTAGTCATATATGACTCATGTATTGCGCACAGTTTCATTGACACAATCAGAGATGCAGTCCAGTGCTTGGCAGAGTTGATACCCCATATGGTGTCAATGGATGTTTACGGTCTTCCTGACTACCCCGCAACCTTATACGACATTGAGTGCATCAAGGATGAGACTGAGGTGCCACAGCAGGAAGCTAGGGGAGGAGCATGTGGTGTGTACTATTTGAAGTACATGGAGTTCTTGGCGGGGGGCGTTCCACTGACAACCTTTAAGACGTTCACGGACGAACTACAGCGGCAAAGAATGGCGTTACAACTTTGGGCTTATCGAGTTTGTCCACAGCCGGAGGAGGCCGTCCCAGCCGTCACAGGGCCTGTCGATGTTGCGGCCATCACAGGGCCTACTGATGTTGTGCCTGTCGAGGTTGTAGCCATCAGAAGGCCTGTCGATGTTGCGGCCACCACAGGGACTATCGATGTTGTCTCAGTCGATGTTGCGGCCACCACAAGGACATCTGATGACGTGTCAGCGAATGTTGAGCAACAGCCCAGCACGACTCCTTCTTGATTTCGTGTCATATATATATTTTATATAGTTACACATTTTTTTGGATATATAGTTTGTGGATATTTACACATTTTTTTATAGTGACATGTTTTGTATAGTAGCACATGTTTTCCATGTATAGCGGTACGAAAACTTGTAAATACATTTTATCCTGAATGTATTGGTACATACGTGTACCTCGTCCCATTGCACTCATACATGAATGGTTTAGGCACAATACACGAATGTTTTATACATTGACGAAGCACATAAATTCGTGTCTCATACATGAAGGCTTTATACTTATACATGAACGTTTTATACCTTGACAAAGCACATAAATGAGTGTCTCATACACGAATATTTATTTCAATGACAAAGCACATAAATTCTTAGCGAAAAAAATAAATGAATGTTACATACATTGACGAAGCACATAAATGAATGTTTCATACATGAAAGTTTTATACATTGACAATAAATTCCTTTGAACGAGATGTGCTGGCCTAACCATGTTTGTCGTTAAGAGAGTCTTACGCCCATAATATGCAAGAATTCTTTCACCCAAGTATTTCTCCTTGTAAAGGCGAGTGAGCTCCGTGATCACATCTCTGTTGATCTTCTTTGATGTTACTTCTGGAGTTATAGTCACCTAAACAATTAATAAATACAAAAAATGTAAGCATTCTGAGGCTACGACATTAAATGAGAGTTGTTGAATCAATGTTTTATACGTACTTTTTGTAAAGCGCAGTACAATTACTCTTTCTTGAACGGTGACTGTTTAGTTTTCCGTTTGAGTTTGCTTAGCTATAAAGCAACTCTGAATGGTACTTTCTTGTGGATATTTACACATTTCAGTCTTAAACATTTTTTTATATAATACCACATGTTTTCCATGTATAGGGGTATGAAAACTTGTAAATGCATGAATGTTACGTACATTGACAAAGCACATAAATGAATGTTTCATATATGAATGTTTTATACATAGACAAAATCACATAAGTGAAAGTTATTCATTTGAACTAGCCTCCAATGGAATAAAATAAATAGACTACGTCGCTTACAGCAAACAAATAATATTACATAGACGAAAAAACCCATTGCCTACATTTGGTAGACATCATCCCTTGTCATGAAGTGGAACTGGGTTTCAGCAAGTTTGATAATTTTGCCCGGAACTTCCACACCGCCCGCAAGTTCGAGATGAGCTAGACTCACCAACGGAAGGGATTCGATTCCTCCGAGGATGGCCGACTAGTCTCCTCATGACTGGCGGTAGAACCACTCTGCTACATACCTCTTCAAGAACCATCCAATCCTCACTAACTCCAATAGGAACAACTGATAGAGCATATGCATGTAGTAATGTTTCAATCATATACCAACAGGCATAATAATCATGGCACGTCAGTAGATTCATACGTTTGCAAACAACTAATACATGTGCACACGGAAGCAAGTCAAGATCAAACACCCGGCACGTGCATGTCCGAACGTGCATGTCAATGATGCTAACACAGTCGTTGCCTCTCACCTCATATATAATAAGAGAGATACCACTAACCCTCATACGTTCTCCCTCCTTTAAACGCTCCTCCATCAACTTGTTAGCCCACAGCGAGAGATGTAATTCTGAGTTAGCAAATAACTGTCGACGCTTATAGAACCATTGCTGCAAGTTCGCCCGATAATAATCTGCTAACAATGTAACCGGGAGGAATCGCGCATGTCACAAGCAGCTGTTCATCGACTCAGTAATATTTGTTGTCATGATGTTATACCGTCGGCCATGAAACTGTGAACGTGCCCATTTATCGACTCCAATATCTTGAAGATAAGTTGCTGCTGCTGGCATATACGATTCAATTTGTCGCATATGATAGTTGAAATCAGCACAGTGATATGTCCTTGCAGCTCAAGAGTATATATCCAACAAAGTCTTGTCCTTGAACATTGCCTTCAAGTTACCTTTCAGATGATGAGTGCACAATCCATGCAATGCATGAGGAAAAACTACTACAACAGCTCGTTCAATGCTACGATCGCGGTCAGAAATGAAAACAAAATCTCGGACATTTCATACAACATGATCACACAACTATCTCATGAACCAGTTCCATGAGTCAACATTATCAGAATGCCCAACTCTAAATGCCAATGGGTATTTTGTTTATTTTAATCCATATAAGAAACCAAAAACATTGTACCTCTATATTTCCCTTTCAAAAAAGATCCATCAACTGCGATAACTGGCCTAATTGATGATGCAAATCCAACAATAGAGGCCCCCATACTCATGAAAAAGTATCTAAAATTGTTGTTGTCATCAGTTTCTAAAGTCGTTTTGGTCCTGGGGTTTGCTTTCTCAATCATGTACATGTACTAGGAGAGTAGTGTGAATGATTCCTCATGAGATCCATGAAGTTCTTGCAAAGTTGCCTCCTTTGCCCTCCATGCCTTGTTGTATGTGATATTAACACCTAATAACTCCTGAACATCAAACATAATATCTTTCGAACTATAAATTCTCAATGCCTCAATGAATTTGCTCTTAATATGTTTGCCTATGACATGTGCAGTTGCCTGTTTGTCATTTGAGTGAAGTCCGGCTCCGGAGCATGTGTGATGGTTCTTATACTTTTTCACTTGGAAGAAATATGAATCAGCTATCTTTGTGGCACGTAAATGCCATTTACAAGATTCAGCACGGCAGACAACCTCAAACCTTGTTGCGTTAGAGTTCGTCACCTTGAATTGAAAGTTGCGTCTTAATGCCAAATTTGATAACTTCCATGAAGCTCTGTTTTGCTGTTAAACATATGCCCAACCACAACCTCAATCCCATCAACTACAAACGATGAAGCATCATCGCCATCTATGGATGATGAATGCATAATAGGCGGCATCCACCTAAATGTGTTAGCCCGACAGCTGTCATTTTCAGAGCCCAAATTAGCTTCTTCATGTATAGATTTTGCATTCATTCTTGGCTCATTATTCGACGTCGGATCTTGTTGATGTCCGTATAGTAGAGGAGTAGGTGCGGAGTGGATTGGAGAAGGAATGGTAAACGGCACATCCTAGTTCACATCATTGAAGATCTCCGTGTATTTATCATCATTCGAATATGAACCGTCTACATCCTGCCCATCAACAATAAAATCATCCAAACCCTCGACATCATTCTCAATATGAATAGTGCAATTATCATTCTCATCGTCACCATGCTCACTAACATCATCACTACCATCATCATAATCTTCATCACCACCATCGTCATCATTGACATCATCACTAGCATTATTAACATCAATATTACCTAAACTCTCAAACTCTCTAATGCTATCGAGATGACGTACTAATCTCGATGGCATCGACGGGGGCACCCCTTCTTTTTTTTCAACTAACACCCCAACAGACTCATGCCCTCCATGCCCTGAATATTGCTCAAACTCAATGCCAACATCATCATTCAATCATGATTGTGCACAAGCAGGAGTGGACTCACTTAATTGATTGCTTCCACTTGCTGAGCGAAACAAAGACGGATGAGAAGATCTTTGTCGCCTTCGTGCTGCACCGGATCCTGACCTCTGTTTTTGCTTCTCCCTATCTTCAACTAGGTTCACTCCTTACAAGAGATCTCAAATGTATCATTGTCTGAGGAAATTATCAATTTAGCCAATGGCCCTAGATGTGGTGCACGTCGCTATAAATCTTATGTTGTTAACGGCTTCAAATTTTGCATCAAGGAGACCGATAAGCACAAAACCACACAACAATCTGGTGTTATTTTGAAGGCTGATACCATGAGTTACGCTAGTGCAAGAGATCAAATCCTCTTTCAGGCAGTGTAACATTTCTTGGAGTGTTAACGGATATAATTCATATTCGATATGTCAATGACATGACTTTCGTGTTGTTCAAGTGTGATTGGGTTGATAATCGGACTGGAAAGAAGTGTGATGAGTTTGACTTCACAATGGTTAATTTTAATCATCTGTTATACAAAGATAATAGTGTTGATGATGAACCTTTCATTTTAGCAGAGCAAGTTTGTTATATTGAAGATTTTTTTTTTGGAAAAATTAATAATTACATAGAAAAAAACAAAGATACAAGAGACGAGGGTGTTATATTCAATATCCTATAAATGAAAATTGGCATGTTGTTCTTAAAATGTCAACAAGAGATACATTTGATCTTAAATCCAAAAATTCACCTATTGGGAACATGGTGCCACAAGTTAAGCTATATACATAGTAAGAACTAGATGAAAGAGGTTATTTTCGTGAGGAAGATGTTCAATGGGTTAGGCAAGGAGTTGAGGGAACAATAGTGATCATCAATCGAGAAGACAATGATGATCATATGGATGATGTTGATTGATAGTATTTTGTTCGACATGTTTTTATTGATTACGTGATTTTTTATATGGCGTTTGTTTTAGGGGCATTCTTCTTTTGTCCAATTATCTTATTTCCCCTCGTCTATGTGTACCCATTACTTTTTATGAATGAAATATATAGTTTGTTCAATTGAACTTCTATGGATTGTAATTCTTTATTATATGCATAAGTTAATTATCATAGAACTTAAAAAAATATATATTAGCTTTCTTTGACTGTGAATGTTTTTTGAATAGATAACTATGCCGCCAAAGAGACCAAGAGACACCTCTATGGAGAGTATAATACAACAGGAAGTAGAAGCTCGACGACAATCGGCAACATCTTCTCAAACTCAAATGAATAATGAAGGTATATACATGTTTATTTTTAATTTTTTAAATTTAAGGTTGTTTAAACATTTGTTGTTGTTTTTTATAGATACGGATGGTACATCAAGTGTTGTTAAAGGACTTGGAGCAGCTCGTACTGTTCGTGAGTGGGGTATAGGCCAGAGGTTGCATATTCAGTTTAACTCTCAATGGCAACCAATAAACACAAACAAAGACAAATTAACCACCTAACTTGGAATCATAGCCAAAACTGGCAACATGTCTCCATTGACTTGTCCTCGGTGGCAAAATATGTCATCACATCTTTTGGATGCCATCTGGATAGAAGTGAAGGTAATTTATGTTTAAGAAATTCATTAGTTACATGTATATGTATTTGTACCTCCATTAATCTATTGCAATTTGTTTTTGTAGGATAATACAGATGTTCTTGATGACTATAGACCTCATTATTTACAACATATTGGGAACCTTTGGCGGAATTGGAAAGCTTGTGTAAAGAGGGATTACTACAAAAAATACGATACAGATGAGGACCGGTTATTATTGTAGCTTATTGGGGAACAAAATAGGCTAAAGTATCTGCCTAACATAATAAAAAAGGTGTAGATTTCATATTTTTTTGTATTTATATTGTAAGTCATGTAATATAATTGTTGTTAACATTGTTTATATTATAGGAAGCTGCAGAGAAGAATAGGCCACACGTCATTTGCCCAGAAACGAGAAGAGGTAAGTTACATTTGTTTGTTTATACGCGCTTTACTTGTTGGTTATCAAGATCTACTTATATCTTTTTAGTAGTGTTATTTTTTTGTTTAGATGATAAGAGATGGAGAGCAAACTGATCGCATTAGCGTCTTCATCAAGTCAAGAACAAAAAGTAATTGGTAAGTAGGTGATGATGAAAGTGCAGAAATAATTGTAAGTTCTTTAATCTTTTGAACTTATTTATTCATCCACTATCTGTAAATTAATTTTCGCTTAATAAATTATCTTTATTAAGTTGTTATTTCTTTTCATTATGTTGTAAAATCAATTTAATGAAGGTTTATCTCAATTTCCACAAGACCAACAAACTCAACAAGTGAGATAAGAAGTATTTGGCAATGTAATGGGACTTGATCATCGTGGTTATGCCCGGACATATGGTTTTAATCCATCTCCGACTAACGTTCAAGGCAGCAGCTCATCTAATATTCACTTGAGGGAAGAGTGGGGTACTTTGCAACAAGAACACAATAATTTGAAGGAAGCACAACTTGAATGAAGCACACAACAACTTGAAGCAAGATCACAACAACATGAAAATGATGTATGATAAAGTCGTTTCCTTCCTACAAGAGAGGTTTCTAGAATTTGCAAAGCAGCATGTTACAAGACCGGTATTTACTTATTTTTAAAGTTAAAAATGTAGTTTCAGTTGACTCATATTTTGAACTTATGTTTCATTTTTTTTGTTATAAATAGGTCCTAGATGCTTCAAGTGGACATCAGAGTCGTTTCCAATATAATAGTCATAGAACAAACAGCCTCACAGATCGTGATTCAAACCACGAGAATGAATAGGTATATAAATGAAATTAAACAATTTGTTTTAAAATACATAATTTTACTTAATGATTATAATCTTGGTTACAAATTTATTCTTGCAGGTTATTTGCCAAGTTTTGTGGCTTACTTATCAGATGATTGAGTTATGTGGAGGTCCTGAACTATATAACTGAGATGTTGTTTCACTATTTGATTATATGATGTTGAACTATGTGGATGATGATTGAGTTATGTTTAGTTTGTTTAGGTTATGGTTAAACTATTTATGTGACATATCTTGATATTTGATTTGATTTCATTATATTAATTGAATGATTGAAGAAATATATCAAAACATTTTTTTAGATAGGTTACTTAATCTTTAGAAAGTAAATAATATTAAACAGCAAAAGAATTTTAAAAAAAAAACCTTTTACGGCTGTTTTTTGATCGTCGCAATAAATTTCATGCAACTATTTGCGACGATTTATTGGCCAACTTACGTCATTTTTGTAAAAACTATTTGCGGCTATTTTTACACCTTTTACAACGGTTTCGTGAAAATTTTCTACGACGGTTTCCATACTTTTTATGGCGGTTTTGTGGTCGTCGTAAAAAGATGAAAATATACGACGGTTTAAAACCGCCTAATAAAGGTGTGGTATATGCCAATTGCGTTTCGTCGTCTGTTATGTCGAACATCAAAATCGCCGTAAAAACCTTTTTGCGACAGACAAAAACCGTTGTTAAAGTTTTACTGCGGTTGCTTTTACTACTGTTGTAAACTGCTGTATAACCACCGTAAAAGGGCTTTTGCAGCATATTTTGGCTGCCGTAAAAAGTCCTCCATGTTGTACTGAATTTCTTGCCTACTATATACGGTGACATTGACCCCCATAAAATTTCCAAAAAAACGAAAATTGACTATGCAAAGTCATGTAAATAAGTTTTTTCGCGTAACTTGATAGCTCCACTAGGTTTTCTTTAATTTAATTTATAATTTCTTAGTAATATTTGATTAGTATATAAGAAAATTGTTACTTTAAGAAAACTTTGCTGAATACATTTATTGCTTTAGTTTTTGGGAATGTTATTGTTAAAAATGATTCCAAATTCAACCTCGTATCTCGGAAATACAAAATTAATTATTTTATTTATTTTTTGACTTTAAACTCTGTACAAAAAAGGATTATTGAGAACTGCCCCTATATTTTAAATCTGGATGGTGAACTATGAAATACCAAATAAATGTGTTCATACAATTACTTGCATATGGGGGAGAAGAAAACTGGTCTAGCTAGTACTTTTATTGTTTCAATTACCAGAGTAAAATGACAATCAATATTAATTATCAATCAAGGATTTTAAATTTATCAGATGCTTACATCTAATTAATATTTTATGATGTTATTAGTTAATAGCAAATTAATTATACAAAATTTATTGATTTTATATTCTCAAGAAGATATGTTTAAATGATATGTTTGTTTCTTGTTTTTTAAGATCAAATAATAAGTCTTAAATTGATTGTTTTTAATGATTAAAAATATCTAAAAGTTAATAACATGACATATAAGTCTTTATTTATTATTGTATGTATTGTAAATTATATATGTTATATAAACATTTGTAAATAATTAATACAACAAATTCAAAGTTAGAATACTATAGTGTCATACAAAATTTAAAGTGTTAATTAATATATCTAACATATAATATGATATTTTTTTAATTACTATGTAATTAAAATATAACAATTGAGTATTAAAAAATATTTTAAAAATATAATAATTAAAAATAAAAGATAAATTTGATGCTTGAAAAAGTTTAGGATTACGAAGAGAATAAAGAATTTACAAAATAAAAATTAATTAAAATTATCAAGGATATTTTAAAATATAAAAAAATAATCCATTCATATAGAAGTTAGAAAGTATAAAACTTTTTCTATTAATATATATTTATATAAGAAAAAATGTCCAGTTCTAAAAATAATTGTCACAAAAAAATTTGAAATCTGCGATTCAGTAAAATTAGACTTTATATAAAAAACAGTCGATCCCTTAAGACTAACCAAAATACATTTCTCATAGTAAATTTTAAAATTTAAGTTAAATTTGTAAAAAAAATATGAATTATATTATCCCTTCATTTATTTAGTTTCACTTTGTGCTTCTCCCACCAGTCTCATGCTGCTGGTATTATCAGGTCAAATACATATCACCTCGCGCTCATTTAAAGTTTAAACAATGTCAATTACAGTAGGTTTTCATTCAATTTCATCATCCTATGTGTAAATACCAAACAGTCAATCAAATGACAAGACTTATAAAGCCATGAAGGAGAAATCAATTAAAACGACTTCACACCGCGTCAATATGTGAAGTCTGCGCCGTTCCTCATGCGTTTCTATTTTTGGCTGTTGCATCATGTCTCATGTGGTCACGTCCCTTATTTTTTTTTTAAATAAATAAAAGATAATCTAAACATATCCAATTCTTTCAAAACAGCATGAGGCTGTATAAAAATAATTAAATTCATAAAATTTAAGTAAATTTAATCAATTTTTAAGATGTGAACATATATCTTAAAACACAAATTAAAACAATCGTTAAATAAATTATATTATGCTTATAAATTCATTTTTCATATTAGTTTAATTAATATTATTAATTTTTGGAATTCAATTTTCTAAACATAATATATTACACTGGTGGTTAGTACAAGAGTATTCATAAGATTAATGTTATTTAATTAAAATCTCTAAAACAAGGAGCTGTCCTTTCTAAAATCGTAAAGATATACAAAGCTAAATTTCATCCTCAAAGATTTACCTTAATTAGTGAATATTAATACATTTAAAATTCTATATAATTTAATATAGTATAACATAGTATGGTTCAAATAGATAAATAAATAACGCTAATAAATTATATAATTAAATTAATATATATGGTATGGATGATGTTGGAATTCTTTTTTCCTAATATTTCATAAATATTCAAAAGTATCTACATGCACTTATCGTCCTTGTAAAAATGAATTTTGATTTACGTACATACCTAAAGGTGTAAAATGCCTTTTTGATACTTAAAACTTCCATGAAACTGGTTATATTGTTCATATTACTGTGCAATCCACTTACACTCTTTATATCATATTACACCATGTTAACGTGATGTATTTATTGAATAAATTGACAAGTGAATTTTATTTTTTAATGATTTCAGTATTTAAATTTCCATGTGAATAATTATTGTTTGAATATATTTTATCATGATGTAAAATGTATATAACTATCATAACACTACAAGGTCAACAATTAATGACTTTAATTTATTTGAATGCATATTAAAAAAATTCACAATTATAGAATTATCTAAATCAATTATAGATATGTTATTTCTAATATTATATTGTCTTTGTATCACTTGCAATATTTTAATTTCGGCCCTCACATGGATTTAATTTTATTGTTTTAAAAAATTTTGTAAATAATTTGACTTGTTAATCAAAGAAATATAAAATAAAAAA
The DNA here is from genome assembly GCA_013180625.2 of Boswellia sacra. Classification (NCBI taxonomy): domain Eukaryota; kingdom Viridiplantae; phylum Streptophyta; class Magnoliopsida; order Sapindales; family Burseraceae; genus Boswellia; species Boswellia sacra. The sequence goes on along the minus strand of SNVD02009169.1, from coordinate 356,898 downwards.
AGTTCAAAAAAAAAGAAAAAAGTTGATGACAATTCTCATAATTATTTCAAACTGGTAATTGGCGGACTCACATGGGGTACATTGAATTTGGAATCCTAGGTCGTTGAAAGACTTCAACCACTACCGACAAATCAATTTGGATTAATAAATTACTGATGTTAATTTTATAAAAAAAAAAATTTATATGTACCTGTCATATTACCTTATTTTAGTTACGTAGAATACCAATAAATCATGATTATCATATGGCGTCAATTCACCGTTAATTTAAGTTTATCTTATTATTAATTTAAATTATATAATACTACATCTATAATTCATCTACAACTATTTTTTATACAATCTGAGTTGACAAGCTATCACTGGATGGATAAAAAATAAAAATAAATAAAAGATGTGAAATTAAATGACATAATAATCATTTATCGAATAATATTTTGTCAATTTATATTGTATAACATCTTAATTATAAATAAATTATAAATATAATATTATTCATTTAAATTTTACTTTTTATTTCTAAATTTCAGTTTCTTTCAAATAATCTAACCAAACCTTTTAAAAATAACAAGTGATATATTCCTATCTTTTATTTTGAATTTCAAATAAATAGAAGTAATTAAATTGAGAGAAATATAAATATAATGTTATTTTTATCGGAAATCATGTTCATTAAAAATAAAATCGGATAATTACTTTGAATCCCTCAAAAAAATTTTAAAATGGTCATCTTTCCATTGAATCAAAAACAAAAGTTAACCCCCCCAAATATTTTCATTCTAAAAATTGGTCAATATCACTTTGGGTTTTTGTTATACTGTTTCATTCTTATTTTGCAACATAAATCGTATCACTCAATAGTTTTTATACAAAACAGTGAAATTTTAACAAAAAATTATACAAAAAGAAGAACAAAACAAAGGGGTACTCCAGCCACTAGCCCAATGCTTTCTCCAAGTGCTTTCTTTTAATTTAAATTTATAGCACTTTCTTTCAAGTTTCAAAACCCGGTTGGCTCTGAGAAGAATGGAAGTCTAGAGGTAGTCCTAACCAAAACTGCATTGCCAAAAGACTTTAATAGTAATCATGCATATGGCTCCACCATTATAGAGATCCATTCATAATTAGGGATAATATCACGGACCACCTCTATGTTTTGGATTAAATACACGTAGAATCGTTATTTACAAATTTTGTCATCGCTTACCCTTTACTTTTTAAAAAATATCATGAACTACCCTTCTACTAGCTTGACCGTTAAATAATCGTAAATAAGTCAAAATCTAATGGTTAAAATGATCATTTTACATATTTTAATAATAACATAAATATATTTTAACATAAATAAAAATAGGATAATATCACAGATCGTCCCTATGTTTTAGCTTAATTACACGTAGAATTATTGTTTAGAAATTTTATCACCGCTTACCCTTTACTTTTTAAAAAATATCATGGACTGCCCTTCTGGTAAAGTTTGAATCACACCAATTCCAATTTAGTTTTCAAAAATTTATTCAAAAGTTATTTCAGTAATTGCAATCAAAATGGATAGAAAAACGATGTCATCTAACGATCAAACTAACAAAAGGGTAGTCCATGATATTTTTTAAAAATTAAGGAATAGCCAGTGGCAAAATTTGTAAACAATGATTCTACATATAATTACGTCAAAACATATGGTAGTCTGTAATATTATCCTTCGTAATTATATATATTTTCTCTTACATAGCTTTTACTATCGGAATAGTTTTTGTTTGCATGATAAACGTTAGCAAGTAATGGATTAAAACTGTTACTTAAAAGATGTTTTACTCTCAGAAAAATTAGCCGATAGTAGTATTTATTGGGAAAAAAATGTATATTTATAAATGGATAATACTACATTTATAACTAAATTTTACAATTAATTCTTACAAATTAAGTTGGTTAGATTTTTTGGACATATAATATCCTTTTTCATTTTTGTTTGTTTTTCTTTTTCTATAAAATTTTTATAACTCTAGTTGTAAGAAGTTGATTGTAAATATAGTATTGCCATTTATACATAACAAATAAATTTTAAGAATCAATAGTACTAATTCATAAAGTAACGAAATACTTTGAATTTTAATAATTAATTTCATGGCATTTGCAGTGGAGTAAATTTTGTTTGGGTTAGAAGAAAATAGTAGGAAATTTGAGAATTAAATTTTGAGATTATTTTGATGAGAAAAATACTTTGAATTTCAAAATATCAAAGAGAAAGATATTAGAGGGATTACAAGATTTTTTTTATAAAGTTAGGTGAGATAATTTAAGAAAATTTAAATTTAGGAATAAATTAAAAGTGAAATTTAAATTTTTCATAGCCTAGATTTAAATTTATGTTGAATTAGCACCATATGACAATTCATGATTTATTGGACATACCGTATAAGTAAAAAGAGATGATATGTTATATGCGTATAAGTTTTTTTTTTTTTAAATCAAATGATAATGTGCAAGAGTCATGGAAAAACATTAAAATAAGAAGTTTCTAAAGACGAATCCATTAGAGATTATTTAAATTATATTTGCGCAGAAAGTGCGCAGGTAATTTCATTTGGTTGTGGTGACGGTCCATGAGAAAACACTTAAAAATAAAAACTAAACAAATATTTTAAACTAGGCGATATGCAAAATATCGCCTAGTTTCACCCACCCAAACTAGTCTTCTAAATTATGTTAAAGAATTAGGTAATTGATTTGGAGTGAATATTAAATTGGGCTACGAGATAGAGAATAAACAATTTATTATTTGATATTAGGCCTCAAAAATAAATTTTTTTATTATTATAATAATCAATTTATTTTGAAAATATCTTGAATTAATTTTTTTATATTTAGTATTTTTTATAATAAAAATATAAATTTTAAGATAATCAATGCTTAAAATATAAAAAATAGGTACCTTTTAAACTTTGATATGTATCGACACATATTAGAACTATTCATTATATTGACACATATAATTTTGCATCAAAATTATGAGGTTCATATTAAAGAAGAAAAAATTCCTTATGAGGTTGATAGTTACTTAAAATAAAAAATAAAAAAAGTCTACCTATGTCATGTGTTAGGAGAGAAAAGACAGGAGAGAGAATAATATGATGTCAATTAAAAGTAGAGGAAATAGAGTGTAAATGGGACATTAGACAAGAAAAATCAATAATTTATTATTATCACTTAAAATCACATTAAAAATTCTTTTTAAAATTCTTTTTAAGGGTTTACAGATGGCCCTACAAACATGATGCAATGGGGATTAATTCCAAAGTAGAAACAAAATCATATATACATCTATAAATCATGAAATTAACAATTAAAACAATTTATACTTGGTCTAAAATTAAAAACAATAAACATGCGTGATGCAATGTAAAATATATATTTAAACAACCAAATCTAATCAACTTTACTAAAGTCAACTAATTCAATATGTTTTTATTTGGGATTTGAAGGTCCAAGAAGTTCAAGGGAAACTAATTAAATGAAGCAAGCAGTTGGAATTTGAAAAACTTAATTAATTATGGGTAGGGAAGTGAACATAATATTTTTCTAATGGTATTTAGGTCATGTTCAGTATGTAATAGTGTATAGTATTAAATTGTTATATTGTATTCAATAATATAATATATGTGTTTGGTTACAACTTTGTATAATATTAAATTATACAAAGAATAACTCTTAAATGCATATAAATTGTATAAAGTTATGTATAATTAATAGATAACATTACATGGCACTAATTCAAAAATTTTATAATTCATTTTACTAATCAGTAACAACTTTATTATCATAATTTTTTTTGAAACTTATTTAATTATATCTTTTTTTAAATTGAAAAAAAAATAACAAAACAATGTTTGGAGGAGTTGCTGGACAACAATCGGTGACCGTCACCGTCGATGGAGCATGTCGCAACAAATGAAAAACATCTATTAGCACGAATTTTCGCTGCCTTCTGCAGTTAAAAGGATCTTTTCAAAAGGTTGTGAAACTTACATCATTGTATGGATCAGCTTCTGACACTGATTTGACATCAGCTGTGTAGTTCCGAATGCCGATAGTACTTCACCTGTGAACGGCGAGCGGTGAACTTTCGACAACATATTTATAAATTTTAAATCTAATTAATTTTTAAAAAATAAAATAAAATATTTTTATATAATTTTTTTAAAATATTTTTATTTCTTTTATTGTAAATTAATGCAATACCTAAACCAAAGTCACCAGACACAGTGTAACATTTCTAATGTATTATTTGTATTGCTATACAATATAATGTAATTCAATGTCATATAATATTATATTATACAATGCGACATACTAAATATACCCTTTATGTTATACGAAATGATAATAATGTTATTGCTCGGATTTGTAATTATTTTTATATAAAAATTTTCAACAGTATAATGATTAATTCAAAATTAGGTTGTTAGAATAATTCATCCTTCATCTATTATTATGGTACAAAGAATTATTAAAGTATAATTAATTAATGAAAGAAGCATTATATAACAACTATTTTTGTTGTATGTACTTAATTCATTTATAATCTGTTAAACCTTAGTCCGTTGTTTTAAGAGGTTGATTGCCTTGACGAAAAAATTCTGTAATTTGACAACAACAAACGTTTAAAAACGAGGTAGGAAAATAAAGACAGTATTTATGTAACTATTACAAGGTTGAAAATAGTGAGGATGTGGTTGAAAAATTAGTAAAAGAAGAAAAGTAATTAAGTTATAAATAATCTTATTATTTTGTGTTTGGTGTACCATTTGTAAGACCGGATATAATTAATCAGCTAAAATTTTGTTACTCATTGTTGTGCTAAATGATTTCCAATCAAAAGCGAGCCATATATATATATATATATATATATTTATTTATTTATTTATGCATTAACTCTTAAATATAAACTGTTTATGAATGTTACCTTAATATTACCCTATAATAACAACTTGTATTAGTAATAATTATATTACTTATGAAAGTAGTAATTAATTTTAGACATACTTCAATAAAATGCTCATCATTATCACGATCATCAGTTACTGATTATTTTATTTTAACCTTTTCTAATTTATTATTATTTTAATCAGTTTTTGTGGGTCTTTTTAACCAATATGCACCTCGGTAGAATTAATATTTTTTATGCTTTTCATCATAGCATGTTTAAGGAGACTGACTTGGTATATTGAGTAACTTGAAGATGTTGACGTTGACTCTTAGTTATATAATTTGATTTTTGAGTAGATGAACCTATCTGGATAGATGACTCAGTAGCTATTTGAGTATTAGGTTGGGTAAATGACCCAGAAACTGCTTGAGAAAATGACAGAGGTGGATATTCAGCTAATGCTGAATAAGTATTTGCAATGGGGACTTGGCCCACACCTGCAACTTGAATGAATTGAGTTGTTTTAGTCAAGACATAATCACTGGCCTTCATAATCTTTTTGTCTGACATTTTGACTATTCTCACCAAGTGTTTTACTCTTTGATTTTATTCTGTAAAAATTCTCTTATTAAGAAATCTGGAAGAGAATTATCTTCTCCTTTGATAAATTCAATTTCAAAATCAAATATAGATAAAATTGCTTGCCATCTTGCAAAAATTTGTTTAGAAACTAGATTTGTAACATCTTTTTGTAAAACTTCTTTTGCAGATTTACAATCAATGCGAAGTAAAAACGTTTTATTGAATAAATTATCTTGAAACTTTGTAAAGCATAAAACAATTGATAAAATTTCTTTTTTAATAGTTGAATTATTCTTTTGTGCATTGAGCCATAATCCTGAATGATACCTAGCTAATTCTTCTTTACTTGACTCTGGTAGTTTTTGTTTGAGAATACCTCCATATCCTATTTTAGAGGCATCTGTTTCTATAATCATAAACGCATCAGGATGAGGTACAACTATGCATGAGAGTGTTTTGACTTTTTCTTTTAAGATTTTAATTATTTTAGTATGTTCTTCTGTCCAAGGTAAAGGATTCTTTGTAAGTCTTTGATATAAAGGTTTACATAATTGATTTTTATGTAATTGATTTTTATCTTTAATTTCATCTGGGAATTTGTCAGCAAATTCTATTGATCTTTGAATAGGTTTTATTGTTCCTTGATATATGTCATAACCTAAAAATTTTATTTTAGTTTGAAATAATTTCATTTTGGAGGCAGAAATTACTAAACCATTTTTCTTGATTATATAAAATAATGTTTTTAAATGCTTAAAATGTTGTTCTATTGCTTAAGAAAATACTAATATATCATCAATATAAACAATAATAAATTTTATATAAGGATTGAATATATCATTCATTATATGTTGAAATTCAGATGGAGCATTTTTTAATCCAAATGGCATTACGTTCCATTCATAATGACCAAATGGCACTGTGAAGGCTATTTTATACCTATCTTGTTCTGCTATTTGAACTTGCCAGAATCCACTTTTCATATCAAATTTAGAAAATAATATTGCATCATAAAGTCTTTTAATTAAATCTCTTTTATTAGGAATGGGATATCTAATCCATTGTAATACTTTGTTTAAAGGCTTGTAATTAATTACTAATCTTGGAACTCCTCTTTCTATTTCAGGTTTTTTATTAACATAAAATGCAGTACAACTCTAAGGGGATTTTGATTCTCTTATTAATTTTTTATTTAATAAATTTTTTATTTCTTCTTGGCAATGTTGTAATAATTCATGATTCATTTGTATAGGTCTAGCTTTTGTTGGAATTTGTTTTTCATTAAATTCTTTAATATATGGTAATGTAACTATATGTTTCTTTCTGTTCCAAAATTGATTGAACATACCTCTTTTTTAAATTCATTTTCTAATTTTTCTATATTATCTTTAATATTAGGTTTTTTTAGTTGTTCTTCAATTCTTTTATATTTAATTTCTTTTTGGAGATAATTAATATGATTTTGTTTATTAATTATTAAATTTATTTGTTTAGTTATTGTATTATGTTGTAATTGATGAATTTCTCTAGTGTTTATTGATGATAAAAATTTAAAACTTATTTTTGTTCCCATAATTTTTGTATGAATTCCTTGATTATCAACTTTAAAATGATATATTTGTGTTAGGAATGGAGTACCTAAAATAATGTTTTGACTAAGATTTTTAACTAATATAAATGTTGTTTTAAAACAATAACCTTGATTACATATTTTAACTTTTGATAATTTATAATTAATTTCTAAATTCATTCCATTTGCACCTCTTAATTTTTCTGAAGTTTTTTCATAATATTTTGTTGAAATAAGGCCTTCTCTCATACAATTTTGATCAACTCCTGAATCTACTAAAGCAATTGCTTCTATTTGTAAAAAATTATCTATATGCAATAATATTCGTATATACTATTTTTGATAATTAATTTTATCTACTATTTGTACATAATCTTCTTCTATCCTTGAACTAGAAGCTTGATCATTTTTATTTTGAGATTCAAGTATAGTTAATCTTGTTTGAGTTTGAAGTTGTTCTAATTGTTCATTTGAATTTCTTTTTGAATTTCTTTTATTTGATCCTTTAAATTCCTAATTTCTTGTTGTAATTCTCCCGTAGTAACTTGTTTAAATAAGGTTTGTGAAGGGTATTTATCCCATATTTTATTTAAACTAAATGTATCTGGAGTTTTAATTTTACTTTCTTGTTCTAAGATTTCTTTTAACCTTATTAAATATTCTCTTTTTATATTAGGATCTTCAATTTTATCAATAATATCTATAAAAATTGTTTATCAGTGTTTTTAGTAATCACATTAATTTGTTTACAGTTACATATTCCTTCTGTACAGCTTAAAGATTTATTACTTTCTGAAGTAGTTTCACTATCTTGAATACCTAAAATATCTTCTTCACTATTACTATCACTAGATTCTTGACTAGATTGATCACTAAATAATAATTTATTTATTTTATTTTTTAATTCATCTTGATCATTTAAAAGTTCATTAACTTTGTTTTTCTTTTTACATTGTTTTGCTGTATGTCCAGGTTGTCTACAATTCCAGCATACTAGTTGTTTCTTTGAATAATTCTTCTTAGGTTTATATTTTTTCTTATTTTTCTTATAGTTATTGATTTTTATAAAATTTCTTTGATTTTTTCTTATATTTCTTTGAGTATGATGGTGGTTTAAGATTTTCATAACCATATTGTTCACATAATGAACCCATAGTTTTACTAAAACTTTTTTTTTCTCTTTTTGTTCTTGACATATTGCTAAACCTTCTTTTTTAATAAAAGCAAATAATTGACCATATGTTATATTATCTCATGGAATAGAATTTCCTCCTGTTATTTCTGTTAATTTGTTGACTACCTTTTCAGAAAAGAATTTTGGTAATCCTGCAATAAATCTCTCTTTCCAGAAAGACTGATTGCAATCATTCCTTTTGAATATATTTGTTAAAAATGCATCTTTATACCATCTAAAATCTCCTAATGTTGGACATTTAAGATTTGTTAAAATTATTTTTGAACTGGCTAACTCTTATTTAGGATTTCCTATAAAATGCATTGAAATCGTATATATTAATACTTCTACAGCATTTTGAATTTCTTGCATAGTTGTAAATCCATCTTCATCCTCTACTTGGACTTTCTCTACATGATTAAGTATAATTTGTTGATTATTAAATCCTACACAATTATCCCACCAATATTTTAATGATCTTGTAAATCCTGCTACTAATAATTTTATAGTTTCATGATCAGTTGTTTTATAAGCTTTATAAGCGGTAGATGTCATACCCATTTCTTGTAAAGTATTCATTATTTCATATTCTGATTTACCATCTATATTCCACTCATAAATTGAATCACCCGAATATCTATTGACAATAAATTGTTTTCTTTCTTCATACATTAAATCTGGTGGAGTAGGTCTTGGATAATATGTTCTTGTAGGAGCTTGTTTCCATTTATTCTTTTTAGTTATTTTATTTACTTCATCTATGTCTTCGGAATTTGTAATTGATTGATTATCACTTTGTTGATTTTGATCTATAGTATTAATATTATTAGAAGTACTAGGTAATATTTTAAGTTTTTGATTCATTTGATCAATTAAATCTACTTTAGGAAGTTTTACTGGTGAATTATTTGTCTGAACTGTTTTGAATAAAGGAGGTGACATATCTTGTGGAAATGTTACAGGTTGCTTTAATTTAATATTATCTATTTGGTCTTCTATCCTTGTAACTTGTTTAGATACAGTATGTAATAATTGATTATGGAAATTATTTTGTTCATAAACTTTTTTAATATCTCCTAAGGTTGCTGTCTCATTATCTGGCTTATTAGATCCTTTTTTAAACGGAGTTGCTAAAATTTCTATTTCCTTTGTTTTAATTTTTATTTGTTCTAAAGGTGGATGTATTGATTGAATAATTCTATGTTGTGCAGTTTCTCATTTTTTAAATTCATTTGTTTGAACATTGACTTGTTGGCTTTCATAAGGTAGTTTAATATTATGTTTTGATACATATATATTGAACCATATAAAGAAAGGAATATTAATCTTTAATCTTTTCATTTCATTATACCATTCTTCTCTAATTTCTTTAGTTTTTTGTTTTATAAATATACTAAAATACCATTTTCTTTTAAAATTATTTTCTTCTTGTAGATATTCATTTCTTAAATATTCTTTATTTATTTCAAAATCTTCCTATCGAATAGTATTTATAGTTTGAAAATCTGACTGTGTAGGTGACATTGGTGGAGATTGATTAACTGGTTCTGCTACAAGTGTTGAATAATTTACTGAGAAGTTAGAATTATTGTTTATTTCACTTGCTTGTGTACTCCTAATATTAAAACTATTAGATTTTGGTAATGAAAATGAGCTTCTAGTGGATTTTATTTCAGAATAATTTGATGAAGTTTCTCCCATTTTTAAAGAATTAAATCTTAACAATATTTTTCCTTCTGGATTTTTAGTAATTTGTGCTATTTCTTTTTGAGCTATATTTCTAGGTGTTAATGGATTATCTATTATCCGTACTTCTGGTATAGTAATTTCATTCCATTTTAATAATTTTAGAGTATAAGTTGATGTTGGAGTATTTTCTTCTGTTTCTACTGTTAATATTGTAGTTTCTCCTCTAGTATCTTGTAATCTACATCTTGGATTAAACTCTGAACTAGTTTGTTTAAAATATATTTTATAAAGTAATAAATAACCATGTCTATTTTGTGTGAATATTGATTCTGGTAAATGTATATTTAAGACTAATGTATCTAATATTGTTGGATCATGTAAACTAACTTGAAAATTTAGAGCACAATTAAAATATATAGGACCATTACAGAGGTTTAATTGTACTACTCCTAATAAGGAATCTTGAAATTTTAGTAATGTTTTATCTCTTAATAACATTAATACTGGGGAATCAATTCCAATTTTTGATAATGGCTTAATAGCTATTTGTATTAGTCCAAAATGTATATAATTAAATCCTTTCTGTTTATAATTTTCTGTTGCTAATTGACTTAATAATCTTATTTCCTCAAATTTATTTTGTAGAGTTAAAGTTTCTTCATGTTTTTTTATTGAATAAGCAGTTTTAAAATCAAATGTTCCTATTTCATATATACTATTTGGTGGAATACTTGGTAATGTATTTTTATTTAAACTTTGTTTAATATTAGTAATTTCTGTTATTATTTCTCTTGAACTTATTACTTTAGAATTTTTTCTAGACTTAGAATTTAGATATTTTTTAACTGTAGACGCCATTTTCAAATTATTAATAACTTCAAATTCTAGTACACAATTTTCTTAGGATAGGATGGCTACGTGAACACCTAGGCTTACTAACGGTTTTAAGCTCTTCCACTCTTCAACTACCGGGAACACCTGGCTTGCCAACGTATGCACAGCTCTCACTGCTACCTTTCCCTATCCTTAGAATTTTGTTTACTAAAGTTCTAAATTACTAATAATTCTTAAATGGAATCTAAAATTAGAATTTTCTCTAAATTCTTCCTTTACTACAGAGTAAATAATGTTCTAATTCTAGATGTTGAATTCTTTCTTTTGTATAATTCAAATAGTTATTCAGATTTACTTTTTCTAATTCTTCTAAATCATTATATAAACTTGGTTTTAAATATTTACTCCAATGTTTTCATTCAAGTTTTAAAAATCTAATTCTTAATCTAATAAATTGTTTTTCAGTAGGAAATCTATTTTTAGTCATGGCTCTGATACCAAATTGGAACAGGATCGTAATAAAAGATGCAAAATTCTGTTGCTAATTGACTTAATAATCTTATTTCCTCAAATTCATTTTGTAGAGTTAAAGTTTCTTCATGTTCTTTTATTGAATAAGCAGTTTTAAAAACAAATGTTCCTATTTCATATATACCATTTGGTGGAATACTTGGTAATGTATTTTTATTTAAACTTTGTTTAATATTAGTAGTTTTTGTCATTATTTCTCTTGAACTTATTACTTTAGAATTTTTTCTAGACTTAGAATTTAGATATTTTTTAACTGTAGATGCCATTTTTAAATTATTAATAACTTCAAATTTTAGTACACAATTTTCTTAGGATAGGATGGCTACGGGAACACCTAGGCTTACCAACGGTTTTAAGCTTTTCCACTCTTCAACTACCGGGAACACCTGGCTTGCCAACGTATGCACAGCTCTCACTGCTACCTTTCCCTATCCTTAGAATTTTGTTTACTAAAATTATAAATTACTAATAATTCTTAAATGGAATCTAAAATTAGAATTTTCTCTAAATTCTTCCTTTACTACAGAGTAAATAATGTTCTAATTCTAGATGTTGAATTCTTTCTTTTGTACAATTCAAATAGTTATTAAGATTTACTTTTTCTAATTCTTCTAAATCATTATATAAACTTGGTTTTAAATATTTACTCCAATGTTTTAATTCAAGTTTTAAAAATCTAATTCTTAATCTAATAAATTGTTTTTTAGTAGGAAATCTATTTTTAGTCATGGCTCTGATACCAAATTGGAACAGGATCGTAATAAAAGATGCAAAATAAATTTGAAACAAGTTTAAAATATGGAAAACAAGTAAGGTTAAAGGGAAATAACTTACTTGTTTAATAGAAGTAGAAAGATTGATGCTGGAATTAAGATTAAAGAAAAATAAATTAGAGCAACACAAAATATGAATAGAACTGATTTTATTTAAACAGTTGAAAATATAAAAGAGAGAAGGACTTAGCTGGTATTCAGCCGATGCCATTTCTTTACATACAAGAGTGCTTATATAGCACTGAAAAACAAAGTTAATGAACTTTTAAATGATCAAGATGAATTAAAAAATAAAATAAATAAATTATTATTTAGTGATCAATCTAGTCAAGAATCTAGTGATAGTAATAGTGAAGAAGATATTTTAGATATTCAAGATAGTGAAACTACTTCAGAAAGTAATAAATCTTTAAGCTGTACAGAAGGAATATGTAACTATAAACAAATTAATGTGATTACTAAAAATACTGATAAACAATTTTTGATAGATATTATTGATAAAATTGAAGATCCTAATATAAAAAGAGAATATGTAATAAGGTTAAAAGAAATCTTAGAACAAGAAAGTAAAATTAAAACTCCAGATACATTTAGTTTAAATTAAATATGGGATAAATACCCTTCACACATCTTATTTAAACAAGTTACTACGGGAGAATTACAACAAGAAATTAGGAATTTAAAGGATCAAATAAAAGAAATTCAAAAAGAAATTCAAAATATACAATTAGAACAACTTCAAACTCAAACAAGATTAACTATACTTGAATCTCAAAATAAAAATGACCAAGCTTCTAGTTCAAGGATAGAAGAAGATTATGTACAAATAGTAGATAAAATTAATTATAAAAAATGGAATATACGAATATTATTGCATATAGATAATTTTTTACAAATAGAAGCAATTGCTTTAGTAGATTCAGGAGCTGATCAAAATTGTATCAGAGAAGGCCTTATTTCCACAAAATATTATGAAAAAACTTCAGAAAAATTAAGAGGTGCAAATGGAATGAATTTAGAAATTAATTATAAATTATCAAAAGTTAAAATATGTAATCAAGGTTATTGTTTTAAAACAACATTTATATTAGTTAAAAATCTTAGTCAAAACATTATTTTAGGTACTCCATTCCTAACACAAATATATCATTTTAAAGTTGATAATCAAGGAATTCATACAGAAATTATGGGAACAAAAATAAGTTTTAAATTTTTATCATCAATAGACACTAGAGAAATTCATCAATTGCAACAGAATACAATAACTAAACAAATAAATTTAATAATTAATAAACAAAATCATATTAATTATCTCCAAAAAGAAATTAAATATAAAAGAATTGAAGAACAACTAAAAAAACCTAATATTAAAGATAATATAGAAAAATTAGAAAATGAATTTAAAAAAGAGGTATGTTCAATCAATTTTGGAACAGAAAGAAACATATAGTTACATTACCATATATTAAAGAATTTAATGAAAAACAAATTCCAACAAAAGCTAGACCTATACAAATGAATCATGAATTATTACAACATTGCCAAGAAGAAATAAAAGATTTATTAAATAAAAAATTAATAAGAGAATCAAAATCCCCTTGGAGTTGTGCTGCATTTTATGTTAATAAAAAACCTGAAATAGAAAGAGGAGTTCCAAGATTAGTAATTAATTACAAGCCTTTAAACAAAGTATTACAATGGATTAGATATCCCATTCCTAATAAAAGAGATTTAATTAAAAGACTTTATGATGCAATATTATTTTCTAAATTTGATATGAAAAGTGGATTCTGGCAAGTTCAAATAGCAGAATAAGATAGGTATAAAACAGCCTTCACAGTGCCATTTGGTTATTATGAATGGAACGTAATGCCATTTGGATTAAAAAATGCTCCATATGAATTTCAACATATAATGAATGATATATTCAATCCTTATATAAAATTTATTATTGTTTATATTGATGATATATTAGTATTTTCTAAAGCAATAGAACAACATTTTAAGCATTTAAAAACATTATTTTATATAATCAAGAAAAATGGTTTAGTAATTTCTGCCTCCAAAATGAAATTATTTCAAACTAAAATAAAATTTTTAGGTTATGACATATATCAAGGAACAAACCTATTCAAAGATCAATAGAATTTGCTGACAAATTCCCAGATGAAATTAAAGATAAAAATCAATTACAAAGATTCTTAAGATCTTTAAATTATGTTTCAAATTTCTTTCCAAATCTTAGAAAATTATGTAAACCTTTATATCAAAGACTTACAAAGAATCCTTTACCTTGGACAGAAGAACATACTAAAATAATTAAAATCTTAAAAGAAAAAGTCAAAACACTCCCATGCATAGGTATACCTCATCCTGATGCATTTATGATTATAGAAACAGATGCCTCTGAAATAGGATATGGAGGTATTCTCAAACAAAAATTACCAGAGTCAAGTAAAGAAGAATTAGTTAGGTATCATTCAGGATTATGGCTCAATGCACAAAAGAATTATTCAACTATTAAAGAAATTTTATCAATTGTTTTATGCATTACAAAGTTTCAAGATGATTTATTCAATAAAACGTTTTTACTTTGCATTGATTGTAAATCTGCAAAAGAAGTTTTACAAAAAGATGTTAAAAATCTAGTTTCTAAACAAATTTTTGCAAGATGGCAAGCAATTTTATCTATATTTGATTTTGAAATTGAATTTATCAAAGGAGAAGATAATTCTCTTCTAGATTTCTTAACAAGAGAATTTTTAAAGGACAAAATCAAAGAGTGAAACACTTGGTGAGAATCGTCAAAATGTCAGACAAAAAGATTATGAAGGCCAGTGATTATGTCTTGGCTAAAACAACTCAATCCATTCAAGTTACAGGTGTGGGCCAAGTCCCCATTGCAAATACTTATTCAGCATTAGCTGAATATCCACCTCTGTCATTTTCTCAAGCAGTTTCTAGGTCATCTACCCAACCTAATACTCAAATAGCTACTGAGTCATCTACCCAGATAGGTTCATCTACTCAAAAATCCAATTATATAACTAAGAGTCAATGTCAACATCTTCAAGTTACTCAATATACCAAGTCAGTCTCCTTAGCTGAACTAAAATCCCTTACTCAAAGATTTTTTTTACTAGACTGTCAATATATTACAGATAATCCTTTCAAAAATCATCAATTTTATGAGTTAATTTTAGTTGATACTGATAGTGTAGAATTAGTCCATCATAAGGACCCTAAAAATCCTGATCAAATATCATATTCAACTTGTAAAATTAAGAAAGTCAAAACCCCTAGAGAATTCGGTACTCAATCTATTTGGACCAATGTTTCCTTTTCAATCCCTTATAAACCAAATGGTTACAATTATGTTGATTACCAAAAAGCTTGGTTCAATATGTTTTATCTTAGAACTTTTGATCATTCGTGGTTTATTCATTTTGATAACAGATGTCAAAAGTTTTATCCCTCTTGGTTTTTAGAATGGTGGTACTATTTAGGACCCAATCCAGCAATTTATCCAGACCAAATTAATCAATTATCTCTCCCTTATTATAAAAAATATACTACTCTAGACCAGCCTTATGTTCAACAAATTAGCTTTCATATAGATTTCCAAATTCCTTGGATTCTATCTTGGTCATATACCATTGAACCTTATTATTCAAATTGTTATTTGTCCCTAGTTAGAGAATTCAGAATTAAGTGGTGAGATAAATATGATATTTCAAGATGTTCTGCCCAAAGTATTCAAAATTGGCTCAAGTCCGGAAAGAAGCCTATTCAATCACCATCCAAGTCCAAAGAGATAACAATCAAGCCCAATACTCCATCCAAATTGGAAGTCCAAGTCCAAGAAAAATCAACATCATCGAAAAGTTCAAAAAAGAAGAAGTCAAAAAGTGAATAGCTTAAGTAGCTGATGGCAACAATTATTCAACAGATTTCAGACAGCTCATCATATACTACTCCAGAAAATCCAGAGCAAGATCCATATGGTGGGTCATTTTCTCAAGACCCTTTTGATTTGTAAAGGGATAATTTCAAGATTTCAAGCAATCTTATCAAAATCATCTAAAAGATCGGTGGAAAAGCAAGATAAGCACATTATTTAAAGATCCACGTATATATGATCTTATCTAAAATAGTCAAAAGTTGTAATAATTATGTCTAAAGAATTTATCGTGTTCCAGATGTATTATCTTTAGTCAAAAAGAAAATAGTAAATGATAATTATTACGGATTTGTAATGGTTTCAATTCCGATTCTCAGTGCTATATAAGCACTCTTGTATGTAAAGAAAGGGCATCGGCTGAATACCAGCTAAGTCCTCTCTTTTGTATTTTCAACTCTTTAAATAAAATCAGTTCTATTCATATCTTGTGTTGCTCTAATTTATTTTTCTTTAATCTTAATTCCAGCATCAATCTTTCTACTTCTATTAAACAAGTAAGTTATTTCCCTTTAACCTTACTTGTTTTGCTTATTTTAAACTTGTTTCAAATTTATTTTGCATCTTTTATTACGATCCTGTTCCAATTTGTCCTTTTCAATCCCTTATGAACCAAATGGTTACAATTATGTTGATTACCAAAAAGCTTGGTTCAAAATAGTTGTATGTACTTAATTCGTTTATAATCTGCTAAACCTTAGTCCATTGTTTTAAGAGGTTGATTGCCTTGACGAAAAAATTCTGTAATTTGACAACAACAAACGTTTAAAAACGAGGTAGGAAAATAAAGACAGTATTTATGTTACTATTATAAGGTTGAAAATAGTGAGGTTGTGGTTGAAAAATTAGTAAAAGAAGAAAAGTATTTAAGTTATAAATAATCTTATTCTTTTGTGTTTGGTGTACCATTTGTAAGACCGGATATAATTAATCGGTTAAAATTTTGTTACTCATTGTTTTTCTAAATGATTTCCAATCAAAAGCGAGCCATATATATATATATATATTTATTTATTTATTTATTTATGCATTAACTCTTAAATATAAACTGTTTATGAATGTTACCTTAATATTACCCTATAATAACAACTTGTATTAGTAATAATTATATTACTTATGAAAGTAGTAATTAATTTTAGACATACTTTAATAAAATGCTCATCATTATCACGATCATCAGTTACTGATTATTTTATTTTAACCTTTTCTAATTTATTATTATTTTAATTAGTTTTTGTGGGTCTTTTTAACCAATATGCACCTCGGTAGAATTAATATTTTTTATGCTTTTCATTATAGAATGTTTCTGTTTCCATGTTGTTAATTGATTCCACATACAAACAAAAAATTCGTAGGAGAAAGGTCCGAGAAAGTTGTAGAAAGCAGTTAACTTAGTGTTACATCTCGTCTCAAGAATATCTATGGCTTCTTCATAATCTTCGTCTCCTTTAGTCAACACAACCTCTCAAAATTTTGCTGTCTGGTTGATTGAGGATAATTTCTTTGTTGCATTGTACTTGTCGCTCTTGAAGGTACTACTTTGTACAACTGATTTTCGTATGCTCCTAGCTCAAGGAGCTAGAGATTTGTTTGAACTTTTAGGTTCACTTGGGTTTGATATTGCATGGGACTGCATAAAATATTTTCCCTGAGATTATTAGAACTAAGCAAACAAGTGAAAGAAAATTTTGCAAATAAATCAAACGACCTCTGTTCTTCCCCTGTTTTCTGCAATTTTAGGCACTAATTATGTTGGGATACATACTGAATCAATCTGTCAAGGAGTGCAGACACAGGAACTAATGTCATGCCAAGAACTGATTATGACCAATTGAAAGAGTCCAATATAAACTCTGATGTTTACAAATAAAAGTGTTGGAAGTTGTCGTGATCATCAGCTTGCTTGTGTTTGTTGAATGGTTCTTTGGCTAGGGTTGTCGTTTTCAGAAAATGTAATTTAGTTCTGTAGTTAAATGTGATTCTAGATGGACAAGACAGTAGGTAAACGTGAATGTGGTGGTAATTGAACGGGCAGAACTTTGGACCTGGGACTTCTGCATCTTGGTAAGGCTTGATTGGAGAAATGGATTCCTTTTGACTTTTAAGATTGAATAAAGTTTTTAGGGGTATGTTTGATAATCTTGTGAGTGGATTTAAAAGTATTCCTTTTACCTTAAACTAGATGAGATTGTAGATTACTTGATGGAGGAAACGAGCCCCTTCTGCCATAAAAGAGACTTATTTTACAAGCAAGGTAATGCACGTTCTCTTGTTCCCTATGTTATATATTTTCACAACTATTGGCCGTACCATTCATGTAAACTCTAGGAATATGTTTGGTACGTTACATTGTATAGTATAGTATAGTATCATATTATATAGTATTGCATTGTATAGTACTAAAAATAATATTATATTAAAATTACACAGTGTTTGACGTACTCATGTATTGTATTAATTTGTACAAAATGCAAGTAATTTTTTTTAAAGATATACAAAGTATAAATATATTTTTAGTTTATTTATAAAATTAGTTATTTAGTAATTTATCGAACAATCGCTAATTGTTGAAAAAATTACTTGGGGTCCAATGCCCCTATTGGGCCTATCAGACAATTCGAGTTATAGTAGTATGCTAGGTGCCAATTGGTCCAACTAGGGTAGTGGACCTCGGGTGTCACCTAATGGAGGTGGTGACTCCCTTCATTCCTTCTTTATTTTTAGAAAATAAATATTAAATAAATTTGATTTTATAATTTATATAGTAAATATATCTTTATTTTTTTAAAAATTTAAAAAATTAAAGGTTATTGTTGGATATATAGAATTTTATGGGGATAATTTTGACATTGTTTATTACTGCTATACAATATAATGCTAATGTCATGGATTAGCTATACATAATTTAATACAATGTTGATGCATCTAAGGATTATACTTTGTATTAAATAATAATATTCTAAATTAGCACTAAACACATGTATTACATTATTTAATACAATGTAGTAAAGTAGTACTATACAGTATCGTGCACCAAACATACCCTACTAGTTTAATACATTTGACTTCTGAAGTTGTCTGATATATTTTAAGCATAATACATCTTATGCTAATATGTTTTTGCACAAGTTTTACACTACTATGATGAATACAAGAATATATGTTGGCCTTGGAGATTGAGAATTTTCAGTAAGTGAATACTACTCAGATTTTTTGGTTTTAATTGTTAATGTAGCTAAAGGTTGAACTCAAAACATTTTTACAACAGATGTCACATGGCCAAAACTGAAAAACCTTTAAAATAGGCTAGTATACTCATACAAAAGCAATATTTAGAGGCTTGACTTATATTTATACACCAAAAGTGATGAAGAGATATTTCTTGAAAGTGTGTGGGCCGAAACAGTTTTACTAACTAGATTATTAGGATCGTCGATTCTTAAAGATTTGTTTCATATTTTTAATATTGAAAATTTTTTTTCAGCCTGTTTGTAACTGGATTGCTCCCCCGGTTGCAGTTACGTTTCAAGAAGCAAGAACTCTTGTTGTTTGAAAAAAAATAGAATGTCTAGTCCTGAAAGAACTTTGAGACAAGTTATTGAACAAACCTGAAGCAGGCTGAGTTACTACAAAAAATTATGTAATCTACTACACCTTATTTACGACATCAAGTAGGTAAATAGGTAACTCTACAACACATGTCTATCTATTAAGGCATCAAATAAGTGGACGCAAATGACCCTATTTTTATTTTTGAAACCGAACCCTATGTAGTAAATTAGAAATGGTTTTTTCGTTCACTATACAAGGTACAATATGATGAACGCTTAAATATGTATGTTTAATAAGAGCTTAATTCATCATATTGTATTAATAGTGTCATTAAATTCCTCAACTTAGGCATATTTTTGGGTCTTTGCATCTTTTGGATCAGCTTTATCTTAATTTTAGTTTTTGTTACAGGTTCAGTAAAATGGGCATAACTTTCTATTTATAGATCAAAATAGTGCAAATCTTGATTTGTTCAAAAGTTGATTAAATTATCTACAAGATTGTACTTCACAAGCATCATCAAATTCGGGCTCTTAGTAAACCAAAAATGGGCTTGAAGTAAACCCATCTGTAGTTTCAGTCTAGCCTGCCATGCCTCAGTATTTTAACCATATCTCTTGATATATGTATCCGAATTATATGAATCAAGATGTTCTAGAAAGATGAGAGAAATATCTACAACTTTCATGAAGACATGTGATCAAAATTCTAAATAATTCGATATCGAAATTGGTGGTCAAAGTCGGAGCACATGATGATCCCAATTGTGAACAAGATATTTGACAATTAACCCTTTGTAATTTGACAAGTTTGCCCCTGAATGTATCTATAAATAGAGGTGCCTTGTAACCCATTGGGCATCTTGGCCTCGGCTGGGATTTCTTGTTATTGTGTTTTTCTCTCTTGTGTTTTAATGTTATTAATAAATTTCTTTTTTCTTACAATTTGTTTTCTTTCTTTTATAATGTCTTGTTAAATTCTCTTTTGCTAAGGTGAAAGGGTGAAACCTTTGATATGAGAATAAAGATATTCTAACCCTTGACATGTACTTTATAATCATAATATTTTGTTATTTATTTTATATGATTTATATTTATTTCTCTAATCAATCTTGACACCACTCATAAAGTGGAGGTCTTGATCCATTGTAGATAATCTATGGCACATCAAATGCTTGGATCCTTTCTAGATGTCGTATGGTTCTTCCTTACCTACACTAGTCTAGTTAGAAACCTTGATTTGTTGTAGACATATGAGGATTAGCACATCGGATGCTTGAACCCATTTACAAGAAGTGGTATAAATATTGGTAATAAAATAAATATAATTCATATAACTAAAATGGGTTTAAATGACATATCTTCCGATTGAAACCTCCTTGATGTATGAATTCCAATTAAGTTATAATTGGGTTATGTATCCTTATTTGACATATCAACGGTGGATCCTCTAACCTTAGCCTTCATTATCATTGTGTTAATTTATCTTACTTTTATACTTTAATTATTCTTATTTATTGCTTATGAAATTGTTCTTTCATTTGCTATGGTAAGTTTTACCACTTATTTCTATTGATGGTTTTACCACCTTTTATTTTTATTTTACATTCAAATGGTCGGCAGTACTGCCTACCATCTTTACTTATATTTATTGATATTATCTTGCCATTTCTTTGAATTATTCATATCATATTTGCTTACCTTAGAGTTTGTACCATTAAATCCCCTTCCTCGTGGATCGGCCCCGGTCTCACCGGGTTTATTACTTCGACACTCCTATACTTGGGAGATAATCCTTTTTCGGATGTGTCACAATCAATCTCTTCCTTTGTCAAATTTTCTATCCTGATTTTCTTAGAAACCAAACATTTCAGTTCCATTTTCATTTTCATTTTGATTTTACTAACTATTGTGAGATTGAATTTTCTCTTTTGTTTTGTTCAATTTAGATTTCTATCGACAAGCTTGATCCCATTTCATCTTTTCAACAAACTTGAGTGAATCAAAATTTGGCCTAGATTACTCTTTGTTTTGCCTAGATTTCAAAACCATAGATTTTGCCTTGCTATTGAATCTGAGACTTGAGGCTATAATTTGAATTACAACTAGAATCAGAATCGAAATTGGAGACCTCCATAATTACTTTTCCAACTGGAATTGCAATGGTATCTCTATGTTGTGTTATGTTGGTTTTTTGGTAATTTATGAAATTACTGAAATTGTTTTCATTTAGGACTCTTTCATCTACAGGTCTTCCCTCAGATGCAAAGGTCTCAGCTATCATTCAGGATGGAGATTGGGCTTTTCCTGAAGGTGGACCGGACCTCAGACGGGTTTGGGACTCTATCCGCATCCGACCTATGATGGGGACTCTTGACCATATTGTTTGGAAGGGCCACACCTCTGGTATTTTCTCTATTGCCTCAGCGTGGGAATTATTACGGAGTAGACGCTCGGTAAACTCCTTTTATCATCTTCTGTGGTTCCCTGGCCATATTCCAAGGCACTCCTTTATACTTTGGCTTGCCTCATTGGGCCGTCTTCGTACTATGGATCGACTATGAAGTCATGGCATGTTATCTTCTTCAGGCTATGTTCTCTGTGCTTCAGCAAATGAGACGCACGAGCATCTTTTCTTCAGCTGTCCTTTCTCGTCTTCTGTATGGGAGGAGATTTCAGCTAAGACTCTTATTGTTTGGCCATCTTCTGGTTGGCTCTCTCTACTTCATTGGGCTTCTCTTCATCTTCAAGGCAGGAAGAATTTTGGGCATATCCTTGCACGTTTGGTTTTCTCTGCTACAGTTTATTTTCTATGGTATGAGAGGAATGATCGTGTGTATCAGCAGCGACATCGGACTCGTCGTCAGGTGATTGATGAGATTTTTGCATTGGTCCGCTCTCGGCTTCTTACCATTGAGGCCAAGTATGTGATCACTCCTCAGCTTCGTGCTATATGGGGCCTTCGTTATTAGTTGATTTTTTGAGTTTTGTTTTGTTTAATTGGGCACATGCGCCCTTTTGTTGCATTGTCTTGGGAATGTTAGCTTTGTTGCGGTCGTTATTGGGCCTACGCGCCTTTTCTTTTTTGTTTGGGCCTTTTGGCTCCATATCTCGCTTTTTGTTTGAAGCCTTTGGGCTTCGTTTTTCCTCCTTTTGGACTTGTGAGTACTAAGTACTCTTCTTGGGGTATGCCCCTCGTATTTTGTACAATCTTTTTTCTTTTTATGTGAATAGTAATTTTTCCAAAAAAAAGGATTTGTGTGAGCAGCCTCTTGCACTTAGTTCCTTACATAAGCTCCCTTCAGGCGCCTAGAGGGCTATACGGGTTAGGTCATGCAGACAAGACTCGAAGAAAAAGTCGAAATCGCCACTTAGGTAAATAACCACGGGAAAAGTTTTGAATGACGGTAGCCAATCCTTAGCTTCTGGACTTAACTACCCATCACTCCTTTAGAGATGAGTTTAGGAATTTAGGTACAAGTTACACTCGTCTAGACATTAATCTGGCCTCTACTTTGAGTTTACTAAGTTTTAGATTCTAGGTCATTAACGTCATCCTTTCTGGATCCTAAGTTTTATTATGTACACAATCGTTTTTGTCTATTTATTACATATGAGTTGTTAATAGTTTATATACGTATATAAAAAAGAGAGGAGAATTGATTACGTTTCCATCAAACATAGGGGAAGGGATAGACAATTACAATAATTTCTTACAATACTTGTGATAAAGATAAATTATTGTTAGTTTTCAGTGTACGGACGATTAAGCCAGATGTAACTGAAACAGTTAAGAAGAACGGAACAAAAAATTTTACGTGGCTCGGCTATCAACCAGCCTACATCCACGGACAATAAGAGTTGCAATCCACTATGCTGTATACGTTTATACTCGACTTATGACTCTTTATAGTAGTAGACACCCGCTCACTTACTAACCTAATCTATGTAAACTTGATCACAGCCAAGACCTTTGTACACTCTTCTGATATTGCACTTCTCAGACACGTCAGACTTAACTACAAAAGTTTAGTCAGACATAACTACGATAACTATTGCAGAATCATATAATCACTCGACTCTCTTAAGCTTACACGACTCAATAATTCTTACAAATCAAATCTATGCACATACCCAACGCACATGAGTCATGCACAGTCTAAACTCACTCAATCATAAAAATTTTGCAATGAAGAACATATAAAATAAGACACTCAAGTGCAGTCAACGTTCCTGCACATCCACCTTTTTTTTTTTTGGCACTATCGTTTTGCCTTAAGTGCTTCCCTTTATATAGTCTGCATGAATAGCTATGTGATTCATATAATCAATAATCCTAATCAATATCAAATCTCTATAGAACTCAAATAGGATGATTAGATAAATATCAAACAATATAGGAAGTGAAAAGACATTGAACTTGAATACTAGAAATAATATCTTAATCTAATAAGATATAATCATTATAAAACTTCCTATTCAACTAGAATACCAAATCAAGTTATCCTGTTCTAGTTAAAATTCTCCTAAAATAAAATATCCACATAAAATTAGGAAATAATATCTACATTAACATTTAATCATAAGATGACAAAAATAAATTTTAGTCACATGCATTGTAGATGCATACCACGTGTCACATTGACAATAACAATCTCCTTCATTGGCATCTTGTAATGAAAACATCCTCATGTTTCTGTGAACAAAATCCTGCACAATTAAGTGCAATACAACTAAAAATAGAATGTAAACACTTAGTAAAAAATTTACAAAAACAGGAATACCCAACTTTCAATTATTAGAGACATAATTGAAATAACATAACTGAATTGTCAAGTATCTGCACATAATCAAATATCAATTATAGAACATCAACAGCTTGCATTGTGTAAACTGATCTACAATAAACTCAAATCACAATAAAAAAGCAACATTAAATCATTCACAATGTAAAATCAATCACTCCCCCTTAATCCAACATTAAACCTGCAAAACATCACAATGTAATACTGCAAATATCGTAAGATAAACTGCATAGCATAGCAATTTAATCACAAACATTCCCAGCAAGGTTAAACGTTAACCAAAATAAGCATTGAAACAAAAAATAAGTACTACTCGCCAAGTACTACTAAGAACTACTCCCCCTTAGTTTCCTTACAAGTGCCAAAGACAAAGTTCTGAAATAAAGAAAATGAAGGAAATGTTCAGTTAAGTCAGGCTCAGTTGAGTCTAGCAAACTTGTGCACATCAACTTTGAGAGGCGCAATTTGGTTCTTCCAGTAGTAATCTTAAATCTAGTAAATAGTGGTCTTTTAGAAGTATCAGCAAGAGTTGACATGGTAATAGGCTGAGCATTAGTTTTAGTTGATGTAACAACAACAACAACTGTCTCATGAAGCTCTCTTGCTTATCTCGTTGTTGTGGTTTTTGCCTTCTATGAAATGTCCACCAAGGTTTCAACCGCTTGCTGTGTGACATGGGGTGGAGATGTAATAGGAATTGAATTAGGATCTAGTGGGTTGGGAGTGTCATATATTGTCTTTGAAGAAGACTCTTTAAAAACTATTTTGGCTTTCTTCTTGCTCTTCTTTTTGTCTTTCTTCTTTCTTTTCTTCATTGATTTCTCACCATTGGATCTACTCTCGAGCTTTTCTTCCAGACTTTGTAGCTTGGTCTTGATAGCTTGATTTTCCTGCACAAGATCAGCTAAATAAGAAGTGATTAAAGCAAAGCTACTCATTAATAGAAGCCATCTAGTCTGGCCTAGAGGTCTCCTCTATCTTGGTTGTCTTCTAAGTATTTCCTCCCCCTCTAGAGCATGCCTGATCCTTGTCATAAACCCTTTCTTGATTGTTCACAGAATCTTTCAGTAAGCTCATCATCTTCCAACTCAGTCTCATTTTATATCAATAAAACATGAATCAAACAGGGCAAAACTAACAGTTTTTGATGAGATTGATATGTTGCAATATAAACAATGTAATTGTACATCCACAATGCAATATTAATTGGCCAATTGGTACCAACACAGTAAAAAAACTTGGCTCTATCCTCTCTAACTTTAGTCTGGTGTGTGGATGAGAACCAATTATATTATGTGATCTTATGCAACATACGATGTTTCAAACTCAAATGTTTTTAATCAATATCATCATGTGGATCCCAATGAACATCATTACTTCTAGTCAGTTGGTATGTAACCTCACTGTTGTTCAAATCATTACCAATATTACGCTGAATGCCAATAAGAATTTGATAAAATTCAATTATGACATTAGGAGAAAATTTAATCAACTTCGCTCTACAATAACTCCTAGGATCATCAATGCAAGGCAAAATATTGGCATAAAATTCTTGAAAAAGAGATTTAAAAGGAGGTGTCAAATTGGTTACCGTCCTCATCCAGTGCTTAGACTCAAGCATCTCTCTCAGTTGGTAGTCATCAAAGTCATCGACTTTGACAAGCATCTCCACTTAAATTTCTCTCTTTGATGTGTATCTCTTAAATCGTGTCTCATTCTTCATTTTGAAGAACTTATGCCTGCGAGGATTAAAACAGTCTTGTACCACAACAAGCACGACATCATTGTCCTCACTCATCGCAAGGTCAACCATAACTGGTGGAGTCGAAGATGAATCTGGTTCTCCCATAGATGATTGTTCTGGTTCTGTCAAAGGCGACTGGTCTTGTTCGACCTCCTAGTTTTTTTGTTATGCTTGTTGATCCTGCTACTCTTTTTTAGTTGATCCTCTCCAATCAAAGAGTCAAAGAATGATGAAGAACTGGTAGTTTTAGACTCAGTTGAGGAAGATTGAGTACAACTTTGTGTTTGGCCATAGTGGTTGAAGAGAAGAAGAAGAAGCTTTGCCGCGATTTCAGGGTTAATTGAGGGGTAAAAACAAATATGGAATTTATATAATCAAGATTTAATAACTAAATGTGATATAACAAGCACAATATCCCAATCCAATCCAAATTCTAGAAATTCAAATTTGAATAAAATTGATTTTCCAAAATTGAAGAAAGAGAAAATATCTTTTTGCATAGTTTTTTATCACATTAATTAATTATGGAAATTTCCAAAAATATTTTCAAAAATCTTCATTAATCAAGGCAATCTTATCAAATCATGAGCTTTTAAATCACTAAATTCTTCCTGCCACTGAACAAATTCCCCTTCAAAACGACCTTGCTAACATGGTTCACTTTTTGAAACATCAACACACAAGAAATTAAAACACAGTTAGACATGAAGCACTGGTCGAAAGTTATGTAATGCATAACTAAAAACAATTAAACTTTACTTAACTAAAATATCTTAGCTTCATAAAATCATTTTAAAACCAAGCATGTATCAGAGCTGCTTAATCACATATAATCATCAATTTTTATTATTTTAACATTCAATTCTATTGAGTGGTTAACATGAGCATGCTTCTTACACACACAAATGTTAATCTTAACAAGAATTATTGCTATAAAACTAGTAGCTTCCACACATGAAATGAGGTAGCCCTCTTCCATTAGAGTGGGTTGCCTCAACATATTTCCTAGATACATTGAAGCTATTCTCTAAGGATAGCTTTCATATATCATAACTGGTAGTCCTATCTGGTTTTTTAACATTTAATTACTAGCAAATTTAAATAATCACAACAGCTTAATCATGCTTAAATTAAAAATTGACTAATGATACTACAGATATGAATAACATAACTAAACATAGTTTTTATGCAGATAATTGACAAATGCCTGTGGCTTTTCTCAGTTTTTCAAATCTCAATGCATAAAGTGCTTTAGTAAACAAGTCAGCTAATTGATTCTCAGTAGAGATATGTTCTATGTGGATTATTTTGGATTCAACAAGCTCTCTAATAAAATGATGGCTTATATCAATGTGCTTAGTTCTAGAATGTTGGACTTGATTTTTTGAGATATTAATTGTGCTAGTGTTATCACAAAACAAAGTTTTAGAATGTTGATTAATACCATAGTCACTTATCATCTGTTTCATCCAAAGTAACTGAGTGTAGTAGCTTTTAGCAGCTATGTATTCATCTTCTACTGTGGACAAAGAAATGTTATTTTGCTTCTTGTTATGCCATGAGACCATATTATTGCCTAGGTAAAAGCAACCACCTGAAGTGCTTTTCCTATCATCGATGTTTTCAGCCCAATCTGCATCACCATAACCTGAAAGACATGTATTTGTGTCCTTAGTAAACCATATTCCAAAATTAGATGTCCCATGAACGTACTTGATAATTCTTTTCACTATTGACAAATGTAGTTTTTTCAGACATGACTGAAAATGAGCAAATATTCTAACACTGAAACTAATATCTAGCCTGTTTGCAGTTAAATATAGGAGACTTCCAATCATACTCTTGTAAAGGCTTGAATCAACATCATTACCTACATTCTCTTTTGTTAGTTTGATGTTGGTACTCATGGGAGTTCTCTTTTCTTAGTTTGATGTTGGCCTTGTCTAGTTCAAATTTCTTTATCAAGTTTTTAGCATACTTTGATTGTGAAATAAAAATTCCACTTCAAGTTACTTCAATTGCAAGCCAAGAAAGAAATTAAACTCACCTACCATACTCATCTAGAATTTACTCTGCATTAGCTCAACAAATT
Source organism: Boswellia sacra (assembly GCA_013180625.2). Lineage (NCBI taxonomy): Eukaryota > Viridiplantae > Streptophyta > Magnoliopsida > Sapindales > Burseraceae > Boswellia > Boswellia sacra. The sequence continues at coordinate 328,668 of SNVD02009169.1, read as the reverse complement.
CATTAGCTTTGACTTTATTTGTGGAGCCGAAGACAATATCACCAACATACACTTGAGCAACAATGAAATAACTTGAAGCATGTTTAATAAATAAAGTTTTATCATTGCTTCCTCTAGTGTAACCTATTTGAATCAAGAAGCTAGTCAATCTCTCATACCATGCTCTAGGAGCTTGTTTCAAACCATACAATACCTTATGAAGCTTATACACAACATCAGGATGTTTAGGATCAATGAATCCCTTATGCTATTCAACATAAGCCTCTTCATTAAGATAGTCATTCAAGAAGGCTGAGTTCACATCCATTTGAAACAATTTAAAGTCCAATAAACACGTAATAGCAAGTAGCAATCTAACAGATTTAAGTCTAGCTGCAGGTACCAAAGCTTCCTCAAAATCAATTCTTTCAATTTGAGAATAACCTTGTGCAACTAGCCTACCTTTGTTTATAATGACTTGCCCATTTTTATCAGTTTTGTTTAAAAATCTATTTAATTCTTATAACATTTGTATCTTTTGGTCTAAGAACTAATAACCATACTTTGTTTCTTTCAAACTGATTTAATTCTTCTTGTATTGCATTTATCCAGACATCTTCTTTTAAAGCTTCATTGACATTCTTTGGTTCTATTAAAGAGACATAACAAGTACGACTTACCATATTTTTGACCTTGCTTCTTGTTTCATTGCGCTTTCTAGACTTTCAATGATTGAAGTTGTGGGATATGCCTTTTGAATCCATGTAGGAGGATCTTTCTAACACCAACTTCTCTTATTTGATTTTTGTCCAGATCAGTATTGGTTGATGATTCAGTTTTGTCTGAGTTAATTGCACTCTGATTTTGTTTTGTAATCTACAGCAGTTGAGTTCGAATCTTCTGTATCATCTGCATTCTCTATCAAACTAATGATTGGCTTTTCCTGCGAATGAATAGAGAAATCATTAGTATCATCAAACACCACATTGGCTGATTTCATAATGGTTTCAGTCCTTAAGTTATAAACACGATAGACCTTGCTATCGGTTGAGTATCCAACAAATATTCCTTCATCGCTCTCGGCATCAAACTTGCCCAATGTTTCCTATCATTTAAGATAAAGCACCTGCAACAAAAAACATGAAAATATTTGAGGTTAGGTTTTCTTCTTTTAAAATTTCATAGGGGGTTTGTGTTGTCCAAGGCCTTAAAAACATTTTATTGGAGATATAACATGATATGCTAACAGCCTCTGCCCATAGCCTTTTTGTTAGCTTTTTGCTGTTCAACATGACTCTTGCCATTTCTTGTAAAGTCTTGTTCTTCTGCTCTACCACTCCATTTTGTTTAGGGGTCTTTGGAGCTGAAAATTCATGAGACATACCATGAAATTTACAAAAAATTGCATAGGAAACCTTTTCGAATTTTTTCCCATGATCACTTCAGATTTTTACAATTCTACCAATGTTCCTATTCTATTCATTCTCAAGTTCAACACATAAGTTCCTAAAGACTTCAAATGTGACAGATTTTTCACGAATGAATTCAACCTAAGTAAACCTTGAAAAATCATCAGCGACAACAAAAATATACCTTTTTCCTACAATGCTTTCAATTTGCATGGGTCCCATAAAGTCCATATGCAGCAAATCTGGAATCTTAGAGGTGCTAAGGTGTGTGTTTTAGAGCTATGTGATCCTCTTATCTGTTTGCCTAACTGACATGGTCCACAAATGCCATTTGGTTTGTCATCAAGAGTAGAAACACCCTTAACTACTCCAGTCTTAGTTAACTTAACTAAGTCCCTATAGTTTATGTGTCCTAGCTTTTGGTGACATAACTCTAAATCTAATACTTCTGGCAGAAAATGCATCAATGTTAGTTAACAAATAGCAATTGTGATTTGATCGTGTGCCTTCAAGAATACAATTTTCATGTTTATCTAAAACCATGCATCTACTTTTTGTGAAATTTACCTTAAATTGGTCATCACAAATTTGGCTTATGCTGATTAAATTAGCTTTCAACCCTTCAACAAACAAAGTATTTTTCAACTTAGGTAAGCCTTCAACACACAAGGTACCTTTACCTAGCACTTTGCTCTTAGCTCCATCACCAAATATGACTTTTCCCTTCCCTACAAGATCTGATGTCTTTCAAGAAGCTCTTATTCCCTGTCATGTGTCTTAAACATTCAACTATCAAAATACCAAAAGTTATTAGCTATGGATTTTATAGCAGTAAATGCAACATTACATGTAGTTACTCGTTTCTTAACCCAAATGGGTCGAGTCTTAGGTAACTATCTAAATTATTTAGATTTCTTATGTAACAATTTTAACAACTTATAACACCTAGGTCTGATATGACTTTTTACACCACGAAAATAACAAGTAAGAACAAATTTGATTACCTTTTTTGGGCTTAACTTAACGAAACTCACGGGTGGGACAAAGACATCTTTACCTTTTGAATTTTGAGAGCTAGCATTTGAACTTGAGACTTAAATGTTAGTTGAAGCTTTAACAAAAACAGTTTTGAAAGGTGAAGCAATATTACCTTCATCAAATCCCAAGCCATGCTTGTTTGCACTTTTTCTCTCAAGACTTAAAACTTGATCCAGGCAAGTCGAACCAATTTTGAGGTCATCGATGCACTTATGAATCTTTACTAGTTCATATTTGTGTTTATCAATCTCTTCAGTTTTCTAGTTCACAACTATCTCCAGTTTACTTATGCATTATTCTGCATATATCTTTTCACATCTGAGAACTTCTCTCTTTTCTTGCAGATTAGTGATTTGTGCTTTCTGTTTTTCTTTCTATATTTCATAAAGTGCATTACAACCAAGTTGAAGTTCCACATGATAATCAGATTCCTCCTTTGTATTATATTCATCTCAGTCTGATCTGTTCTGCTCAGTTATGTCAGACATGATTGATTTGCCTTTATTAGACACATTACCAGCAAATGCAACAAAGTTACTAGAATGTTTTCTTTATTGGATTTTGTTTCTATGTCATCACTCAAGGTTGCACACAAGCCTTTATCTATCATTCTTTTGTAATTAGGACACTCATATTGTATATGTCCAAATCCCTTACATTTGAAGCATTGTACTTGGCCCTTTTTATCAATCTGCTTGGCTAGTTCTTTGAGGAATTTCTTCATGTCAAAGCTCCTTGCTTTTTGTGTTCTTTAGGATTTTTCTTCTTGAGATTTTTCTTCATATAGTTGACAAAGTTCTTTGTCAAAATGCAATCTGCTCGTCATCCAAATCTTCACTTTCTTTCTTTTCTGAAGCTGTAGAGAATGCTATGCTCTTTTCCTTCTTCCTTGATTTCAGCCCTATCTCATGTGCTTGAAGAGAACCAAGAAGTTCATCAACCCTCATGGTCTTTACATTATTGCTTTCTTCAATGGCTGTAACCTTCGGCTGAAATTTATCTGGTAAAGATCTAAGGATATTTCTTTCTTACAATTTTAGCCTCAGAACATTCATCCTCAAGCATATAAACAGCATTAGTTATTTCACAAAGCCTAGTATAAAAATCACTTATGTTCTTATCTTCGTGCATAATAAGATTTTCAAACTTTGAAGTCAAGGTAAGCAATTTAGAATATTTTATTTTTCTATACCTTCATGCTTTACCTCAAGAATGTCCCATGCTTGCTTTGCGGTTGTGCACATTGGGATCAACCCAAATTGTTGAATATTGACAACGCTAAAGATGCCATTGATTCCCTTAGAATTCCAGCTTGACGATCTATATTCGGCTTCAATCCATTTGTTTTCTGGTTTCTCAACTCATTGCCCAGCTTCATTGGTCTTTGTTGGTGGTGTCCATCCATGAACAACGCTAGTCCAAACTCTATCATCAAGGGATTTCAAGAAGATCTAATTCATCTTTATCTTCCAATAGGCATAATTTCCATCTTCGAGCAATGGTGGTTAAGTGACTGAACTTCCATTCTGTGGTCCTTCCATACTTGCAAAAGAAAAACTTGATCTACATTATATGTAAGTGAACCAGCTCTGATACCAATTGTTAGTTTTCACAGTGTATGGATGGTTAAGCCAGATGTAACTGAAACAGTTAAGAAGAATAAAACATAAAATTTTACATGGTTCAGCTATCAACCAGTCTACATGTACAGGCAATAGGAGTTGCAATCCACTATGTTGTATGCATTTACACTTGACTTATGATTCTTTATAGTAGTAGCCACCCACTCACTCACCAACCTAATATATGTAAACTTGATCTCCCTTGATCACAGTCAAAGTTCTTCGCACACTCTTCTGATGTTGAACTTCTCAAACATGTCAGACTTAACTACAACGGTTTAGTTAGACATAACCATGACAACTGTTATAGAATCATGTAATCACTCAACTCTCTTAAGGTTACATGACTCAATAACTCTCACAAATAAGATCTATGCACATACCCAACACATATGAGTCATGCACATTCTAAACTCACTCAATAATAAAGATTTTATAATGAAGAACATGTAAAACAACGACACTCAAATGCACTTAATGTTTCTGCACATCCTTATTTTTTGCACTACCATTATGCCTTGAGTGCTTCCTTTTATATGGTCTGCGTGAACAGCTAGATAATTCATATAATCAATAATCCTAATCAATATAAAATCCCTGTAGAGCTCAAACAGGATGATTAGATAAATATCAAACAATATAGTAAGTAAAAAGACATTAAACTATAATACTAGAAATAATATCCTCCTCTAAGATATGATCAATGTAAAACTTCCCATTCAACTAAAATACCAAATCAAGTTATCCTATTCTAGTTAAAATTCTTCTAATATAAAATATCCAAATAAAATTAGGAAATAATATCCACATTAATGTTTAATCACAAGATGACAAAAATAAATTTTGGTCACATGTATTGTACATGCATGCCATGTGTCACATTGACACTAACAATTATTACAAAATATAGGGGTCTCTGATCATTCCATCATCATCAAAATAAAGGTATTGATAAGCACAATTTAAATAAACATAATTTAAGTTAAGCATGGCAATGATCATTAACTAAGTTATATTATGCATAATTGGTGATTTAGTATCACATAATTAATCATGAATCATCATTTAATTAATCACTAACTGACCACTAATCACGCATAATCAATGATTAACTAATTACATGATAATTACTAAGTATGCATAATTAGACTACTAATTAGCTATTACTAAGCTAAACTTGGCATAATTAATTAACTACTTCTAAACTAATCATGGCATAATTAATTAAATGACTCCTAAACTAAACATGGCATAATTATCTACTAATTATACCTAAAATAATCATAGTAATTAACTAAAAATAAATAAAAATTTAAATACTAGAAATGGCACTAAGAACCTTACCTGGCTCTGATCATTATCACAGAAAAAATCTTGACTGTAGAAATCACCAGAAGATTGAATTCTCTTAAGTATTTTCATCAAAAAGTTTGCCTTATCTCAAACTTAGGGCCACCTATCATTAGATAGGGCCCTAATGGTAAAAAATGAGCTCTTTTCCTGATGTAGGACTGTAGACTATAAGCGTGCGCTTGTAACTGATAGGCAACATAGGGTTCACAAACTCGCTTGAGGTGCAAACCCTAGAGGCATGTACTGTAATGTTACAAACAACACATTTCTTAAAGGCATGCCCCTGTAATGTTATAGGCAACATATTTACCTACAGATATGTGCGCTCCGCCTCAAAATAGAGGTGCTAGCCCTAGCCTACAAGTGTGAACCCTATTCTTAGGTTTCTTTTCTATTTCACATTGTTTGGGTCGGGGGTGTTGGGGAGGGGGCCTCATGCCCCCTTCCAACCCATGGTGACCTTGCTACGAGGTCGATCCATGTGTGCATTGGACGAACAAATTCCTATGGTCTTAACCATTCCCTCATCAGTACCATACTAGTCCTAAGCCTACTTGGCTTTTCTACCCTTTTTAGTGTCATTTCTGGAGCTAAGAGTAGTCCTCTGATTTAATATCTGGTTATCATCATTGGACCTAAGAAACCTAAGGAAAATTCTAGTCCTTTCAATTTGCTTAAGGGTTAATTTGGATGAAAGAACTAAATTTGGATAATTATTATTTTCTATTTCTTATCTTCTATTTATATTTCTTTTTTTCGTATAAATCAAAGCATTTTAATATATTTTCGTATGGAATGTGCCAGTGAGTAGGTGTAAGCATGGGATTTTACTAATGATTTTAAGCCTAATAACGATATCAAAATACCAATGGAATCTTCATTGGAAGTCATGTTAATGCCTTTACACTCTAATGCCCTTTGTTTATGTATATGCTGGTCAACCTTGAAGCATTGAAGCCCACGGTTGTGCAATTGATTCTTCAAGATGCAGTTTAGAATGAACCAATAACTATAGTGAAGTCCATAATCAAATGTGGCAAAGTATTAACCAAATTTGTTTGGAAATAAAGTATGCAAGGATTCCTAGTGAAGAAACTCAAAAATTCACATTCCCAATGAATATTTCTAGGAACTAGCACTATGGTCTAGAAGGGACTCAAGATGTTTAAGAACTAAGCTAGATTCAATCCCTAGTAGGGACAAAAACTAAGGAGTGTGCACCCTGAAAGGATATCCATAGTGAAGCATCGAAATTCAACACTTGATTGGAGCAAAAGTTTGATGTAAAGAATCCCAAATGGAGTTTAAATTTAGTCCTTGATGAAACAATTTTTTTAGAAGTCACATGATGTTGTGGAAATCCCCAATTGAGTGTGAAACTAAAATCCCTAGAGGAGTTTGAAATTGAAATCCCCAACAGATTCTAAGACTATAATTCCCCTAGCAGGGCCAGGAATTGAAATTATCAATAGATTGCAATACATAATGGAAAAGAATTCTCGTGGAGAGTGGATAGATATCCCCGATGAAGAAGAGACTCAAAATAGTATGGAAGTTTGTGTCAAAGCCGCATGATGCACAAATTGTTAGGAATGTGCCCTAAGATTGATGAATTTTTCTATAAGATAAAAACATTATTAATAAATAAAATTGTTGTTATTTATGCCCAAATATGATTGTATCAATGATTAAAAGCTTTAGGGCTTGTCTATTGATAAAATTCTATATATATGAGATATATGTGAGATATAAAATTCTATCATAGCTCAAAACTAGTTCACAACATATAAAAAAAAGTTAGGCACTTTGTTTAGACAAGGTTGTTGTATTGTTTGTCTTCAATAAAAAATGGTGAGTCTCTAACCATTTGAAGTGGAGACCCCCAGACAAAGACATTTGTGCATTATGAATACATTGAACATGAACCACGTAGAAATTATCCATTTGGTGAAAATACCATAATCGAATGTGAATTTCTGCACTCAAGCACTATAGGCATTCCTACCTTAATCTTGAGTGGGTAGTATACCTCTAGCATACATGGTATAATAATCTTGAGTGGGTAGTATACCTCTAGCATACATGGTATAATCTTTGACTAGAATAAAAAGTGAGATCTAAAAAGATAAGATCAATACCTTGGTTAGTTGGGATTGTAAGATCTGTATGCTAGCAGATACTGTACCATAGATATGGAATTCGTGACTTCGAAAGAATTGCAGAGACTATCTCGATGATTTTACAAGGTTTTATTTAAGAGAATCTTAGCTGAGTGTTTAATGAAAGTTGTTCATTGAATTGAGATTTATTAAAATAAATCTCAACTCATTGAAGGGGTGTAAAACTGATATTAAAGGCTTAAGATGTAATTAGAGGAGTAACACGATAAATCATACCTAGCTCCAATTGCTGGCATTCTATGAATGATAATTATGTAAACTGGATGCTCAATTGATGTGGCTTAAAAAAATAATTTAATCAAATTAAATTATTGAGTTTTCTATAAATAGTATTTAATTCAGAGTGCAGCTTTGGACTTATAATGGAATAGACTAAAGTTAATAGGTGGGGCATACTACAGTTATGAGATAATAGGGTATTAGGTCAAATTTATTGGAGCCTGTAATTAAATATGTTCATTAAGGTTCCTTTAGTAGCTGATAAAAATTGCTAAACAAAGATTGGACTTGAGAAATTAATTATTTATTTTAATTGGGTTTATTAGAGATTAAAGGTCAGGTATTAAATTAACTATATTTGAATTGGCTCATTATTTAATTAATTTGTTCAATAAAATAATAGTCTATTTGAGCCAAATTAGTTAATTAGATTACTGGGCTTGTAATTAATGTGATTAATTAAAAGCCTACACAAAATTGGTTTGAACCTAATTGAGTATTAAAAACCCCATTCAAGACTTAATAAAATTAAGTTCTAGGAGCCCAAAAAATTAGTTAGACTACGCCCAATAGGATTAGTTTTACTGTCAAAATGAGATATGGATTAACAAAGACATAAAAGGATGAATTAGGTCAGCATTGTGATAGTTTTTTTTTTTGGGAACAAGGAGTAAGCTATCACTGTTTACATAGTACTATTCACAAATTACTTTCATCCACGATTGATAACATATCATTGTTTATTCGATATAGTCCAGTAATTTTAAGATGTCCACATGTCTCATTCAGGCAGTTTTCAGACATACTTAGGAATTGAAGTGGTGAGAAAGCACAACAAAAGTTTTCAAACCTATGATCACTAGATCTAACTCCTAGTGTTATTTCTGCTGTGTTGATTCAATCATATTTGAGTCCAAAATCCTACACAAATCACCCATAATAGGTCACTCAATTAAAGCTACAAAAGCACAAATTCCATTTCAAGCTCTCAAAGGCATAAATCTCAGTTCAAATTGCCAAAGCCATAAATCTTACACTACAAGAAAAAAGTTAATATTTGACTATTTTTAGCCGTCAAATATGATAATATTTGACGGTTATTGCGTGTCATATATGTCACCGTCAAATATGATAATAGTTGACCGTTGGTCAAACAGTCAAATATTAACTATAACATATTTGACTCTTACAAAATAGTCAAGTTTTATACCTTTGAAATTCAAATTTTTAGCATTATTTGACGGTTTATGGAATAAATATTTGAGATAAACCGTCAAATATGCCAAAAGTAACGGTCAAAAATTTTAAATTATTGTTAATAATATTTGACAGTAACCGTCAAATATTCTGAATGTAACGGTCAAAATTTTTACATATTTGATTGTTTTTAACCGTCAAGTATGTCAGCATAGAGTAATATTTGACTCTTTTTCGACAGACAAATATTGTTGTAAATAAAATTCTTAATACTTGACCGTTTGGATACTGTCAAGTATGACAAAATTTTTACATATTTGATTGTTTTTAACCGTTAAGTATGTTAACATAGTAATATTTGACTCTTTTCCGACAGACAAATATTGTTTGTAAATAAAATTCTTAATACTTGACCGTTTGGATACTGTCAAGTATGACAAAATTTTTTTGCTTATATTTGACTCCTTTTTGGCAGACAAATATTTGTGGTCATATTTGACAGTCAAATATTTGATTGTTTGTCCCTTTTTGGTGCAGAACTCATATTTGACTGTTTGTTAATGTCAAATATTACAGAATTTTTAACTCATATTCGACTGTTTATTAAATGATACTGTCAAATATCACATATTCGTTTAGCCCATATTTGACGGTTTATTATTGTCATGTTTTTGCGAATGGTATTATTCGTTTGGCCCATATTTGAACCTATTATTGTCATGTTTTTGCGAATGGTATTATTCGTTTGGCCCATATTTGAACCGTCAAGTATGAATATATATATATTTATAAATATTTTATAAATATTTTTCAAAAAAATTATTTATATTATATATTCTTTCTTGAAAACATAATACAAATAGAATTGGTTGAATGGTTAAAACACTATTATTGAACTCGATTCTATTAAAGAGAAAAAGGGTTTAAATCGCACTTGATGCATTTTAGTTAATAACTAAACTAACCTTGACACATATCATAACTTGTTGATAATTTAGTGGAAGTGAAGCTAAGTAAACAAATGGAAATAAGCAAGTGATTAAGGCATACGTACAATTGAGCACACATCATGACCAGTTGACAACAATTTAGTATGAGTGAAGCTAAGTAAACAAATAGAAATAAAAAAGTGATTAAGGAATTCAAAACAGTATAAAAGCTGGGACTTCATGACATGTAGTTCTGTTACCTATTTGTATATTCATCAATTTTGCTAAGAGGAAAATATAGAAGACAAAAATGGTCCTATATAACCCAAGCTGATATCTCGGACAATTCAAAACAGTATGAAATGTGAATGCTTATGGAAACAAAAAACACAACCCATGAGGAAGCCCAACAACTTACTTCCACAAAAATTTAGAGTCTTTTCTATTCTTAGTGGAGCTCACTATGATGGTTGGAATTTCACTTCTGGGAACAACAATAATCAATTCATGCTCCCTTGGTCTCGGCTTTGACTGCAAGTCACCCAAAAAGGTCAGAAAAAAAAACAAAAGCATGGTGAAACAAAGTTGTTTTGTCTTCGATATAAAATAAACAATGAAGCAAAGCAGCCATTAGACATCAAGATGACTCATCCGAGAATCACAATTGAGTACTTCAAAACTAATCAGTGGCTATCAAATTTTCTATTTTCTTATGAAAAAAATCACTTATCAAGAACATAAATTATTTATAACTAATTTTACTTTGATTTTCTAATTACCAAGAACATCAATTAAATAATTTAATAGTTGTGTATTCTATTAAAAAGATGTAATAAAAAATTATATTTTCACACAATAACACACGTACAAGAATGCAAGAACTAATGCCAAATTGTTCAAATGCGGCAGAGGCTGCTAACTGCAAGAAATAGCAGTTTGTTCAAGCAGCAAATGGGTTGGCAGCGGTGCAGTAGGCCTCAAATACAATAACTGTCCACTGCAGGCTGCAATGCAGCAAGGTAAAGGCTGGGTTGCAGCAGTTTAATAGGTTTTTAGCCCAAGAAACTGCAAACAGTAGACAGTAGCCTATTGTCAAACAACAAACCAGCAGCCTAAAATAGAGTCCAGAAAAATTAAATAAAACAACTAAAAACAAGGGCAATTTTATAGAAATTGTAGAAATTGTTTTTTGGGTCTTATTTTATTTATTTTGCTACTTGGAAGAATGAAAATGCAAGATGCAGCTCATGATGAAAGCGAAGAAAAAGTCTTAAGTTTAATGAGTTGAAATCAATCGATTAATCAAACTAATGATTTAATCCATTAAGTTAATTTAATCAATTAAATGACTTTAATCATTTATTAAATCAATTATTCAGTGTAATTAATAATCTTATTCAATTTATTTTAATTGATTCATATATACCTCATAGTTTGTTGCATTCGTTTACATAAAGAGTGCCAAAAGCCAAACAACATAATCCTTCAAGTAAACTACTTTTCTGCCTTCATTTGCTTATAATACCACAAAGCAAAACAACAAAAAATCCAAGAAACCCATGGCTCCTCAAACAAACACAAATAGACAACTAAATCAAATTAAAATTCAAAACCCATTAACATTTAAGTAAACATCAAGAAAAAAGTTTTGATAAATAAAAAGTAAAAGCCTAATAACCATTGTTAACTGACATAATGGCTTGATTTTTATCATACTAAACCTTCAAATACTAAAAGAGACACAAATAATTGATAACCAAAAACCTGCTTTTTGTTATTTCAATACCCATTATTGCTAACACAACATACCCATACGTATGTATATCAACAACATGAGGGAAGATTTGATTTTTACCATACAAAAGTGGTGCTCCCTCAAATAAAATGAATCGGTGACTCATATAATACCAATACACACATTTTTTTAATCATCTTTCCAAAACCAATATCTACTCTATATAAAAACCTTTACATGTAAGATTCCATTTTTATAATAGAAACCCAAATAAGTGAGAAAATCAGCAAGGTTTACACCATTTTCTCAAAGCCTGTAGCTTTTATGCACCACAAATTCACAAATTTTCAAACAAGTGTCTAACTCCAAATTTATAGGAAAAAAAAACTCATGAAAATATTATTTCATAAAAATTATTTGGTAAATAATTACAACCTAGCGCATGAGAAAATTCCAAAAAACAAGAAAAGCAAAAGGAATCAAAGGGCTAAAAGAAATGGGGAAAAAAAAGTCCGAGACCCTAGAGGCAAAAAGATGTAGAGAATCTTTTGATCATTGAAGTATCCACACTCTTTATATTTAGACCACAAAAAAGTAGTCATATTTCCTTTTACTTTCTTGATCGTCTTGCAATAAGCTTTAAAAAGAAAGAGCAATAAAGAAGAACTCACAAGATGGTGACAGCTTATAGTGGAGTCAAACCAGAGGTCCGCCTTATGCATATTTTCTTCGGATTCTCCTTCAAAAAGTCAAAGAATTGAGGCACAGAGAACTTACAGGTTTCATTAATCATCAACATCGTCGTTATTCCAGCTGGTTCTAAGGCAAAATTAGAGAGGGAATCAATTAGTGAAATGAGCGGGTGAAAGAGTGAAAGAGAAAGAGGCAGAAAGAGTTTTAGGGCAAAATTAGAGAGGGAAGCTAAAATAGAAAGAGGGAACGGCCTGGACACTTATATATATAAGTGGTAAAAATGTAAATTAGATAAATGTTAGCAGCGTCAAATATCTTAAAAAAGAGTGTAGACTTTTTCTAAGCACATCATATTTTACGGCTTTTTTAAAAACCCTCAAATATATAAAAATTGATGTGTCAAATATTTGAAAAATTCTTGTAGTGACGTTGGCTCATTCTGAACACTAACCTCAGCGATACAAGCATCAATTCTATGTGCAGTAAAGTTCATAGGGTTATAGGCATGAAAGCATAATTTTACGTACAAAAAACAACACTCCAACTATCAATTAAAGCGAACATATATATTTCCCAAGTAAGAATAATAGGACAACAGCTTGCTTACTTTCACAAGAAAACCTATCACATACCTGACTGACAAAGAGGTAGATTGTTACTTGATACATCATGCACAATCATTCTAATCATTTTCACAGAAAGTGAATATGATATGATCAACAAAAAAAAAACCAGCTAATAATTAATTAAAAAAATAAAGTCCTTTACACAATTGATGAAATGCATTAATATTTTTTTCGCAAAACAATGGCGTCAATGAGGATATGGCGACCACTAATCAAAGAGTGTAAAAGATTAAAAAAAAAAAAGGAGAGATCATGGGGCCTTCTCTGCACTCAGCAAAACATGAGAATAATTGAGTTTTGAAATAATTATTAGATATAGAACATAACAGGGCAGTGTAGTGACATGGGTACTTACCGATGCATATTATGATGTGGGAAAAAGCAAAGACAGGGAAACCAAGTCAAAAAGTTTTCTATCTTTAATAGCAAAAGCTATATACATACATAAATATTGTATTTGTTTCATATATATTCACAGTGGAGTTGGATAAAAGCAAACACAGTAATTGTATTTGTCAAATAATTGAAAATTTCTTGTAGTGGACAAGTCCTAGCTGTAAACAATTTTCATGGGCCTATACAAAAGTCTCTAAATATATTTACTTAATGAAGTGCAGATCTTGTTCTTTGAAAATAAGTTTTACTTAGAAGTTGAAAGCGAAAAGGCCGTGTTTTAACTTTTAAACCAAATAATAAAATCATGCAAAAACTTTAATACTAAACAAAGTTAAGGAAAATTATGTACACAAAACCAGAGAATATAAATCATTCTGTTCAAGGAAGCAGGCAACCTACCTGAATGGTGGGTCTTTCATCAGCTTCAACTATAACATGAGGTTTATTAATGGTTACTTGGTCTTCACTGTTTCTTAATCTCACAAGTGGGGCAGCATTAGTTGCCTGCTCTTCATTGTTCTTACGCTTCACAAGAGGGGCTGTATTTGTTGCTTGATCTTCACTGTTCTTCAATCTCATATTTGTAGTACCATTGGTCGTTTGATCTTCACTGTTCTTCAATCTCATATAAGAGGTAGTATTAGTTGCTTGATCTTCATTGTTCTTAAATCTCATGTAAGAGGTAGTATCAGTTAAATTGCCTGTATTGATATTCAATCAACACAGCTCAAGAGCATAATTTGTCCAAAAGGCTAGAGGCTCCAACAAACATTCAATCAATTGTAAAATTACCTCACTTGTGGAGCTAAATGATAGGACAGGAGCCAACCCACAGTCTACTACATGTACTGCAAGCTTCTCATCAAGGAGAATATTAGCAGACTTGAAATTCTTGTGCACAATTGATGGGTGGCATCCTTCATGTAGATACCTTTACCAAAATAGAAAAGAGAAATGTTAGTTTCTAACTGAATAGTGACAGAGAATATAAGCAAAAGAACACTTGCACAACAATTCAAACTACAAGCAGGAGTTATGGGCCGTTCTTCGGAATCTCTTAGGCCACCAGTGATTGTGATACAATAAAAACAACCACTTCGATATGCAATACTTTAGCCACGGTGTTCTCCATTTGCCATATATTAGCCAGGGAATTCACATAAATCTAGAGTTGGTTTCTTCTACTTACTGTAAGGCTCTAGCAACTCCCAGTGCCACCCGGATGCGCATATTCCATGAAAATTTTTGGTGGTACTCTTGATCCACATGCAGTACATCATGAAGCATTCCATTTCCACAGTACTCGTAGACAAGTAGATGCTGTCTATGCTCATTACAATAACCGACTAGATTGACAATATTAGCATATTGAAGTTTAGAGATCCTAGCCAATAATTCAAGAAATTCATCATTACTCTACCAATAGGAAGATGCAGTGCCCAGTTTCTCGACCTCAAGTAGCTATAAAAGTATCAAGAAGTAAAGATCAGATGCCAGGATCTGAAATTAAGTGCAGGGAAGTGCAAAAGAATAATACAACTGCACTTTTATCTATAACTAATCATCAATCATGACAAAATGAATGCACATACACAGACTTAGACATACAACAGATCTAATGTATGCACACGACCAAACATGGGAATCAAATCAAATTAATAGCCAGAAGATGTTTACAAATATCAATTCATAGTTGATCAAAAGAATTAATACTTTTCCATCTGGAAGCTCAGCCTTATAAACACTCCCAAGTGTGCCTTCACCAATAAAATTTTCTTCAGAAAAGCTATTTGTATATTGCTGAAGTGATGCAATGGTGAAAACATTTGCAAAACAATTGTTCAGATTCTTAGAAGGATGACTCCTTGTTGTTGCTTCTGCAAGTGCAAGCGGTTTTACAACCTTCTCAACAGCGAGCAAAGACAAAGGAGGTGGTGGCAGCTGTAGCACAGAAAATTCACATTAGTAGCTGTAATTTCAATCTCATGCCTTATGAGATTGCTTAAACTTGCAGCAAGTCTAATCACATATAACACCTGTTCATCATGTGGCTTTAGAATTGTTCCCACTCTACTGCCTAATCTATTTCCATCTCAGGATTTGATGACAGGCTTTTTAGAAACTGCTTATGGCACTTATCAATGGCAGGCCAAAAAAAGGAACAAGATAAATAGAAAAAGGACAAAAGACTAAAAAGAGTAAACCACCTTTCTCCATTTGAACAATAGATTGTAATGAAGCTTTACTGTAGTTAGAATTCTCCTCAGGGCCCTTATATGCATCCACAGTGTTACTCTCAAAATCTTTATTCACTTTCCTATCTTTGCAGCATCTGTAGATAAAGAGACAGACTCCTAAAGCAAAAAGTATCAAAACCCCTATACCAACAATCAAAATGGCCAACTTTGTTGTCCCGAATTTTTTTCCATCTTCTGACTTTGGTACTTCAGAGATAATAGGTACACCTGCCAGATACCCAGATGCATTTTTAGAAGATGGTGCCCAAGCAACAGATGGAGGTAGTGCCGTTGGAGGTGATGGAATAATAGTTGTATAAAGGGATTTCCATCTTTTCTGCATAGTAAATGCTACAATCATCAAAACAACCAAGAAAGTATAGAACAAAAGAAAAAGAAGAAGAAAAAGATAAGCTAGAAGGATCACAAATATACTGATGCCAGAAACATCCCCCATCTTATTGGCATATTGGATAACAATATCCGATAATAGTATATCTTTACTTAAGAGATGGAAGCATTGAATCTTCTTCTTCTTCTTCTTCTTTCTTTTAAATTACTATTAATCATAGGTTTTTTTTTTTTTAAGATTCCATTTGAAAAGAATGTATTCAGCTGCTCTAGGTTTTAAGAAACTGGGTAGCTCATGTGCTACTCCCACAATCTAATAGAAAAGAACACATATGTGACTGCTTTCTGACCCACTAGTTTGGTAATAAACAATTGGTAAGGCTGTTTAAACATGATCCAACCAGGGCTACCTTAATGTCACAAGAATACAAATTTTAAATTCTGAGATATGATTAACCCATGTATATCTAATCACACCTCTTATGGCTCTATATATACAGGCAGAGACTGTTCAAAATAACAAGTTAACAACAAAAAAGAAAGTAAACTCAAGTGTTTATGGCTTTACCTGAAATTTGGAATAGTCAACAACTGGGCAGGTATAGGCCTAGAGAACAAATTATTTTCAATGTTCCTACAGGAAAAGAAAATAATTTGTGAGTAACAGAAGGTTGTGTATGATAACTACTATTACCTTTGGATGTAAACTGCATTTTTCTGTAATGAAACTGATAAAACAAGTGAAAAACAGAGGAGGTGAGGTAGGTACAGATCATTTAGGTGAAGATCCTTTAGAACATCAAGGGTCCCAATAAGCTTATTGTTCTGCAGGTGCCTGCAATCCATAAGTACGTATAGAATTAAAGGATAAATTGGTAGTCAACATATTCTCTCATTGCATTAACTATTAAGATTGTACTTACAATGTGGTGATTGATGACAAACCAGCCATTGAAGGAGGCAGTTGACCACTCAAATTGTTAGCTGACAGGTCTCTACACCATAATATATGATCATAACCAAATACTAAAACAACAATATAAGGAAAAAAGTGTAACTGAACAGAAATTGCCTACGAATTTATTAGAGCTGTGAGCTGTTGAAAGGCATAAGGTATTCCTCCGCTCAACGGGTTGTTGCCTAAGGACCTGATGAGAATAAAGGTATATGAAGAGAAATATTATTCCAAAATAATATCAACTTGACAATATGACACCAGATAAGCAAGTTTACTCAATACTTACAAATCCAACAATTGTGTTAACATGGACAATGTTTGAGGGATGCCTCCACAGAAGTTATTATCTGCAAGGGAACTACAAAACAGAAGAACAGCAATAATTTATTCAAGGATTTGTGCATGCAGACGAACAGCAGAAAAGCTTGCTAAACTTTGGATACAAGAATGACTGATGTTCAAACATACAAATTTCTTATGGTAAGGGGCAAGTTGGTTGGAATACTCCCCCTAATGTGATTGTTGCTCAAATCACTGCTTCATAAAATAGTACAGAAAAAAAATTAAGAACTTTCATCATGAATGCCAGTACTAAACAATGTTTACATGAGACATATTCGAAGAAATTGTTTAGAACTTTCATAGGAAAGTGACTGCTACTCACATATTTATGATTGACTCGAGGTCTCCCAAGGTATCAGTCAAAACTCCTCCCAAATTCATCCAATGTAGTTTTCTGTAAATCCAACCAAAGGGCTCACACAATCTTATGTAGAAGCGTCAAAATAATAATCAAAACACCAAAAATAAATAAATAAACGAAGTGAAACATATAATTCCGTTACATTAGAGAAAACACAGATGACACCTTGCCACGAATCTCCACATGGGTCTCCTCCCAAAGGTTGCCATTTGTCAAGAAGTGGGAACTCCAGAGAGAAATACAAACTATTTAAAGCCACAACTGGGAGATAAAACAAGCGAAAAAAAAAGGTCCTTGAGTTTATTAGAAGGAAATTTCCATAGTCGATTACAGAACTTTAAAAAATCTTAACTTTACGAACAAGCAATTGAAAAAATATCCCTTTCATTATTTTATCATAGAAGAAGTAACTAAAAATTAAAAATTTAGCCAAAGATAAAAAATCTTACAAAATAAATACACTAGAAGAGGTTGCTTACCACTGGAAGCGCGTCGATAAAGTTGCTATAGATAGTATCAAGAGGACGAGTGTTGTAATCCGCCGGAGTGTAGATCGCTGCAAGATTAATCATCTACACCTCCACTATTATCCCAAAATCACCATTAAATCACCAAGACGATACCGCATTGTGAGAAAAATTCCAAGAAATGCAAGAAAGAGAGAAGACAGATCGAAGTGCTAAGGTCATTACCAGATCTGCCATCTTGATTAGGCCTTCAAGGCGAGAATCGTGCTTAATGTTGAGTCGGTGGAATTGGATCCGCTTGGTCCAAATGGACGACTCTGGTTCAAGCAAGTGCCTGATCTTGTCGTTATAAACATCGAGAGCGAGAATCTTATGCGGCATCTCGTAAAGAACCTTCTCACAGAGGTGAGAACCGATGAAACCTCCGGCGCCGATCATGCATATCGTCATCGGCCTTATCGGCCTCCCATCCAGATCCAATCTCTGTTTATTTGTTTGAAAAACAAATAAATACAAAATGACACCACAGACAACCTCCGCTCCGTGTTTAGAAGTATTAAAAAAATAAGCAAATAAGTGAATAACAGGCATGACCATGAGAAAGGAACAAACTTTCCCGAGAAACAAACACACCCCATAATCATCCTCTCAAAAAAAAAATACCATCACGAAGGTCAGTCTCGCCAGCACAAAACGGCAACGTTAGAGTAGCCAGCAGCAGCAACACCAACCCAACACATACGCCATGATTCAGGTAATCCATTATTTCCCAAGTCAAACGGTAGCACCCCACTTTTCTTTTCTCTCGTTCTTTCCCAGAAACCAAACAAACAGTACAAAAAGAGAAGAGAAGCTTACATGAACTTGAGAGAAACCGGTGATGGAGAAAGAGAGAAGACCGAGTGAGGGAGAAAGTGAGGGAACGACAGAAAGAGTGGAGGGAAAACGATTTAGGGCAAAAGGAAATGAAAACATAATATATATATATATATATATATAGGATGGCAAATTCATAAATAAAATAAAAATTAATAGTGTCAAATATAAGCAAAAAGTATGTTGACTTTTTTTTGGTGCATCATATTTTACGGTTTTAGAAAAAATGGTCAAATATATAAAAGTTAATGTGTCAAGTATTTCAAAATTTCTTGTAGTGTTAGTTCAAATTGCCAAAGGCATAGCTTCTAGTCCAAGTAGCCAAAGGCACAAATCTCAAGTCGTTGAAGGTGTAAATTCCATTTCAAGTTATCGAAGGCAGAAATCTAGGTTCTAGTCATCAAAGGTGCAATTCTCAATGTGAGTCACTGAAGGTGCGAAAACTAAGATGCAAATCTCAGCTCAAATTAGTTCAATTCATTAAAGGCGCAAATTATATTTCAAGTTGCTGAAAGCGTGAGTTGCTACCTAGACAGTGTGACTCACCTTAAAAACCATGAGGCGGTATAGGAAATCCATTGAATGGAGCACAAAGTCTTGCCTGGAACAGGCAAAAACTAAAATCACTAGAGACACCCAAAGGTGCAAAATGACACAGAAACCCCCAGAGATCTTAGCGTAGATTCACGTTTACACCCCTAGAAGACGTAGAATCACAATAACAAAGTACAAGATAAATTCCTAACAAAATACCATGGATCCTAAATGGTGCTTAGAATTCCCTAAAGGAATATACAATTGCATCCCCAATAGAGCAAACACCAAACCAAATCCTGAAAGTAGAGCAAAAACCAAATGCACTTCCTTGAAAGCAAAAAGTCATTGAGCTGATTCCACAATTAGGCATCAAATATTAGTCAAGTATAGAATATCAATAATATTCAAGCCATTGACACATCCGAAAAAGGATTGTCTCCCAAGTATAGGAGTGTCGAAGTAATAAACCCGGTGAGACCGGGGTCAATCCACAAGGAAGGAGATTTTAGCGCTACAAACTATAAGTAAGCAAATATGATATGGATGATTCAAAGGGATGGCAAGATAATATCAACAAATATAAGTAAAAAACGAGTTCTTAAATAATATATGAGAATAACACAAGAGAAATTCACACAATAATAATGAGAACTAAGGTTAGGGGAGCCGCCCTTGATAATTCAAATAAGGATAAACAACCCATTTTATTATATGAATTATATTTGCTTCGTTACTAATATTTATACCACTTCTTGTAAATGGGTTCAAGCATCCAATGTGCCAATCATCATATGTCGACAACAAATCAAGGTTCCTAACTAGATTCATGTTGGTAAGAAAGAACCATGCGACATCTAGAAAGGATCCAAGCATTTGATGTGCCAAGGATTGTCTACAATGGATCAAAACCTCCACTTTACGAGTGGTGTCAAGATTGATTAAGAAGATAAATATAAATCATATAAACAACATAAGATTATGATTATTAAGCACATATTAAGGGTTAGAGAATCCTTACTCTCATATCAAGGGTTTCACCCTTTCACCTTAGCAAGAGAGAAATTAGAAAGACATTATAAGAGAAAGAAAATAAATTATAAGAAAAAGGAAATTCATTAATAACATAAACACACAAAACACAATACAAGATCCTAGCCAAAGCCGAAATGTTCCAGCCAAGGCCAAGATGCCCTAATGGGTGACAAGGCACCTCTATTTATAGATACATTCAGGGGCAAACTTGTCAAAATACAAAGGAATAATTGTCAAATATTAGATTCACCAACTTTGACAATTGGGGTAATTAGGTGAACTGACTTTGACCACCAATTTTGACATTGAATTTTTAAGAATTTTAATCACATGTCTTCATGAAAGTTGTAGATATTTCTCTCAGATTTCTAAAACATCTTGATTCATATGATTTGGATACATATTCTGAGAGATATGGTCAAAATATTGAGGCATGGTCAGGCTGGGTTGAGGCTATAGATAGGTTCATTTCAGGCCCAATTTTGGTCCATTAAGAGCCCGAATTTGATGATACTTGTGAAATGGAATCTTTAGATAATTGAATCTGGTTTCCAAAACATTAAGATTTGTACCATTATGATCTATAAATAGAAAGTTATGCCCATTTTACCGAACCTATATCAAAACTGAAATTAAGAGAAAGTTAATTCAAAGGATGTAAAGACTACAAATATGCTTAAGTTGAGGAATTTAATGACACTATTAATACAATATGATGAACTAACTCTGATTAAACATACATATTTAAGTGTTCATCACACCGCCCAACTAGCTTATTGCTAGTCCCTAGCAATTAAAGCGTTATTATTTAGAAGTGATTTATAGAATTTTACATCCAAGGTGGTCATTTATTGCACTCTCCTTGATTTTATCCAAATAAACAAACTCTCAACTGATTTTTTTTATATGACTCACGTACCCTTCAGTCAAGATATCAATAAACCTCCTTTTTGTGCTCAGTCAACACATGACTATGGGGCTTATTAGAAAGAAGCCATATCAGTTCTAATATTTATTAAGGCTAACAACCTTAGGTAAGGAGCATTCATTCATTATATATATATATTATATATATATATATATATATATATAATATATATATATATTCTTTTCTTTTTCTCTTCTTTCTTTTTTGAAAGAATGCATCTTTAACCCATGTAGCGAGCCTTAGGCTAATGACTCCCAGACTAGTTGGCCTTAGGGCATTAGGTGTTAAGACACCCCTTACGAGCTTAACGACTCGGGTTGTCGATGCTTTATTTTTGCTTAGAAACTTGTGGATAGTGTAATGTTCAATCCCATTAAGCTTTCTCCTTAATCCATGTAGCGAACTTTGGGCCAATAACTCCCAAACCAGTTGGTCTTAGGGTATTAGGTGTTGAGGCACCCCTCGGGCTTAATTGCTCGAATTAAGGAGGCTACGAGACCAAACTTATCCACAATTGCTCTCTCTTTTTTTTTCACTTCTTCTTCTTTTTTTTTCACTTTTTTTTTTTTTACTTTCCCCTTCCTTTTGTTGTTATCCTAAACAAAACAAAAGAACTCAAATATTGTAACATTTCATTTTGCCACCCACAATCATGCATCAAGGTATGTGTGTGTGTGAAGAAAGGTTCGTAGATACTTGCTCAACGACTACATAAGCATACAGTTTATTAAATGGTAAGGTTGTGAGAGTTCATAGATTTGAATAATTAAATGTGAAGTGAATAGGACCTCCTTGTTAAAAAATTCAAAAATCAAAACTAAATAATATCAAATAAGTCTTCAAAAATGCAAAAATAAAATGACAAATTGGTTAGAATGGGTGTCAAGAGTTCAAACTGGTCCTCCCTACTCTGTCATTCCTGACCCAGAATGCGTCTCAAGAGGATTTGAACTCCTTACACCGCACTCTGAATCTAATTACTAACTCACCTTTTTTTTTTAGGAAAAGAAAATTCAAGGCACACTTATGCTACTATCCTTCCCCCTCAACCAAATGAAACATTGTCCTCAATGTTTAAATGTAGAGAGAAAGCATAAGAGGCATTACCTGAAGCTTTTGTTATTCAAGAGAGATGACCTGAAAAACTCATAAAATAAAATGCTACAAATAAAATAAAAGATAATAAATTTAAAATTGATGGCACACATGCATGTGTATAGGTAGTTGTGACTGTGGCTCACATCTTCCTATGGTTTTACGTCCAGAAACGGCTTAAACACCTTCTATGAGTTGGGGATATGCTTCCCATCGAGTTTTCTTATAAACTAGCAAACAGGGTCGTTTTGAGTCAGATTCCTAAGACTATGGAGAAAATGAGAGAGAAGAAAAGAAAATGGATGCAAGGTGAGCAACAATTTTTAGGGAACTGAAAAACCGACTTTAAAAGTCACGGAGTACCATATTTGCCACTTGATCGGAAAACAAAATACAAACACACAAATAAAATAAAAGCACATAACATAAAATAAGAACAAACTATAAATGATAGCAAAAATCAAGAATAAAAATGAAAATATGGCACAAACGGATAAAATTTGGTTAGTCGTGAAAAAAGGCCAAAAGAGGAATCTCTTCGAAAGTAATTTACCACGGTCAAAAATATGCCATTGAGGTGGTACCTCTCTTTTTCTTTTATTTTTGAGAATGGAAGAGATTACCACTGATTGAGTTTGTTTGTCCTTGAGGCATGCATTCTTGAGTGTGGATGTTTCTTCCTGCCCTTTTTCAAATCATGGCTCCCAACTCTTAATCTGCTTCACCTGTACAAAATCAAGCAATGAGAATTCTTTAGAAGCAATGGGCTCTAGTTCCACACTTGGTTCAAATGAACTAGTTAACCCGATTTCTAAAGGACTTGAAAAAGTCTCATTTTGGATATAGTCTTCCATATTAGTTTTAGTCCTATTAGCTTCGTCATTTTCATCATGCTTGAAAAATTCATTAATGTCAAAATTTTGGTTAAGTTCCTTTGCATGATGGCATGAGGGCATAAGTAAGGATTCGATCTTTTCCTTGTTAGGTGTAGGTTTATTAACCTCTTCCTTACCCTTTAAGATTGATTCATCATCTTTCTCATAAGGATTAAGAATATATTCTTTATCAACCTTACCATCATGAAGAGTACTTGCCGAATCTCCGTTTAGATGTTGGCCATTTGGATTACTTACATGTGGATTAATGAAGTTTAGCTCTAATTGAGATGGGAACTCACCTGTCTCATGAGTATTAAGTGCAAATGCAAGTATTTCAAGAGCATCATTCAAGTTTGCCATAGTTTGAGCAACTTGACTATTAAAAGCCTCTTGCTTTGCAATGAATGAATTCAATGTTTTTTTTTGAGATCCTCATAAGATGCATGATCATGAGATTTTTGAAAATTTTGATATGATTGAAAGGGAGGTTGGTAAGATTGTGCTCATTTATCATTCCTCCAATCAAAATTCAAATGATTTTTCCATCCAAAATTGTGTTTATAAGGATTAGGATTTGACCTTTAAAAAGTGTCGAAAACATTGGTTGTTCATGGAGACTTTTCCTAAAGGTAGGCACAATTGGGCAATCATCCGTAGGATGATCACTAGAATTACAAGTGTGACAGACAATTTATTGCATAGATCACATTTCTAAATCCTCGACTTTTCTAGCTAGGGATGTAAATTTAGCATGATGATCTTAATTCTCCCTAATGTTATAAATGCCTCTACTAGATGTTCTTGGTACCTCATAGGTGCTAACATTGTTCCAGTTTTGAGCATTTTTCGCTAGTAAGTCTAGGTAATCCATAGCTTCATCAGGGTCTTTGTTTTCAAATTGTTCATTACACATTAAATCTACCATGTGCCTAGCTTGATGTGTTACACCTTCATAGAAAATTAACACTAGTCTCCATGTTTCCAAACCATGGTGAGGACAAGTATTGAGCAATGCTTTATACCTATCCCAACATTGGTAAAAGGTCTCTCCTTATTTTTGAGTGAAATTGATGATTTGCCCTTTAAGAGAATTTTTTCTATAGGGAGGAAAGAATTTTTTAAGAAACTGTTGTTGCATGTCATCCCATGAGCTAATCGATTCTGACCTAAGATTTTGTAGCCATGTTTTAGCTTTATCTTTTAAAGAAAAAGGAAAAAGCTTTAGTCTAAAGATGTTTATGCTACAATTTAGGTCATTATAAGTATTGCAAAACTCTTCAAATTCTCTCAAGTGCAAAAATGGGTTTTCAACATCTAAGCCATGAAAGTGGGGTAAGAATTGAATGAAATCCGATTCATGGTAGAAATATTTTGCCTCACGAGGGAAGATTATGCATGATTGTGCACAAGTTTTTCTAAGATTTAAGGAGTCCATCAATATTCTTGGTTGGGTTTGAGCATGTTTTTCAAAGAAGATGAGTGGCACCTAACAATTCTACCAACTAATGCAAAAAGAAAGAAAAGATGAACATATGCAAGAAAGAGAAAAGAAAAGAGAAGAAAAGATGAACACACAACAAAGAGAAGAAAATTAAGATCTAAAATGAGAAAAGAGAATACTTATAATTTTGCACGCCAATTTTTACCTTCCCGGCAACGGCGCCAAAAACTTGACACATACGAAAAAGGATTGTCTCCCAAGTATAAGAGTGTCGAAGTAATAAAACCGGTGAGACCGGGGTCGATCCACGAGGAAGGGGATTTTAGCGCTGCAAACTATAAGTAAGCAAATATGATGTGGATGATTCAAAGGGGTGGCAAGATAATATCAACAAATATAAGTAAAAAACGAGTTCTTAAATAATATATGAGAATAACACAAGAGAAATTCACACAATAATAATGAGAGCTAAGGTTAGGGGATCCGCCCTTGATAATTCAAATAAGGATAAACAACCCATTTTATTTATATGAATTATATTTGCTTCGTTACCAATATTTATACCGCTTTTTATAAATAGGTTCAAGCATCCAATGTGCCAATCATCATATGTTAATAACAAATCAAGGTTCCTAACTAGATTCGTGTCGGTAAGAAAGAACCATACGACATCTAGAAAGGATCCAAGCATTTGATGTGCCAAGGATTGTCTACAATGGATCAACACCTCCACTTTACGAGCGGTGTCAAGATTGATTAAAAAAATAAATATAAATCATATAAACAACATAAGATTATGATTATTAAGCACATATTAAGGGTTAGAGAATCCTTATTCTCATATCAAGGGTTTCCCCTTTCACCTTAGCAAGAGAGAAATTAGAAAGACATTATAAGAGAAAGAAAATAAATTATAAGAAAAAGGAAATTCATTAATAACATAAACACACAAAACATAATACAAGATCCTAGCCAAAGCCAAAATGTTCCAGCCAAGGCCAGATGCCCTAATGGGTGACAAGGCACCTCTATTTATAGATATATTCAGGGGCAAACTTGTCAAATTACAAAGGCATAATTGTCAAATATTAGATGCACCAACTTTGACAATTAGGGTAATTAAGTGAACCGATTTTAACCACCAATTTTGACATTGAAGTTTTGAGAATTTTAATCACACGTCTGCATGAAAGTCGTAGATATTTCTCTCAGCTTTCTAGAACATCTTGAGTCATATGATTTGGATACGTATTCTGAGATATATGGTCAAAATACTGAGGCATGGTCAGGCTGGGCCGAGGCTGTAGATAGGTTCAATTCAAGCCCAATTTTGGTCCACTAAGAGGCCGAATTTGATGATACTTGTGAAATGCAATCTTGTAGATAATTGAATTCAATTTCCAAAACATTAAGATTTTCACTATTCTGATCTATAAATAGAAGGTTATGCCCATTTTACCGAACCTAAATGAAAACCGAAATTAAGAGAAAGTTAATTTAAAGGATGTAAAGACTACAAATATGCTTAAGTTGAGGAATTTAATGACACTATTAATGCAATATCATGAACTAAACTCTGATTAAATATATATATTTAAGTGTTCATCAGCCATCATGAGATGCAATTCGATCGATAGTGGTCTTCAAGCCGTTATAAGATGTAATTCAATCAGTAGTGGTTAGGGTTGGCCATTGGGTGGGGCGGGGCGGGGCGGGTTTGGGACAACAAGTGCCCAGCCCCGACCCGCTCACTTATTTTTTCCCCGCCCCACCCCATTGCCCTTTAAAGGAACATTCAAATTTGCAAATAACCTCATTCTCAATTTCTCTTCATATCATATACAACTATGACCATTTTTTAACAATCATAAAGACAATATATATTTAAACTAAAATCATACATACGCACAACAACCAAAGTAACAACTAAAAAATCATCATTCCATTCAAAATCTAAAATTTCCAAGTAAACAATAATTCAACAAACAATAAAAAGTTACGAACAAAAAAAATTAACAAGTACATGGCTACAACAATAATAAACACTCTTAAGTAACCACACTCACAACAATAAAAACATACCAATACCAACATAGTAACAAGTAAAAAAAAAAAAATAATAATGCAACACTTTAACAAAAGCAAATCAACAAGTTGATAGCACACAAGATCAACTTCCTACATCTAACACTCCAATGAAAAAACCTCACAAAAATGTCATTGAACTTCCTCCTTCATCATCCAATGTTTCCTCTCCAACCATCTCTTCTTGAGGAATTATACCTAGAAATATAATAACCAAATTAATAACTAAATAAGGAAATTAATAATAATCAATAAAATAAACATAATTTATTAAAACTTATACCTCGCATTTTTAGCCATAGCCAAATTTGGGTACACATTAATGCTTCCAATGTATCAGGAAGAAGTCTACTACGATGTGAACTCAAAACTCTACCACTTGTGCTAAAAGCGGATTCATGTGGAACTGTGGATACTGGGATAGCCAAAGCATCTCTAGAATTGGTGGACAATACAGGAAACTTACTTTTATTCATCTTTCACCAAAGTAAGACATCAAGGTCAGGACCACTAACTACATGATCCTCCAAATAAACATCTAGCTCAGACTTCTTTTACAATCCCATATTAGTACTTTCTTTAAATTTTTCATATTCAATATCAAACTCACTTGATGCACCATTTCCTGTAACACCTCCTGGATCTAGTAAATTTGCAACATATTCACTTTGCTCATTACCCAAACCAAATCTACATCGATAATCTATTACCAAGTCTTCATAAAGAGTACATACTCCCTCAACTCAAAAGCACCATCTCCATAAATCTTCTTGTATACAAACTCCACCATTAGCATTTTACACCTATGATCTAAAACCACAGCCACAACTAACACTCCATGGATAACATTCCAATATTTTTCGAACTTTTCAATCATTGCATAGCCATTTCTTGAATCTTTTTAGAAGGAGATGTAAGCGAGGGGCTCAAAGATAATCTTAACTCACCAATTTTTGGAAAAAAACTTGTTTGTTATGGGATAATTTGTTCCAGAAAATATTTCAGTCAACCTATAAAACTTTTCCAAATGATCACACACAAGTTTTGCTGCTGCCCACTCCTCTTCCTTAGGCAAATCTGTATATTGACTATCACGGTCCTTCAAACAAACAAACACATCTTTATAGGCCAAAGCTGTACTCAACATCTTATAAGTAAAGTTGCACCTAGTTTTACAATCAAGAGACAATGTCTTATTAAATGTCACTTTCGAGTGACGTGCATTCTCCTCAAACTTTTCAATTGTCTTAGGTGTAGATGTCCAAAAAGTAACATTATCCCTAACCTTCTCAATGCCATTTTCAATCACTTGTAACCCATCTTTAACTATTAGGTTTAATATATGAGCACAACACTTCATGTGAATAAATTTCCCACCCAACATCAAATGCCTATCACCTAATTTATCAAGTACTTGCTCTATCATAGCATCATTGGTAGAACAATTATCTACAGTTGAAATAGATAGTTTCCTGTCCAAATTCCAATCATACAAGCAATCAACCAACATCTTTCTAAGACATTTTGTCATATATGGGGCTGGCACTTATACAAACCTGACAATTATAAACATAAATTATGAGAAACTATATTTAATGTAAACAAATTAATAAAATAAGATAAAATTACGACTTTGAACATAACTCAAAATCCGATCACGAAGTTTCCATGAATTGTCAATGAAATGGGCTGTTATAACCATATATCCTTTCTTTTGGTTGCTAGAAGTCTACATGTCAGTTGTTATAGATATCCTTCCTTGTATGTTTTCCAATAATTCCATTGTCTTCCCTTTCTCACTTTCAAACAACTTTAATATTTAATTCTTCAATGTGTTTCTACTCATGTTACCAAACAAATGTTGGGCATAATTCATCATTTCCCTAAAGCCCTCATACTCAACAAACCGCAATGGAAGTTCATGCAAAACAACCATTTTTGCATCTAGAACCCTGCGAACATCTTTATCAAAAGCATCTTTATCATGACATACCAAGTTTGTAAGAGTTCTATCACTTTGTTTTTGGGATTTCAAAATGCTTTGTTCGATGGTTAGTTGATTAGCTCGATGACATCTCTTTAAATGCTTATTTAAATAGGAGGTGCCATCCGAAGCCCTAGCAACTAATTTTGTGCCACAACGGTCACAATGCGCTTTTGGCACTCCATCAATAACTAACTTTGTAAAATGTTGCCAAACTTGTGATGTGGTCCTTGACTTTTTTACTATGTTGAGACAATTCATCATCATCTTCTTTTAGCCCTCTCTTACTAGTGGATATAGCAACATCTTCAGAAACTTTAATGTTTAAATTACCACTACGATTTAGGGTATTTAACATTCCCACTTCTTGTTGTGATTGTGAAGACATTGTTTACCTTAAAAAAATCACAAAAAATATGCAAAATTAAGATATGTAATATTAAACTATACATATTATATCATTTTCGTGTGTAGGCAATAAACAAACAAATAAACATATAATATACGATAATATAAAATCCCCTCATAGAAAAAGAAAAAGAAAACAAAAATAAATTCCAATATTTCATGTCAATGTCTTTAGATATACTACTATCTCATGCATAAAAATTTAATTTTCACATCACTTAATTATAAAAGTTCAGGTTTTTGAGTTAACTTAATTGTCTCGTAAGATTTATTACCAAGTTTCAAATATTCTCTAGCATTTTTAAACAAATCGATAGAAAATTCTCATTTTCTCACCAAGCATTAATTTAACTCAAGAAAATAAAATTTCCCTATTGATTTTGTTAGCCTTAATAATGAAAAATGGATAAATATAATATATGTATATATAAAGACAATACACATACAAGACAAGTTGTATTACATAACCAACACCAACAACTTCACAATTATTTGTAGGAAAATAATCAAAGTAGATTATTATAAGTCGTAAAGTTAATGTAGGTTCTTGTGATTATTGTAGAATTAATGAATTGTAAGGCATATTTAAATGTTTATAATGTACACGATCATAATGCTAAAAGACTTTGATAAACTATTATTAGTCAAAAGTTTCTAACTTTTAATATTTCCCATAATCTTTTTAATAACACTGCTAAAGATCTTATTATTATCACAACCCTCTCTTATATTATAATTGACAATTGTGTAATCTTTTGATGAGAATCGCTTTTTCATTATGAAGTCAGATTCTATAATTGATAACAATCAAGATTCCCCCCCCCCCCCAGCCCCCATCCCTATCTACTTCCCCCTTCCCCACACCCACCCCCCTCCCCCCAAAAAAACAACCCAAAGTAATTAAACTATTCGGTTAAGTTTGATAATCTTACAACAGTTCAAATGTTCTTTTATCAAATCAAATGTCCTTTCTTCCTTAAAGCAAATACTTTTCGATTCTCTTTCATATATTAACTACTTTGAATATCACAATCTCGACATTACTCTATAATTTCAAGGGCTAACATTTTCCTTGAGTTGAAATTCTATTAAGACTTAGTCCAGAAGGAAGTAAAAACCAAAGACTGCTAGCAAGCCCAACATTCATACTACAACAAAAATAAGCAAATAACATTAACATTGTGACTTAAATATGACCTCAACTTCGATGCAAATTATTCAAAGTTATGTTATGATATGTCTATATAACGCAATGTGGAAAATTAATCAAATATTATAGTTACAATTTTCTTATTAACCTAAGTTGGAGCTGTGACAGCGAGCTAGAGCCGCGGAGGTGTTGCGACACTGGAGCTGCGATAGTGAGCTGGAGCCGCAGAAGTGTTGTGACGCTGGAGCTGCGACAACGAGTTGGCCGCGAGAGGTGCTACAACGGTAGAGCCGCGGAGGTGCTGCGACGTTGGAGCCTTGGATGGCTGACGATTGGCAGTGGTGGATGAGTGATGACGGTGGAGATGGTGGAGAGTGAGATGGTGATTGTTAGGGATTTAAGCAAGTAGACAACGGCAAGTCATAAAAGATTTGGGAACGTTATTTTCTTTATATAGTTTTGTAAAATCTCATGATATCCTAATGTATTAAAATTTATAACAATCACCCCTAAAAAAACTTTTAAGTTCAAATACTTTATTTTTTTCATATGCACCCTTATACTGTTTGGTGTTTGGGCGGTAGGTCAAACGGGGCTGGACGGGGGACCCTGCCCCAGACCCATCTCGGAGGGGGTAACACTTTTGAAGACCCAAACCTGCCTCTAAATTCAAAATAAACAGGTCAAGAGCCGCCCCTCAAATACAGGTCACACCGGGGCCCCAGATCTGGCGAGTCATTTTGCCATCCCTAGCAGTGATTTCAAGTCTTCATAAGATGTAATTCAACTAGAGGTGGTCTGTAAATCACCAAGAGATGCAAAATAATTAAAAGAGATCTTCAAGTTGCCAATGGGTACAAAAATTATTCTAACTTCCAAGAGGTGCAAAATAATTAAAATAGATCTTCAAGTTGTCAATGGATACAAAAACTGTTCTAACTTCCAAGAGGTGCAAAGTTTGCAAGTCACCAAGAGGTGTAAGACCATTCAAGCCACCAATAGGTGCAATGTCTGCAAGCTGCTAGGAAGCACAAGACCATTCATGCTGCCAAGAGGCGTAAGACCATCCATGCTGCCAAAAGGCACAGGACAGAAAAAAAAGCCAACAAAGTTGGTCACCATTAAGCGGTGCAAAAACCATTTTTATGACTCAAAATATGGCCTTTTGAGAGAATTTGTTGACAATATGTCAATGTTTTGGCATCATTCCCAACTAGAACTTGTGTATTTCCTCATTTATCATGAGAATTTAGGAAACAAAGCCAATAGATACAAATGAGATGCTCTGTTTTTACTTTGTTTTCAACCTTGTCCATAACGAATTTTCTGTTTATATTCTACACATTTACACTCTAATCATGTTTATTTCCTTGAGCAGTTATCAACTAAATTCATAGTAAGAACTGCATTTGTCCGCATATATATTGCAATAAAACTCAAGAAGCAGGAATCCACACAGTGTGCAAAAACGTTGAGAAAGGCTGTTGAGTTGATGTAAAGAAGTTTACTACAAACTTCAACTTGAATAAATAAAGAGAGTTGTATGCACTAATGAAGATCAAATTGCATATGTTTTTGTACTTGTCTTTCTGACTTAAGTCTGATTTTCAAACATTTATGTCTCAAATGGGGCTAGAGGGTGGACCTGGCCCCAGACCCACCCCGGATGGGGTAACACTTTTGAGGATCATCTAAATTCAAAATAAAAGGGTCAAGAGCCACCCCTAAAATACAGGTCACACCAGGGTCCCAGATCCGACGAGTCATTTTGCCATCCCTAGTAGTGGTTTTCAAGCCTTCATAAGATGCAATTCAACTAGAGGTGGTCTGTAAATCACCAAGAGATGCAAAATAATTAAAAGAGATCTTCAAATTGCCAATGGGTACAAAAACTATTCTAACTTCTAAGAGGTGCAAAATAATTAAAATAGATCTTCAAGTTGTCAATGGGTACAAAAACTGTTCTAACTTCCAAGAGGTGCAAAGTTTGCAAGCCGCCAAGTGGTGTAAGACCATTCAAGCCACCAACAGGTGCAATGTCTGCAAGCTGCTAGGAAGCACCAAACCATTCATGCTGCCAAGAGGCGTAGACCATCCATGCTGCCAAGAGGCACAAGCAAAAAAAAAAAAAAAAAGCCAACAAAGTTGGTTATTAAGAGGTGCAAAAACCATTTATATGACTCAAAATATGGCCTTTTAAGAGAATTTGTTGACAATTTGTCAATGTTTTGGTATCATTTCCAACTAGAACCTGTGTATTTCCTTGTTTGTCATGAGAAATTAGGAAACAAAGCCAATAGATACAAATGAGCTGCTATGTTTTTTACTTTGTTTTCAACCTTGTCCATAGCGAATTTTCTATTTATATTCTACGCATTTACACTCTGATCATGTTTAGCTACTTGAGCGGTTATCAACTAAATTCATAATAAGAAATGCATTTATATGCATATATATTGCAATAAAACTCAAGAAGCAGGAATCCATACAGTGTGCAAAAACATTTAGAAGAGCTGTTGAGCCGATGTAAAGCAGTTTGGTACAAACTTCGACTTGAATAAATAAAGAGAATTGTAAGCACAAATGAAGATCAAATATCATATGTTTTTGTAGTTTGTCTTTCTAACTCAAGTCTGATTCTCAAACATTTATGTCTCAAATGGGGCTGGAGGGTGGACCCGGCCCCAGACCTACCCCGAATGGGGTAATACTTTTGAAGACCCAAACCCACCCCTAAATTCAAAATAAACGGGTCAGGAGCCATCCCTAAAATATAGGTCATACAGGGGCCCCAGATCCGATGAGTCATTCTGCCATCCCTAGCAGGGGTTTTCAAGCCTTCATAAGATGTAATTCAACTAGTGGTGGTCTGTAAATAACCAAGAGATGCAAAATAATTAAAAGAGATCTTCAAGTTGCAAATGGGTACAAAAACTATTCTAACTTCTAAGAGGTGCAAAATAATTAAAATAGATCTTTCAAGTTGTCAATGGGTACAAAAACTGTTCTAACTTCCAAGAGGTGCAAAGTTTGCAAGCCGTCAAGAGGTGTAAGACCATTCAAGCCACCAGTAGGTGCAATGTCTACAAGCTGCTAGGAAGGCCAAGAGGTGTATGGCCATCCATGCTGCCAAGAGGCACAAGACCAAAAAAAAAAGCCAACAAAGTTGGTTACCATTAAGAGGTGCAAAAACCATTTATATGACTCAAAATATGGCCTTTTGAGAGAATTTGTTGACAATTTGTCAATTTTTTGGTATCATTTCCAACTAGAACCTGTGCATTTCCTTGTTTATCATGAGAATTTAAGAAACAAAGCCAATAGATAGAAATGAGCTGCTCTGTTTTTACTTTGTTTTCAACCTTGTCCATAACGAATTTTCTGTTTATATTCTACAGACTTTCACTCTGATCATGTTTAGGTACTTGAGCGGTTATCAACTAAATTCACAGTAAGAAATGCATTTATACACATATATATATATTGCAATAAAACTCAAAAAGCGGGAATCCATACAGTGTGAAAAAATGTTGAGAAAGGATGTTAAGCCGATGTAAAGAAGTTTACTACGAACTTCGACTTGAATAAATAAAGAGAGTTGTAAGCACAAATGAAGATCAAATTGCATATGTTTTTGTACTTTGTCTTTCTGACTTAATTCTGATTCTCTAATATTTATGTCTCAAATGGGGTTGGAGGGTGGACCCATCCCCAGACCCACCCCGGATGAGGTAACGCTTTCAAAAACCCAAACTCGCCCCTAAATTCAAAATAAACGGGTCAAGAGCTGCCCCTAAAACACAGGTCACACTGGGGCCCCGGACCTGGCGAGTCATTTGCCATCCCTAGCAGTGGTGTTCAAGCCTTCATAAGACGCAATTCAACTAGAGGTTGTCTGTAAATCACCAAGAGATGCAAAATAATTAAAAGAGATCTTCAAGTTGCCAATGGGTACAAAAACTATTCTAACTTCCAAGAGGTGCAAAATAATTAAAATAGATCTTCAAGTTGTCAGTGGGTACAAAAACTATTCTAACTTCCAAGAGCTGCAAAATTTGCAAGCCGCAAGAGGTGTAAGGCCATTCATGCCACCAACAGGTGTAATGTCTGCAAGCTGCCAGGAAGCACAAGGCCATTCATGCTGCCATGAGGCGTAAGACCATCCATGCTGCCAGAGGCACGAGACCCAAAAAAAAAGCCAACAAAGTTGGTCACCATGAATTGGTGCAAAAACCAATTATATCACTCAAAATATGGCCTTTTGAGAGAATTTGTTGACAATATGGTATCATTTCCAACTAGAACCTGTGTATTTCATTGTTTATCATGAGAATTTAGGAAACAAAGCCAATAGATACAATGAGCTGCTATGTTTTTACTTTGTTTTAAACCTTGTCCATAACGAATTTTCTATTTATATTCTACACATTTACACTCTGATCATGTTTAGCTACTTGAGCGGTTATCAACTAAATTCACAGTAAGAACTGCATTTGTCCACACATATATTGCAATAAAACTCAAGAAGCAGGTATTCATACAGTGTGCAAAAACATTGAGAAGGGCTGTTGAGCCGATAAAAAGTAGTTTAGTACAAACTTCGAGTTGAATAAATAAAGAGAGTTGTAAGCACAAATGAAGATCAAATTGCATATGTTTCTGTACTTTGTCTTTCTGACTTAAGTCTGATTCTCAAATATTGATGTCTCAAATGAGGCTGGAGGGTGGACCCTGCCCCGAACTCACCCCGGATGGGGTAACACTTTTGAAGACCCAAATCCACCTCTAAATTCAAAATAAACGGGTCAAGAGCCGCCCCTAAAATACAAGTCACACCGGGTCCCCAGACCCGGGCGAGTCATTTTTCCATCCCTAGCAGTGGTTTTCAAGCCTTCATAAGATGCAATTCAACTAGAGGTGGTCTATAAATCACCAAGAGATGCAAAATAATTAAAAGAGATCTTTAAGTTGCCAATGGGTACAAAAACTATTCTAACTTCCAAGAGGTGCAAAACAATTAAAATAGATCTTCAAGTTGTCAATGGGTACAAAAACTATTCTAACTTCCAAAAGGTGCAAAGTTTGCAAGCCGCCAAGAGGTGTAAGGCCATTCAAGCCACCAACAGGTGTAATGTCTATAAGCTACTAGGAAGCACAAGACCATTCATGCTGCCAAGAGGCGTAAGATCATCCATGCTGCCAAGAGGCACAAAAAAAAAAAAAAAAAGCAAACAAGGTTGGTTACCATTAAGAGGTGCAAAAACCTTTTATATGACTCAAAATATGGCCTTTTGAGAGAATTTGTTGACAATATGTCAATGTTTTGGTATCATTTCCAACTAGAACTTGTGTATTTTGATGCGTTCGAAACTAGCAAGTATACTAGTCGCACAAGTAATAAAGTGATAAGTAAGATATCGTTCCCACGAGGATTGATTCTAATTGAATTTGTTATTTCCAGCAACAATAAACTAAACAGGGGGGGATTTTTGTTGAATGATTAACTAAATGAAATAAGAATGCAAGTAAAGAATAACAAAACAGAAGTAAATTTGAATGAAAAATCAATGGGAGAAAGCTGGTTAAGGGATCCTTCTCTACCACAAGATATGGATTTGCGAATTAATTGTAGAATTGTCATCCAATTACAGCATTGAAATTATCAACCGTAGATAACAACAAGCTCTGTTATCCCAATCTTTCCTTACTTTGTTGTTAAATAAAACAGCTCTTTATTTAATCTCTATCCATTAAACAACCTAGAACAAGCTCTCTGAGTTTAATTCAATGGATGCATTATGATAAGAAAGATAGGTTGATCTAAGCAATAAACACACCAAGCTCGGATTATTTAACTTAGGTTATATTCTCCAATTGTAATCTCTGATCACAATTTTGCTACTAATGATTAGAAATTCAAGACAATTACGGATCAAGATTTCTAGTCGAGCAATAAATCACAACCAGATTATATTCAGTTGGCCACTCAAATACAATCAGCAAGCAATCATAAGCATTAAATATGGGAGAATACAAGCAACTTCAATTAGAGAATTGGATAACAATTCCTTACACAATCAACTTACAAAAACCATATCAGGGGCTTTGAAATCACCCTCAACCAATTCAGATTCAGTTACACATGTTTAAGAACGTGGTAAATACAATACAACATGGAGACATTCCAGAAAATGAAAGGGAAGGGAAAAACTTAGCAAATTTGATGTAATTCTCTTTGGATTGTAGTTCTTCCTCTTTCCAAGCTTCCTTTCTCCTTCAAGAACTCCAAGAGATGAAAGAATTCCAGAGCTGCAGCCTCCACCACGTTCTCCCCTCTTCAAGTTATGAAAATAAAACCCTAAAATGTGTTTAAATACTCTGCTACAGTGACTTGCTACAGTGCCCCGTATTATACATGCTACAGTGCTTGTGGAATTATATTTCTATACATCTCACACTGTTTTGATTACAACTTTTGGTACACTGAATGGATTTATAAACCGTAAATTTCTCCAGAAAATAGACTTCGAGAGCTTTCCAACGGTATATAACATGTCATCGGGTTCATTGTATATCAATACAATTAAATCCGAGAAGATCACTGACTAGCAGAGGTGAAAATGAAGGGTTTTACTCCATTTTTGTGCAAGTTGCTCCAAAACTCCTACAAACATCAAAACCACACAAAAACATAAAAATACCAAGGAATATAGCAAAGAAACATGGACGAATTGATATAAAAGTAATACATAAATAGACACCTATCAAATTCCCCCACACTTAGACTTTGCTAGTCCTCGAGCAACTAAAATGATACGAAACAAAACTAAACCGAAACAGAATCAGAGAAAAATTAAAACACACCAATGCTTCAACTTGCAAATAGGCCTCAAAGATTGTACTTAATTATAACCCAAGGAATACTTCAAAATAATGCACTTGATCAAGAATTTTATCTCAAAAATTAGTTTCGCTTCACTTCAATTCCTCAAGTGTGTGTGTGTAGAGCCATTCTCACCTAATCACTTGTAACCCGGATGAGTTTATGCATAAAAATGAATCATATTTAATATTGAAGATGTGTGTATAAATGAACTCCATAGGCTTGCTTTTCAAGTCACTCTCCACTAATGTAGACATGCACAACACCAAGGATCAAGTAGGACTTTATTAAGCTTGTAACGTTTGGCTTGGGTGAAGGTATGATAAAGGATAATAATTAGGCTCAAATCACCCACAAACACATAAAATCATTCAATATTATGTGGAGCTCAAGCCCATGATATAAAAAATTCATTCTTATTCATCAAATGACTCTCCCAAACTTATTCAGAACACTCGAACTCTCTTTTTTTTTTCTTTTTTTCTTTTTTTCTTTTTTTTTTTGTTTTGTAGAAAGCAAAAGAAACTACACCCCCACACTTTGTTGTTTCATTCTTTTTAAGAACGCCCAAGGGTATAGAACTCTTTTTTTTCTTTTTTTTCTTTTTTTTGTAATTCCACTCCCCCACACTTAAACAATACATTGTCCTCAATGTTTAAGTACGTGGAAGATAAGTACATATTTTTTTTCTCTTTTTTTTTTAAAAACATAATAAAACTCACTTGCATTGCTCATGGCATAATCCAACCTCCTCTAACTTCCCAAAACCAGAACATAGCTCAAAATGTAATTGCGAATGATTTACATGCTCATAGGTAAGGGAAAAACTGTTTGGAACAAATTCAATTGAGATTAGGAAATCTTTTAGTGAGTTAACAAAGAAAAAGGTTTACAGAGGCTCAAAAGGGTAACTAGGGATCAATTTTAGTCAAGGTTGGCTATTAAGGCTCAAACGGTCCAAAGATGGCCTAAATCATTTCCCTAATGTTGCACAGTCTAGGATTTCGCCTCGAGTGACCATCAAACAAGTTCTAGAATTCATTGAAATCTGGAGAAACACTTAAATTACATAAACTTTCTCTAAGGAAACAAATAACTCAGTGATAATGGCTCGGTGCTCAATTTTGTGCAAGGAATCAAAGGTAAAGCAAAAGCTAATTAACATTTCAAGCACACAGATCTATGCATCATTTTTCATTTTCCAAGAGTTATTCTCAATTCAATCATTGCCTTATCATTGGCCCATAAAATGCAAGAGAAGAGGTACGTGGCATTGTTACACCTGAGTCAAATTGTATATTTCAACAATCCTTAGGACCAGTAGCCCGCAGACTTAAGGTTTCCAGCCTATATACCTTTATTATGAAAGAAACAAAACAAGAAACAAGACACTTCAAACAACATGAAATAAACAAACTACAGATTTACTGAGAGAGAATGCGTTTCAAGAGTTAAGAAAACCCCATATTCTGCCATTCTCAGGTTTTTCCACAATTGTTTTTTTTTTGAATCAAAACTGATAAAGATAAAAAAAACACATAACAACTCTAAATTACGCAAAACTAAACTCACTCATAAAATAACAAAGTTCAACAAGTCAGCAAACAAAAACAAGTTAGTTAAAATGGGTCTAAAAAGTTAGAAGTTAGCCTCCTTATTCAGCCATTATGGATTGAAGAGATCCAGAATGCGTTTCAAGAGAACTTGAACTTTTTAAGCCACCACTCTAAAAACCGAGATTAGAAAATATTACCTGGGACGAAAGAAATAACCTGAAAAAGATCAAAAGAAACGACATGAAAAATCTCAAATAAACACACTAAAAAGAAAGCAAACAAAAACGAAGCAAACAGCAAATAGAGATTACAGATGGAGGGTTAAATCCAGTTGACGCCTTTTGTTGCCTTCTCCAAACCAATTTATCCGAGCCATTGGTGGATCAGGTGAATAGACGAATTCTTGTAGTTTGTCAATTAACTCTCCTGCAGTTGAAGCTGTAACCAGCATTTGCCTTGCTGACGGTGAGATGAAATTTTTTTTCTACAGCTTGATCAAGAAAGGACAACAAACCATCAAAAAAATTATTAACATTTAACAAACCAAAGGGTTTTCGATGGATGTTTAGCTGTGCCCAAGAGGTGATTTGAAATATCTCCCCTAATGTACCATAACCACCGGGCAAAGCTATAACTGCATCAGATTTAATGACCATATGTGCAATACGCTCATGCATGCTAGAGACCTGTAACTCTTCCCCGATTGTGTTGCCTACGATATCTCGTACAGCTAAAGGTTTAGGGATAATGCCGAGAACTTTGCTCCCTCCTAGGGATGCAGCTGTCGACACACACCCCATTAACCCAAGACTACCCCCTCCATAAATCAATTAATACCCCTCGCAGCTAATGTCCTACCAAGATCAAGAGCTGCTGTGGTAAAC
Organism: Boswellia sacra; assembly: GCA_013180625.2. Lineage (NCBI taxonomy): Eukaryota > Viridiplantae > Streptophyta > Magnoliopsida > Sapindales > Burseraceae > Boswellia > Boswellia sacra. The sequence goes on along the minus strand of SNVD02009169.1, from coordinate 288,839 downwards.
TCTCCATCTTTACCAAATTGCGATCCGCAAAATACGCATATATTGCGGAATCGCCGAATTGGTGTTTTCTCCATTTCTACAAGTGCTCTAATCTTGTGTAAGACACGTTAGATATTATGCTTTTCAATTGCAAGACAGGTTATGGAATGACATATGAAAATATGCAGAATGTATATATACACCCATAAAACTCTCAAATTTTGACACATGGGGACATACTTTCGGTGGGGGTTGCTCGATGCAGATTTATCGCCCCAAGATTTGAAAAAATGAGATATGCTTTCGGCGAGGTTTGACAAACCTACACACTTGTCTCCCACGTGAAGCATGGAAAATGGAGATACACTTACGGCGGGGGTTGACAAACCCCCCACACTTGTCTCCCACGTGAAGCATAAAAAATAGAGATACACTTTCGGTGGAGGTTGACAAAACCTCCACACTTGTCTCCCACGTGTACTTATGCCATAGGGTAGTCATATGGTTTGTCAAAAAGAAAACTTGAAATTAAAACAAACAAAATCAACAAACAACAACAACACAAAAACAACATTGATAATCAGATCAAACGAAACAAGAAAAAAATTCTACAACAACAACACACATTCAAATATACAAGTAGTTGTGATTGTGGCTCACATCTTCCTCTGGTTTTACGTCCAGTAACGGCTGAAACGCCTTCTATGAGTCGGGGATTTGCTTCCCATCCAGTTTTCTTATAAACTGGCAAACAGGGTCGTTTTTAGTCAGATTCCCTAGACTATAACACTGCAATTCATCAGGAAATTGTGTCCATAGATTAAGCAATTCACGCTGAACAAGTCCACAAGAATGTGACTCGAGAGTTAACAAAACATTATCCAGCGACTCATTACTCAAACCATTCTTAATAAATGAAAGTTTATCTTCTCTATTCCTGGACGCAAAACCTAATGAACGACAAGTCTGGTTACAATTCCATCTAGCACATTTATAACATACTTGTAACCTTTTCGCTCTTCGCCTCTTGGCGTAGTAGCTCTTTCCTAGACCAGGCATGTATTTTGCGAGATTAATGTCCGGCTCACCGGACAATCTCACCTTGGCTTCGATAAGCCATCGGATATCAGCAGGCACATTTAGGAGCATCAATGCCCAAAGTCTAGTCATCCGTACTTTATAAATTTTAAACACAGCATTTTGAGGAAGTGAAGGGAAATATTTACGAAGGTTCGATAGAAAGATATCAGCATCCATGAAGAGAAGAAAAGGAGAGATATTACCGATAATGCGATTGAGTTTGTTCTTCTCCCAGATATGCACGTTTCAAACCTTCGAACAATGGCTTCAACTCCGTTTGAATGTTTCCTCAAGCTGTTGCACAACTGAACTTGAAGCACGGAATAATCAAATTAAACACAAGAAAAGAAAAGAAAATAGAGACACATAAAAGAAATAAAAACACAAGAGCAAATGAAAGTCAAAAACAAACAACAAAGAAAATGAGACAAATGGCAAAGAGAGATAAAACCTGATCAATTATAATAGCCCATGAGAGGAATCTCCTCGAAACACAAAAATTGATCAATACTACCTTCTTTTCTTTGTCTCTTTTATTTATGTTTCAAAAACAGTGGGTTGCCTCCCAATAAGCGCTTGGTTTAACGTCCTCAGCCTGACGTTATCTGTCCTCACCCATCAAGATAAGTTGGCTCGTAGAGAGATACCTCATCGATATCCTGCATCACTGAATTCTCATAGTAAGGCTTCAGCCTGTGCCCATTCACCTTGAATACTTTATCCGTTTTTTAAGCTCTTGATTTCCACTGCACCATGGGGAAAAACATTAGTAATAACAAAAGGTCCAACCCATCGAGATCGTAATTTGCCTGGAAATAACTTGAGGCGAGAATGAAATAAAAGAACTTTCTGTCCCACTTCAAAATTCTTCCTAGAGATCAGTTTATCATGAAATGCCTTAGTTCTCTCCTTGTAAATTCTGGAATTCTCATAGGCATCATTTCTTAGTTCTTCCAATTCTTGCAGTTGAAGCTTCCTTTGTTCTCCAGCAGCATCCATCTCCATGTTACAAAGCTTTACTGCCCACCATGCTTTATGTTCGAGCTCCACTGGAAGGTGGCATGGCTTACCATAAGACTAAACTATATGGAAGACATACCAATAGGTGTCTTGTAAGCAGTCCGGTATGCCCAAAGTGCATCATTCAATCGTAGGCTCCAATCTTTTCGGTTCGGATTCACTGTCTTCTCGAGAAAGGACTTGACTTCTCAATTTGAAACTTCAACTTGACCACTTGTTTGTGGATGATAGGCAGTAGACACCTTGTGAGTGATGTTGTATTTCTTGAGCAAGGCTTCAAATGATCTGTTGCAGAAGTGTGTCCCTCTATCGCTTATCATGGCTCTTTGTGTTCCAAATCTCGCAAAAATGTTAGATTTCACAAAATCTACAACAACTTTAGAATCATTAGTTCTCGTAGCTTTTGCTTCCACCCATTTAGAAACATAATCCACAGCAAGTATAATGTAAACATTACCAAAAGATGAAGGAAAAGAACCCATGAAATCAATACCCCACACATCAAAAATCTCGACAATAAGTATAGGGGTTTGTGGCATTTGATTTTTGGCACTTAAATTACCTGTCCTTTGACAACGGTCACAAGCTTTGCAGAACAGATATGAATCTTTGAACAATGATGGCCAGTAGAATCCACAATCAAGAACTTTAAGGGCTGTTCTTTTTGGTCCGAAATGACCTCCACATGCATAAGAATGACAGAAGGTTAAAATTGAATTAAATTCAGATGCAGAAATGCACCTTCTTATCACTTGGTCAGAACAATGCTTCCATAAGTACGGATCATCCCATATGTAATACTTGGCAATGTTCTCGATCTTGTCTCTTTGAGCTCGAGTCAAGTCATGTGGTAGCTTTTTGGTAACTAAGTAGTTAACAATATCTGCATACCAAGGGGCTACTACATTTAGAGACAATAATTGTTCATCTGGAAAACTTTCTTGTAATGGTAGTGCATTCTTATCATGGACAATGCGACTGAGATGGTCTGCAACTAAGTTTTCAATTCCCTTCTTGTCTTTGATCTCCAAGTCAAATTCCTGTAAAAGGAGTATCCACCTGATAAGCCTTGGTTTTGCATCTTTCTTTGTGAGCAAGAACCTCAAAGCTGCATGATCAGAATAAACGGTTACTTTAGTACCAATCAAATAAGATCGAAACTTTTCTAAAGCAAAAATAACCGCTAGCAGCTCTTTTTCAGTGGTAGAATAATTAAGTTGAGCATCATTTAAAGTCCGAGATGCATAGTAAATGGCATGTGAAATTTTGCCAATTCGTTGACCCAAAACGGCACCCACAGCGTAGTCACTTGCATCGCACATGATCTCGAATGGATGATTCCAATTCGGAGATTGGATTACTGGAGCCGAAGTCAAGAGTTCCTTCAGTTTCTCAAATGCCTCTTTGCATTTCTCATCAAATTCAAAGGCCACATCATTCTGTAATAATCTGCATAGGGGCAATGCTATCTTCGAGAAATCTTTGATGAATCTACGATAAAAACCTGTATGACCAAGAAACGAACGAATATCCCGCACACTTGTGGGAGGTGGTAAGGAACATATAAGATCTATCTTGGATTTATCAACCTCTATACCCTTAGCAGAAATAACATGTCCCAAAACTATACCCTGATCTACCATAAAGTGACATTTCTCCCAATTCAGAACAAGGTTAGTTTCTATACATCTTTGAAGTATAAGGGTAAGGTTGTCAAGGCATTTATCAAAAGAATCACCAAAAACACTAAAGTCATCCATAAATACCTCAATAATGTTCTCAACATAATCAGAGAAAATACTTACCATACACCTTTGGAAAGTGGCAGGGGCATTGCAAAGACCGAATGGCATGCGTCGATAGGCAAATGTACCAAATGGGCATGTGAATGTAGTTTTCTCTTGATCCTCAGGGGCAATGACAATCTGATTATATCCTGAATAGCCATCAAGAAAACAATAATGAGAATGACCTGCTAATCTCTCCAGCATTTGATCAATGAATGGCAAAGGAAAGTGATCCTGGCGAGTTGCAGAATTGAGCTTTCGATAATCAATACAAACTCGCCACCCGGTTTGGATACGAGTGGGAACTAGCTCATTATTGTCATTCTAAACCACCGTAACACCAGATTTCTTTGGAACGACTTGGACTGGACTTACCCACTTGCTATCCGAAATTGGATAAATCACACCCACCTCTAACAATTTCAGGATTTCTTTCTTGACAACTTCCATCATGGGAGGATTCAACCTCCGCTGTGCTTCTCTAGTGGGCTTGGATCCCTCTTCTAACAAGATGCGGTGCATGCATACGGCTGGACTAATACCTTTGATGTCAGCGACTGTCCACCCAATGGCCGTTTTGTGATCTCGGAGCACTCGGATGAGTTTCTCTTCTTGTAATGGTGCAAGACCCTTTGCTATTATGATTGGCAAAGTATCTTTCTCACCTAGGAATACATGCTTCAAATGATCTGGAAGAGGCTTAAGCTCCAAGGCAGGTGCTTTCATCACGGAAGGTAGAAGTTTCTCATTAGATAAAGGCAATTCAATGTACGAAACATCATACCTGTTTGTGGTGATAGCTATAGTCTCATCCAAGCTTGCCACAGCTTTCTCCACTTCTTTAGACACTTGTATCAACTTCCTCGATTCTCTGGAATTTTCTGCCCCAATGTGCTCACTAATGGCTACTTCCAAGGCATCCTTGCGAGTTAACTCAAAAAGTTGTTATGCCAAAGAATCAATAACATCAACTGCAAAAACAGAATGCATGTCACTAGGGTACCTCATTGCCTCAAAAATATTGAAACGAATCACCTCGCCATCAAACTCCATGGTGAGAGTGCCATCATGAACATCAATCTTCGTTCGGGCAGTTTTCAAGAATGGACTCCCCAAAAGAATCCGGTGTTGGATTGGGAGATGTCTCACCTCCATTTCAGACACATAGAAGTCTGCTGGAAAAACCAATTGTTCACCTGCACAAGCACATCTTCCACAAAACCCTTGGGATATGCATTAGAACGACAGCAAGTTGAATTACAATACCAGTTCCGCAAGGGGTCCCAGGTTCAAGGAAGCATAAATACAAAGAGGGGCATGACATTAATGATGCTCCTAAATCTAACATAGCTCTTTCAAACTTGGTATTACCAATGGTGTATTGAATGGTGAACGTACCTGGATCTTTGCATTTCGGAGGAATTTTTCTTTGCAATACAGCTGAAACATTTTTCCCCACACTTACTTTCTCATTTCCCTTCAACTTTCTCTTGTTGGTGCATAACTCCTTGAGAAATTTTGTACAACGAGGTACTTGCTCAATAGCATCCAGAAAGTGGTATATTTACCTCGATTTTGTGAGAAGTTTCCAGGATTTCCTGTTCTTGTTCCTCCTTCTTTGATTTTGCAAATCTGCTAGGAAAAGGTGGAGGAGTAACATATGAAGGAATGGGAGTTTTAGGATTTACCTTAGAAGTGATGTTTTGTTCATGGTGGAAGTGGTGTCATCCCCTTCATCAGTTTGTGATTTCTTTGGTGGAATCTCTAATTGTTTCCCACTTCTCAAAGTTACAGCACTAGCATTCTCTCTTGGATTGATCACCGGCTGAGAAGGTAATTTTCCTGAGCTTTGACTCTCAAATTTGCTCATGTTAGTGGCCAATTGTCCCATTTGATTTTCCAGGTTTTGGATACTTGCCCTAGTTTCCTGCTGAAATTGCATTGTGTTAGTGGCAAGTGCTTTAACAATATCCTGGAGAGACATACCTGAATTTTGTGGAGCTGGTTGTGGTGCTAGTTGTGGTTGTGCTTGAAATGGTTGCTGCACCCTTAGTTGATTGAAACCTGGTGGTCGATGTGGGGCAATTGGTTGATGATTCCCATATCTTAAATTAGGTGATCTCTCCATCCAGCATTGTAAGTATTGGAGAAAGGGTCATACCTTTGCCTTGGTTGTCCTGGAAATCCACCCATGGCATTGGCTTGTTCTGTATCTCCTTCTTGCAAAGTTGGACACATGTCGGTTGGATGGTCCATGGTAGAATATACCCCACATGCATAAGGTTTCTGCATATGTCCTACAGCCATGTTTTCCACAAGAGAGGTTTAGCTCAGAAAGTTGTTGTTCAATGTTCGGAGTGCTTACCTCATTTACTCTCCAATGTAGTTGTGGCTCAAATCGGCTACTGAATTGTGGAAGTTTACTGCCATGTCGTCTAAACACAAACAATCAAAAAAGAAAAACAAAAAAAATACGAATCAACAATGAAAACAAAATAACAAATCGATTAGAAAATCAATCCCCGGCAACGGCGCCAAAAACTTGATGCGTTCGAAACTAGCAAGTATACTAGTCGCACAAGTAATAAAGTGATAAGTAAGATATCGTTCCCACGAGGATTGATTCTAATTGAATTTGTTATTTCCAGCAACAATAAACTAAACAGGGGGGATTTTTGTTGAATGATTTACTAAATGAAATAAGAATGCAAGTAAAGAATAACAAAACAGAAAGTAAATTTGAATAAAAAATCAATGGGAGACACTTGGTTAAGAGTTCATTCTCTGCCACAAGATATGAATTTGTGAATTAACATAGAATTGTAATCCAATTACAGCATTGAAGTTATCAACCGTAGATAACAACAAGCTCTGTTATCCCAATCTTTCCTTACTTTGTTGTTAAATAAAACAAGCTCTTTATTTAATCTCTATCCATTAAACAACCTAGAACAAGCTCTCTAAGTTTAATTCAATGGATGCATTACGATAAGAAAGATAGGTTGATCTAAGCAATAAACACACAAGCTCGGATTATTTAACTTAGGTTGTATTCTCCAATTGTAATCTCTGATCACAATTTTGCTACTAATGATTAGAATTCAAGACAATTACGGATCAAGATTTCTAGTCTAGCAATAAATCACAACCAGATTATATTCAGTTGGCCACTCAAATACAATCAGCAAGCAATCATAAGCATTAAATATGGGAGAATACAAGCAACTTCAATTAGAGAATTGGATAACAATTCCTTACACAATCAACTTACAAAAACCATATCAGGGGCTTTGAAATCACCCTCAACCAATTCAGATTCAGTTACACATGTTTAAGAACGTGGTAAATACAATACAACATGGAGACATTCCAGAAAATGAAAGGGAAGGGAAAAACTTAGCAAATTTGATGTAATTCTCTTTGGATTGTAGTTCTTCCTCTTTCCAAGCTTCCTTTCTCCTTCAAGAACTCCAAGAGATGAAAGAATTCCAGAGCTGCAGCCTCCACCACGTTCTCCCCTCTTCAAGTTATGAAAATAAAACCCTAAAATGTGTTTAAATACTCTGCTACAGTGACTTGCTACAGTGCCCCGTATTATACATGCTACAGTGACTTGTGGAATTATATTTCTATACATCTCACACTGTTTTGATTACAACTTTTGGTACACTGAATGGATTTATAAACCGTAAATTTCTCCAGAAAATAGACTTCGAGAGCTTTCCAACGGTATATAACATGTCGTCGGGTTCATTGTATATCAATACAATTAAATCCGAGAAGATCACTGACTAGCAGAGGTGAAAATGAAGGGTTTTACTCCATTTTTGTGCAAGTTGCTCCAAAACTCCTACAAACATCAAAACCACACAAAAACATAAAAATACCAAGGAATATAGCAAAGAAACATGGACGAATTGATATAAAAGTAATACATAAATAGACAACTATCAGTCACCTCACTGTAGATATCGTCGATTCAGACTGCAAGAATTTTGTTGAAGCTATAGTGAGTAACGGGTAATGATCTCCCCACAGTGACCTCAGATTTTGTTCAGTTGCATGCACATTGAGAAGTGTTTGGGTCGTTTGGGTTTGTCGTAGTGTCAATAATGTTTTAATTTTTATGACTTCTGAATGATTTTAAGTGTTTTGTTGTTACAGAACTCTATCGTCTGAACTGGTTTTTGATTTTTGGAAAATGTTGAAACCCTAGATTTTATGGAAATTTGGGGGAATTTCAAATTGATAGGAAAGATAAGTAATTTATGTGACAAGTTGGTTGTATGAACTGTTATATTGACATGCACGCAGTATTTCTGAGTGAAACTCATGTGCATGGATTCTTTATTCAATGTTTATTATATTTGTGTTAGTTTTGTGAGTTTATTTTTGTGGTTTTTATTATGTACCTCGTACATGTCAATATCTGATGGTGCATGTAATATTTCTTCTGTTAACTGTAGTGGTGCATGGTTTCTGCCTTTCTTGTTTACTATTCTTTTGTGATAGTAGGCTAAATTTTTTTTAATACTTCTTTTCCTTGTGTATCCCAACACCTGATGATGCATTTGGTCACTAGATGGCTATTTTTTTCTTAATTTTGGAATATTTGGATAGTGAGTATCCAGTAGGAGATGTAGACCCTGACAGAGTTAGCTTAATAGGGTTGTTTTGAAGCTGCTCAGCATCTTTGCAAATTAGAGATTGTAGATCATACATATGTCAATTTCTTTGTCAGTTTATCATGGAATGGACAGAAATATCTCATTGACACTGACTTTAAGTTCTTGCAATTATTACATATGTATGAAATTAATGGTTTGACTGAATTAAAAATCACAGTTGAGATTATTACCCACCCATTAGAAAAGATAGTACCCGATGACTTAAGAGGACATGAGCCACCACAGATAGAGTTGCCAGGTTTTATAATGAATTTAGAAAATAAGAATGAAACTGAATTGCCTAACCTTCAAAAAAATGCTAAAGTTGTACCAACTTCACCCATGTTACCTGATGTAGTTCAAAAAGAAGTTAATGAGATAGAAATTGAGAGCCAAAACTTAGAAAAAAAATCCAGTAAATGAACCAACAAGTAGTGATTTATCCCTTGCAAGGCTTGAAAGAGTTAATGAGGTTGAAATTGATTTGCCCAACTCAGTAAAAAATGCTTCTGTAGAACCATCATCTAGTGAGTTACCTGCTGCATGTAAGAAAGAAGTTAGTGAGCATGAAAATCAGTTGCCCAATTTAGAAACCAATGCAAAGACTTATCCTATAGAACCTGAGATGCCTAATGTAGGTGAAACTGAGTTGTCTAACATTAATCCAATGAAAATATGAGTGAAGGGGTCAGTAGGACAGTCAATGGGGCATAGTGAGTATGACATAGATACTGACTCTGATGTAGCTTATAGGCTAGAAGATGGTGTAGAGTCTTAACATGATGATGTAGGGGTTAATAGTGGTAGTAGGAGTACTAGTGAAGAGGAGTCAGCTGATGATAGCTCACATTACCAAAGTGATGGTAAGAATTTTCAAAAACTAGTTAGTGGTTCAGATGAAGAAGAAGTAGGTAGTGCTAGAATGGCAAGCGTACATATGCAAAATTTATTTACTGAGGGCTTAGATGGTGAGATTATATTGAGGATGGAGCAAACTTTTGATAATCTGAACCATTTTCGACAAGTACTGAGAGAGTACTCAATTAGGAATGGTATAAAGATTAAAAGAGTGAAAAATGAGAGGGACAGATTTACATGTAAGTGTGCTACACCAAAATGCCTTTGGAGGATTCATGCCTCCAAAACTCAGGACCTTGTAACATTCCAAATCAAGACCTGTTATCTTGAACATAAATGCTCAAAGGTACCTAACACCCTAAGTGCACTTACACTTGGATTGCTAAAAAATATGATGATCATTTCAAAGAAAATCCCAACTTAGATGTAGACTGGTTAGAGAAAGATTTGGAGAGAAGATTTGGCTTTGAACCTTCAAAACATAAACTGTATAGGGCTAGAATGAATGCTCTTCAAATCATAGGTGAACACCATCAGAGAGCCCTTAATTTGTTACATAAATATACAAATATTGTCCAGCTTACAAACCTAGGGTCTACTGTCTATGTGAGGGTAGATGTTAAAATGATATCTACTTCAACAAAATTTTAGGGCTTTTTTATTAGTTTTCCTGCTCAGAGGAAATGGTTTATTGAGGGTTACATGACTTTTATTGGTTTAGATAGGTGTCACTTGAAGGGTCAACTAGGAGGGTTGTTTTTAGCTGCTGTGTCAATTGATGCCAACAATGGTATGTTCCCTTTAGCATTAGGAGTTTGTGAGGTGTAGTGTAAATCAACTTGGAATTGGTTTCTTCAATTTTTAGGAGAACACATAGAAAGGGTTGATGGGTGTGGGCTACCTATGACTTTCATGAGCTATAGGCAAAAGGGTATTCTTAATGCTTTAAATGAACAATAACCATATGCATCGTCAAGGTTCTGTGGTAAACACTTGTATGATAATTTCAAGAAAGGACACGGTGGACCAGGTTTGCAAGTATTATTCTAGAGGGCATGCAAGGTAGCCAATATCCTTAACTTTAAAATTGCCATGGAGGAAATCAGAGATGTAGACCTAGGTGCTTTTGACTATTTGTCAAAGATTCCTATCGTTGGTTCAAGTAGACATCCGTTTGTTAAAGTTGACCATGTTACAAACAAAATCACAGAGTCATTCTGTAACGACCCTTCCCCCGCCTGATCTCTCCCGGACGCACACGGACCCCCTACCTTAGAGTGTGTGGCCATGTACCTGTGACCCGGTGGCTCGGTAGGGGGTCCGTGTGCGCCCGGGAGAGATCGGGCGGGGGAAGGGTCGTTACACATTCAACTCCTGGATCAATAGACATAGAAGTCAAACTTACCTGAGCATGTTAGAGGACATCAGAAGGAAGATAATGAAGAGGATATAAAAAAAGTAAGTAACTTTTTTATTCCAATAGTGTACACTGTTTTTCTAATACTTTGACATTTTATATTATTTTGATTATTTTATTCATTTTTTAATTTAATTAATAGGTTTAGAGAATGTATAAGGTGGCATGGTGATATGGGTCTTAAGATTAGAACTATTGTTAGTGAGACGGGGAAATCAAGTAGAGTGATAGAGGTGATGTGGTGTGGTGATTTAGAATTTGAAGTGGTTAACAAAGGGAGGGTGTATATTATGAGGTTAAATGAGAGATTTTGCTCATGTGGACTATTTCAAATATTTGGAAGCAATTGTTGCTGCAAATGAGAGGAGAATTGATGTACATCAATTTGTAGATAAGATATTGTCGAGGGATAGGTATATAGCTTCATACAACCTCTACATAAGGCCAATTCTGAATCAAAGTGAATGGCCAGAGGTGGCTTGCAATAACTTGGGGGCTCCTAGGATCAGAACCAAGGCAGACAGGCCAAAGAAAGCAAGTCTGCCCCACATCCAAAAAAGAAAAAGGTTATAAATTCTGTTGCTTACATTAAAATTTTTCCCTTTAATTTACTTTACATTCTATCCATTTTGCTAACTGCTTCTTTTAATAACTTGATAATGTTTAAGGCTCGAACCTCCTCATCTCAGCAAGGTTCAGCTTAATCATCCCAATAGCCCTTGAGGTCATCTCAGCAAGCCCAGCTGCCCCCCAAATCATCTCAGTAAGCCAAGCAGCCCTCAAGGTCATTGCACCAACCCCTAACATCATCATCATCCCAACAGCCCTCCAGGTCATCTCAGCAAGCCCAGCTGCTACCCAGATCATCTCAGCAAGCTCGACAGCCCCTAACATCATCATCATCCCAACTTTCACAACAACCTGCACATGTAACTTAGACCCCTCCACCATTATCTCAAGCATCACAAAGTGTTGGATTTATAGCTTCTCTATCCTCACAACAATCAATAGGGTCAAGCCCGTCCAGAAGAGGGAGAGGTAAAGGAAGAGGTGACTTTTATGCACATAGAAGTCAAAAATTTTGTATAAGTTTCTTGTGATTCTTGCTTATACATCTTTTTATTTACAGTCATAAGGTGGTTCCGACAAGACAACCATTGACAACCATTGAAGATCAAGCTAAGTTCTCGTGGGAGTGTGGTGCAACCTTCCATTTTTTTGTTATTATGTATGGTGACTGTTGGTTGCTATTTATTTTGTAGATGAGCTAGAACAGTCCTCTATGTCCAGTGTCCTATAACTTAGGGCTTAGTTATATCATTATTTTGAAAATATTGTTATGCCACATATGGCACCATAGCATTGTACACATAAGACATAATATTTAGAACCAAAAACTGTTAACAGGTTTGCTAAGCTTGTACTTGTACTTCTTTTGATAATGGCAATGGGGTTGTTTGCTTTTGTGTAACTACAGTTAGCTTATGTGTATGTCACTAACACACTAACACACTAACACACTAACACACTAACACATAATTTCATATTGCATTTTGTTCCACATATATTACTTATCATTACATTACATTACAAGGCATGCAAGTAAACACATTAGGAAAAAATACACTGGACACTTCAACAATAATTGCCTTACATTAACTTTACAAGGCATGCAAGTAAACATTCTAGGAAAATGTACACTAGACACTTCAACAACATCACAATCATTTTCATTTCCTCATTCATTTATATGACCATCTCATTGCTGTTGAGCAATTGCTTCAAATCATATTGCATTTATTTGATAATAAGGTCACTGCCATCCATTTCGTGGCCATGAACATGACGCCAGTCTTTAGTCAAAGCTATTTCATCATTATCAGGCTCCCACCACTTGTAGAAATTGCATGTTCTAGTTTTGCATATAAAATATAGCTTACCAGGATTTTTGGGAGATTTAGATATCATAACTGCTGCCTTTGCATCACACTTGCATTTTCTATTCTTTAATTTGATTGTGTGCCCGTTGATCATTTTACTTTTCTCATTTTTATAACTTGATGTGTTGCTACTGACCCTTGCATAACTTGAGGATGACTGACTCATTGCAATGGCTATTGCTATTTGATGTGTTGTTGTTGCTGTTTCAGATGAATGTTGTTTTGTTTTGAGATTGAAAGAGTTGTAGAACTACAGTTTGAGATAAATGTTGCTGTGAGATTGAATGAGTTGTAGGTTTGGAAATGCAATTGTGAGTGGGCTGAGTAGAATGCAAATGAATTTAGGGGATGAGTTTCAAGAATTTATAGCGTAGACATTCATGTCTTACATGAGCAGGGACATAAAGAGGCAACGACTAATTTGTTACAGCTAGGATAAATTTTTAAACTGACAGGGGTAAAATTGTCATATAAATAAGCTTTTGGGCAGGGGCATTAATTTCATTTTAACAGGGGCAAAGTAGATATTTCTTATCCCCTTATTTACTTAAATCCCGCACATGCTTTTCAGCAACTGTTGTTAGGGATACTATGGTAAGTAGACGCATATTAGATGGAAAAGTAATCTCAATTAACGAAGATTTTAACGGAAGGATGGTCAATGATGACTTTTCACAAGTACAGGTGTATTCAATGACAAAAAATGTCACCTTTGTGCGCGCAATAATTTTGGCAAAAGGTAGGGGTGGTCGTGATATTTACCCGTATAACAATTGTAAAAAATATGCAAAAATCGTAAACAAGTATAAAAAATTGTAAATGAATAAATAAAAACTTTGAAATTGTAAATAAGTAAATGAAAGTTGTGTTATACACTTGTACAACTTCTATAACTTTTATTACAATTTTACAATTTTTATTTGCTAATTTACAACTTTTATACATTTGTTTATGACTTTTTTACATTTTTCACAGCTGCTGTACTGGTACAACAGCTGTATTGTAGCAAATTCCTATCATTTAGGCCTTAAAGTAGCATTTTTAGTCATTTAATTATTAGCAACTCTGTCTAGGAATTTTTTCATTTTTGACGTTTTTTTTTTTGTTTTGGCATCTTTGTTTTTGTTCCTAGGTTTTTTATTATACTAGTAACCAAAATTTTCTAAAAATTGAATGTTTCAAATTTCATTTTTATTTTTTTGTTTTAGTCCTTATGGCTTACGATATTTAAATGCCCTTTTGATAATGTCGAAGTAGTTTATGATAATTTAAATACAAATTTTATCTATTTCTATAGTTTTTTTGGGTTATTTATTGAATTAATAGACTCTGTCAAGAGTGATTCAACCGGTTGTTGGTAGGTTACTTATTTGTTTCTGTTGTTTGTGTTTCTCAGACACTCTATGTTACCAATATATCAGTCCTTATATTCATATATAGTTTATGAGTTTCTCTCTAATAAACATTATTAGCAGATTGAACATAAGCATAAAAACATTGATATCAACAACATACGAAATAAATCACACCATATATACAGACAATAATTTAACATGTTTTGGCACTACTTGCATGTCTTGACTCATAGATGAGGAGAAATGCACTTGTTATCAAGATAAACAAGATAAGAAATACCAAACCTATTATTCAACTCAAATTATAAAAAAGCTCATAAAAACTGCTCTATTTCACCTCTTAATACAAGAGTCTTGTGTCTATAGCTGTTTGTCCCTATTGGCCCACGTATACTTATGTGATGTTATCCTTCACTTCTATCTCTCTCTCTTGACTAAAACTGATTTTTAAACCTATATTTTGGGTAGAGTTGTTTTATTTGGCCCCACTTTTCACCTCTTCAGCCCCCAATTTTAATTTATTTTCTTTTACAATTTTGTCCTAAAATAAAATTATTAAAATGGACAAAAAATTTTAACTAACCAAGTTCACAATTTCACAATCGCCTCAATGCTTGACAAAGCAATGCTACGACCAAGTTCACAATTTTCTAGACCAACTAGAGGCTTGAAAGGAAATAAACCAAATTTCTTCTTTTCTGTCGTTTGAATGACCAAAAAAATCTAGCACACACCAAGTCTTTTTTGAACAAGGATTTGGTTATGGCTTCTAAACATCTGGCATTTCTTGTACAGGGTGTAAAACACTTTAATGCCAAGCGGGGTAGAGTTGCGCATTTGAAGTGAGATTGTATCACTGCTTTGTGGATTCTCATGAAGAATGTTTGAGTTATGAATGGTATGAGAAGTTGTTTCCAAAGATTCTAAGATTATCTTGTTGTTAAAAAAATTGATTTAATTGATGAAAGACTGGTTAATGACCAATTAGATGATTCGGTTATCATTGGTGAAACAATGGGACTCAGAATGCATACTTAAAGTCATCTGTGAGGCCTTTCTTGGGTGTCCCTCGATTCAGCGATCACTGCAAAAGAATCTGGTGGTCTCCTTAGTGGACTAATTGACCAAACAGAGAGATATTAAAAGTGTTTTAATTAAAATTGAGAAATTGAGATAAATTAGAACTATACCTGTAATTAGTTGAAGAATAATAGACAATGGAACATCAACATATTAAGATTAAAGAAACAATTTAACTAAATTAAAAGGATAGAAAGATAACTGAATTTAAGCAGTGAGAAGAGGGTAGATCTTGAATGCTTTGATACAATATGGAGAAGCCGCACAATAAAAGTGGGTGCACTGAAAAACTTAGTTATACACTAAAAGGGTATTTAGGGAATTCAATGGGATCTAACGAGAAAGACATAGGGGTTTAATATTTTTTATTTGGTGTATGTAGAAGTGGGGGCTGAAGAGGTAGAAAATAAGGGACGAACAGAACAACTCTTTTGGGTCTCAATGGAGATTTTATATTCTAGAATTACATTTTTTGTATAAGACACATTTGTTTGGACTTATCTACTAGCTAAAAGAACTTTTTTAATGTTAATCTTCTAATTTTATTTTGTGTCTTTCGGTTGCCACTTAGAAAATGCTTATAGAGAGGATTAAAAAAGCTATTTTATGCTAAGAGAAGCCCAAAATTGAGGCTTTTAAGTTTTAAAATGTCAAGGATACTCTAATTTAATTTTAAACATTATGCTTTATTATTTTTTTGTAACAAAACTCTATTTTGTTATTTTAATCATAATAAGTACTTTTATATTTATCTTATCAAATAACCAATAACTTTTTAATAAAAACTCTATTTTAGAAGCTCTACTCTAAAAAGATCTACTTTTAATAAGTCTAATTTCATTTTTAGTTTTCCTATATTATAAAGAAGTCAAGTCGAGTTATTAGGGAACCTATAAACATACAAAATTTTATTAATTAGCACTAGAATATATATGACAACATGGGCCACAACTAATTAATGTATGATAAAAAGCCAAATATTATTATCAGTAGTGCTAACTCTGCAACCTAATGTAGCAGTCTACATGATAAAAATTCATTAGAGGAGGAAAAAAACTAAAATGAATAAGAGAAGTTACATCTCAAAAGAATTTTGTTATGTAGACTGCTACATCAGATTATAGATTTTGGGTTGTAAGTCTATGAGTACTGTATTATTATTATTATGTTTTTTATTTTGTAAAACATATCTCTTAAAGTTTCAGGTCCATATATGCTAATTAAACCAAAGAAAACTCATTAATCAGAGCCACATTGAATCCACCAATTATAGTACCTTACTCGTGTTGCCTTCTAGCAAGATTTATATGGATTTTTAATTTGTTGTTTGGCCATTGTTAATGATAATAAAAGAGGTGAGTAAAATAAATTATAAATTTTTTGCTGGCCATTGCCAGTCATATAACTATTCGATTGTTCAATTTCTAACCATCTAGTAATTCCTCTTAATAAAGTCAGTGACTCAGGGTGTGTTTGAGACTGCTGTGTTATTGAAATTTATTGCAAAAAAGTGCTGTGGGAAGAATCACCTATTTGCTGTGCTATATCAAAAAGTTTAGGTTGTTCGATAAATTAGCTTTTTAACATTGCTATGTTGTTTAAAAGTTATGAATATGTGTTTAGTGTAATTTTTAATAAAAATACAAAATTACACAAAAAAATTATAAAATAATTAATATTTAATTCAAACAATATAATAAAATAAAAAGTTAAATTTATTTATTTATTTTTATTTAAAAATTTAAAAAATAAAAAAATTCAGAAACTTCGTCGGAGAGCCACCGTCGTTAACCGTTTGGCCGCCACTGGCATTCGCCGTCCGATGCGTTAAGGGACATCGCCAACTACAGAAGAATCGTCGGAGGCCACCACACACGAATCCGCTGATGGTTCCATTATTCATGTCGAAAATTAGCCAGATCCCGCGGTTAAAGTTTTGGATCAGTTGGAAATCAGTCGAATTGAGCGGCTAAAGTTTCGATCTAGCTAATGTTTAGCATGAATGACAGAATCGTCGACAGATTCGTGTGTGGCAGCCTTCGATGATTCTTCTGTAGCTGGCGATGTCCCTTCACACAGCGGACATCGAACGCTAGTGGCAGCCAGTGGTTGGAGGACGGTAGTTCTCCAATATAAGTTCTAATTTCTTTAAAAAATAATTTTAGAAAATATAAAATATTTTTAATTTTATAATTTATTAACTTATTAATTAATTTTAATATTTTAATATATTAGGGGTATTTTTGGATTTATATTAAATTGTAGGGACAATTTAAGTATTTTGATCTATCCAAATTTTAGCTTTTCAAAACTGATTTTCAAAAAAGTTGTCCCCTACCTACTTTTGAAATCTAATATAAAAACTGACTCTCCAAGCAACAGCCTCTTAGACAATTAATTTTTAAAGTATTTACCAAACATCAAATTAGTTGTAACTAGTAGCAAAATCCAAAAGCTAGTGTCCAACAACAGCCCCAAACATACTCTCAGTGCGCTGGATATGTTTTGCTGAGTAAATTAGTGATATATGCGGAGTTGCACAAATAATTGTTATATTCTGCAGATGCTTGCTTTTCAAGTAACATAATGCATTTTTAAAAACCGTAAAATTAAGTCATAATGCAGTATATATCTACGACTACAACAATGATTCATAAGAAGACCAAAGCAAAATAAGGACAGGAGTTGAATTTCGTTTATTATAGCGTAAAACATAGGTGAATTTTTTTTATTATAATGTAACTTACAGAGAAATTGGATGGGTAAATATAAGATAATATTAGTATAGCTCGATCATTAGCTCACCAAGTACGTCAGCCCATATTGACCTCGTATTGCCTAGCTCCTTGTTCCATATAAAATGCTTAAAAAAGCAAATAAGCAAAGCCCTTAACCAAATGAAGCAGAGAATTGGCCAGTATTTGCTTTTGCTGCAATAATATCCAGTACCGTTGATTACTTCAAGAACAAAAGATCCATATTTCAATTCGTCAGGGGTGAAATAGAGGAGCAAGTGCACCAAAATAAAGCCTTTGGATGGGCATGCAGCCAGAGACTCATCTGGTGTCCTCTCCCCCTTTTGTTTCTCCCGGAGGCAATACCTTGTAATTTCTGTTTAATTTTTTTTCTTTTGGGCTAATTAAATTTACGTACGCATCCTTGTCTTGTGTTGGTTGTGCATAGTGATATGCATGGTCATGGTGCTTAGTTTGTGTCCAATTATTAATTTGACAAGATGATTTGCAGGGCAACGGTAGAGAAGGACGCAAGTTTCAAAGTGCTATATTGCGGCATATGCCATACGGATCTTCACATGGTGAAGAATAAGTGGGGCTTTTCCACATTCCCTCTTGTTCCTGGATATGTTTTTCATATATTAAGTCATACTTATATAACAAGTTCAATAGCTAGATTCGGGATTTTGAAGTAGTTGAATTTCACTGAGATGAGTAGTACTATCCAGGGTTTATTGATTTTTTGCGAACAATACTATCAATTATTCAGGCAACTACAAACGCACTTGGACCACATTGTATTAGTGGACGCTATTTTAATCTTAATATATTATAGAGATTACTATGTGGATCGAGCCCCCTTTTACTTCATTTTTTTCTTTTCCAATACTAACTAAAATATATATGAGAGCAAATGAAGAGTAAAATCCGTGTAGAACATTGACATTATTAATTATATATATCGCTTAATGGACAAAATGGATCGACCATTTGCAGCAATTAATATTCAAATAATCAATCCTATCTCAAATTCATGGCACATGATTTAATTAGTTATTGGTCAATTCAGGCATGAGATTGTGGGTGTAGTGGAGGAAGTTGGGAGCAAGGTTGAAAAGTTCAAGGTCGGAGACAAAGTGGGGGCGAGTTGCATGGTCGGATCCTGCCACTCCAGCGACAAACTGTGAAAACAATCTTAAGAATTAGTATTACTGCCCCAAAGTAATACCTACATATGGTGGCAAATACCACGATGGAGCCACGACGTATGGTGGATACTCGGACATTATGGTTGTTGATGAGCACTTTGCCGTCCACATACCTGCCAATATGCCTCTTGATGGGGCTGCCCCTCTCCTTTGTGCGGGTATTTCAGTTTACAGTCCTTTGAGATTCTTGGACTTGACAAACCTGGTTTGCATGTGGGTGTGGTTGGCCCAGGTGGGCTTGGCCATGTTGCAGTGAAGTTTGCAAAGGCAATGGGGGCTAAGGTGACTGTGATCAGCACCTCCCCTAACAAGAAGAAGGAAGCTAGTGAACATCTTGGTGCCGACTCATTGTTGGTTAGCCATGACCAAGATGAGATGCGGGTACATTTATTTACGACTCACAAGGACTCTTAATTGTGTCTGCGATGTTCCTAATGTTGTTTATGTTGGCTTAATTTCCAGGCTGCCATGAGCTCAATGGATGGTGTCATTGATACTGTATCTGGTCCTCACTCTCTGCTTCCACTATTGATTGGCCTGCTGAAATCAAACGGAAAACTTCTTCTTGTTGGTGCACCGGAGAAGCCACTAGAGCTACCAGTTTTCCCTCTGCTCATTGGCGAGTCGAATATGATTCAGCGGCTTGTTCATTCTTCTAATTATTTATTTATTTCACTTGAAAATATTGTAGCTAACAAATGTTGTGGAATTCCAGGAAGGAAGATAGTTGGTGGTTCTACAATTGGGGGTATAAAAGAGACCCAGGAGATGCTTAATTTTGAGCAGAACATAAGATAACGGCAAGCATTGAGATTATACCAATTGACAATGTCAACACCGCGATGGAGCGTCTTGTTAAAGCTGATGTCAGATACCAATTCGTCATTGACATTGCCAACACTTTGAAGCCTACTTAAATTTGCTTCCTGTTATGCCCCGAAATTGAAACCCCCTGGAGAAATTGAAGTGATAGACCAGAAAAGTCCCCGGCTGCCCATCCAAAGGCCTTCTTTTGGCGTACTTCATCTGCTATTTGCTTCATTAATCCTTTTTTTTTTCTGTAACGTTCGAAACTCCACACTTTTAATTGAGAAAGAGTATGAGAAATAATGCTGTTGGTACATATATGTGGAATTGGTTGAGGAGAATATGTGCAAGTGTATGAGCGAGCACTGAGAACACTTATAGCAGATAACGTGAGGTGGTCTTCTTTTTTTTTGCATCCACTACACTTACGTACTTGGTGAGCTAATGAATGCCGTCTACAATTTTGCTTTTTTAATCGGTCAAGCTAAATTTTCTACCATTTAGACCCGTTAAACCTGTAATTTCTGTGTTTGCTCCTTTTTTTCTTGTTTTCTTTTTTTAGTAGATCATTTTGAATGATGAGAAACTATTAAAAATTTTCACGTCTAAAGGCCCGATCATGACTTATGTTATGCAGGAAATACTTACATAGGACAAGTATAACGCATCACAATACTGAAGTATAACTATAGTTACTCAAGATTTTTTTTTGGTTAGTGGGCAACCATGAATTACAGTTAAAACAGAATTTTTATTTCATTTAATTTTTTCTTTTCTTTGTTAGAATCAGAAAATTGAGATGGCTATAAATGTAATCAGAGATAAGCCCAGATAGAATGATGAGATAATTGTAGAATCAAAGATAGGCCTAAGTAGAAGGATGTAATTGCTTTAAAAAAATAAAAGAAATAATAAGTAAAAATAGAGTCAATACCATGAGATTTTCTTTTGCTCAGGCGAGAATGAGGACTTCAGGATATGGAGAAGCTTGTGAGAGCCATTTAGTTATCTATAAGAGAAGAGTAATGATACATTTCTAAAATGTTATCATAAATTTTATTTCAAACAGTGGGTTTAAGTGAAATACGTTTATTATATTATTTATCCTATTATTTTCTTATTTATTGAATGGAAACTAAGAAAAACCGACATGGAGTATTGAAGTAACACTATATTTCTCTTATTTATAAATGTTTTCATTCATTTATTGGTTTCCAGAATACAATCCACTAAAAAAAGGAATAAATCTAGAATAGAAAGAAACCAAGAACTCGGACATGGTTTGACTGTCAACACACAGTCTTGTATGGCTATTACTTGCATCCAAGAAGCAAACAATTAGGAGGTAGACTTCAAAGTGCTGGCAATGTCAATGACAAATCGGTATCTAACATAAGTGTTATTTGTGTTTTTGTCTTGTTAGAATATTAGGCAATAGATGATTTGTTTCTAGATTAGAATTAAAAAAATTAGAACTTGTATCAAACTAGGAAGTTAATTTCGATTGTAATTTGTTTTAATTAGGATAATTTAGGTTACTCATTGTTTGACAAGAAAACTGAAAGAGGAAGAGTTTTGGTTGTATTTCTAGTCTAGGAATCATGGTTAGACTAGGAAAGAAACTCTTGACCCTATATAAAGCCTTATATCTATGAGTGTAGAGATATCAAGAAATCGATCAAGTGGAGAGAAAACGGTAATAAACATTTTAGGAGCCTTGGGATATGGTAAGGACATCAATGTTTGGGTGATCCGAGAGGCTACGATTGGAGTTATTAATCATGAGTATAATCATGATCTTTAAAGTTACAATTTGGGATTGTAAACCGTGAAGTATAAATCTGGTACCCATGGAAGTTTTTCTCTGTTAATATTTCCTTAGAAGCATATATCGAAGATTAGTAGTTATCTTGTCGATATGCATAGGAAGACTACAAAGTTAAATCCTTCTTATTGCAGCTGATATTCTTGTAATTCTCTTTTATTGTTGATTGGAATAAAGCTGCTGTTGACATCGATCTCCAAAGTGGACGTAGGCTTGATTGGCCGAACCACTATAAATATGGTGTTCCTATCTTTTTTGTTCTCTTGTTTATTTTCTTATTTGTGGTTTCATCATAATTTTGTCAATATTGCGGATTGAACGCTTTTGCAAAAAGCCCGAAATTCTCAACAAATTGGTACCAGAGCTTTTAGTTCTACAATTTGAGATGGCTACAACATAATTTGAGATGACACGATTTAATAGTAAGGGTGGTGCTAGTAAAGGGAAATATCGATTTGAGCTTAAGATAGAGCCTTTGAAAAGTAAATCGGTTCATGGTCCAAATACTAGTGGAATAAATAAAGAACACAAAGAGATCTATGAGGATAAAGTACTGGGAAGATATGGTATGACAACTCACAGGTTCAAGCATGGCTTGGACTTGGACCAAATCAAGTGCATGTGATGCCCTGAGGGGCTGGTGGAGAGCAGCAGTTGGTATAAAGAAAGAAAGTTCGGAATCAGATTTGAAGTAGTTGCGCGCTTGAGCAAAGTGAGCTGCATGTCTGCACGCGTTTGGCAGAAAAGTTGCGCTCCTATGTGAGGTAGACCGCCGTAGTTTCTACTCCTACTAATAGTTTAACAGATTCTTTGTTGCGCTCCTGCACAAGTCTACCAGAAGAGTTGCGCTCCTA
Organism: Boswellia sacra; assembly: GCA_013180625.2. Classification (NCBI taxonomy): domain Eukaryota; kingdom Viridiplantae; phylum Streptophyta; class Magnoliopsida; order Sapindales; family Burseraceae; genus Boswellia; species Boswellia sacra. The sequence goes on along the minus strand of SNVD02009169.1, from coordinate 266,227 downwards.
CGCAACATTCGTGGGTTATAGAACGCTTCAGGCAGAGAGTTGGCACTCCTGTGCAATAAAGGTTGCGCACTTGTGTGATGTAGTGGACTAGAATCCTTCTTTAACATGAAATCAACAATGTTTGAAGACAAAAACAAGGTGGAGAATTGTTATGTGTGTTTTTGTTTTGTTAGAATATTAGGCAATAGAGGATTTGTTTCTAGATTAGAATTAAAACAAATTAGAATTTGTATCACAGTAGGAAGTTGAGTTTGATTGTAATTTGTTTTAATTAGAATAATCTAGGTTACTCATTATTTAACAAGAAAATTGACATAGGAAGAGTTTTGATTGTATTTCTAGTATAGGAATCATGATTAGACTATTAAAGAAACTCTTGGCACTATATAAAGCCTTGTATGTATGGGTGTAGAGATATAAAGAAATCGATCAAGAGAAGACGGTAAAAATGTTTTAGGAGCCTTGAGAGACGGTAAGGACGTCAAAATTTGGGTGATCTAGGTAGCTACGATTGGAGTCATAAATCGTGAGCAAGAATGTGATCTTAGAAGCTACAGTTTGGGATTATAAACCGTGAAGTATAGATCGAGTACCTGTGGAAGTTCTTCTCTGTTAATCTTTTCTCGGAAGTATATATCGAAGATTGGTAGTTATCTTGTCGATATGCATAGGAAGGCTGTAAGGTTAAATCCTTATTATTATAGCTGATATTCTTATAATTCTCCTTTATTGTTGATTGGAAAAAAGTTACAACTGAAATCTCCAAAGTGAATGTAGGCTTGATTGGCCGAACCACTATAAATCTGGTGTTCCTATTTTCATTATTCTTTTGTTTGTTTTCTTGCTTGTGGTTTCATCATAGTTTTGTCAATATCTCAGATTGACGCTTTCATGAAAAGCACAAAATTCATAACAATCAGCTTTCACAAAGCGTTACATTGCAGTATTTACATAGCCCATAGGAATAGCCTCAATGTCTATTGTTATATATGTTATGCTTGGCTATGAATTTAATAATCTCTTGAGTCTCTTTCATTCCTCCAAATGAGACTACCACCCACTAGCTTCCTCTCTGGAATTTCACCACAATTGTTAGCCTCAATTCTAAATAAACAGAAATGAGAATAATGAAAAAGAACAATTGTAACTTCTTAAAAGATTACCGTTTTTTTTCTATCCCAATTTAACAAGTTGATGATGACATTTACATATCCTTACCCAAGAGTAGAGGAAAAACTGGTAGCTCTAATGGTCTATCTGATGCACCCAAAAGAACTAGTTTCCATTAGATTTCAATAGTCTAATCAATGGAAGAAGAAGATGAGGTGCAGATACTCTATCGATGATACCATCCATAGAGCTAATGGCAGCCTACAAAACTGGACATAAACAATATTAATAATTTAATAACATTACAGATGTAAGAATAAAGTAAAATTTTCATAGGCATAGGAAAATATTTGCATACCTGTAGCTCATCTTGGTTATGGCTGAATAAAAATGAGTCAGTACCAAGATGTTCAATAGCTTCATTCTTTTTGTTCGGAGAGGTACTGATCAAAGTCACCTTGACCCTCATTGCCTTGGCAAACTTGACTGCTATATGGCCTAGCCTACCCAGGCCAACCGCACCATATGCATTCTAGGTTTGTCAAGTCCATAAAACCTTAAAGGACTATAAACTGTGACAACCACATAAAGGAGAGGGGCACTGGCATCAAGAGAGAGGTTGTCAGGAATATTAACCGCGAAGTTCATAAATAACCATAATGTCAGAGTATCCTCCATATGTGGTGGTTCCATCATAGTATGTGCTACCATGGGTATTTATAAATTTGGGGCAATAACACTCAAGATAGTTGGCATAGTTGTTGCAAGAGTGGTCTGATCCAACCATGCACTCGACTCCTACTTTATCTCCAACTTTAAACTTTTCTACCTTCCTTCCAACCTTTGTCACTTCACCCATAAACTCATGCCTACATTACCAAAAAAAGAGCATCAATGCTATACCAACATGCACAATAAAAGCAAAAACATTGAAAACAAATTTGCCAATTTGTATTAAGAGTTGATAAATGAAAAACATATATACCCGGGAACCATAGGGTAGGTAGAAGTACCCCATTCATTTTTCACATTGTGAAGATCTGAATGGCATATCCCACAGTACAACACTTCAAAGGTCATGTCATTCTCATCTGTTGCCCTACAATCAATCTATATGATTTCAATACAAAGTTAGTAGATATAACATATAAGACGATAATGAAAATGTACTGTAGCATTCTTTATTCAAGTGATTCCAAATAAGTTTCTTAGTTTGGAGAAACATGAAATATATAAGCAAAAGTATTAGTTTTAGAGACAAATAAAGGAGAGATAGAGAGAGCAGATAGACCTCTTGGAGAAATTGAAGAGAGATGGAACACCAGAAGAGTCCCTGACTGCCTATCCAAAGCATTCTTTGTTAGTATTTGGCTTACTCTGATACCACTTTGTTGGAGAACAATTACTCAACCAAAATAAATCAAGCAAACACAATAATATAATCAAAAAGAAAATACCATGAACTCTTAGCTACTTTTCTTGATTCTTCTTATTTCTTCTTAATGAAATTGACAAATTGCAAAGACTTATATAGTAGACTCAATCCTAATCCTACTCAAATTATGAATGGTAATATTTCTAAAATAACCAAACAATTAATCATAATCCATAATTAACTAGGAATATTAAATCCTCTCTTATCATGACTTCTAAATTAATTAGGAACAATAAACTCTAATCTTATTTTAACTTAGACTTTAACTTTTAAATAAACTCTTAAGCTTTGTTTAAACTTCTAATACACCACCCCCCTCACCCCCCAACCCAAAAAAAAAAAAAAACTAAGCTTAACCATAATAATGATTTTAAACTTCTTCTTGAAGATTGTTGATCTCTTGACGAGCCTCTTTTGTCTTCACGAGCATTTTCATATACCTCTTGAGTAACTTTATAATTGCCATGCTCACTAATTAACCAAGTAAACACAAGATCTTCAATAAGATTATTTAGCAACTTTCTAACCAAGTTTACCTTCATCTTCATATGGTTTTTATGCATAATATATTAACCATGACCATAATTGTTTGTCTTCTTCCTTTTCTTCACATATTTCTCCAATAAAATACCTAAACTTCACTTTATCTTTATGTGAAACTTGACTCCATAAGTCTTTATTAACAAAACATTTACTTTGAATTTAACATGACATTTTCTAGTAATGTGACTCCATGCTCTATGTTTCTCTTTACCAATATCCTTAAAACTCTCCACTTTTATTTCCCAATCCTCATCTTTCTCTTTAAACTTCTTTATTTTCTTTCCCAATATAAGCAATTTCTCTTATTTTCTCTTTAAATTCTTTCACAAAACATCACATTCCTTCTCCTTTTGAATATATTATTCTGCAGAGGGTCCATAATGAAATTTTGAAAACAAAAAAACCAACTTAAAATTCTGCAAGGACCTATTTAAAACAAATTGAACCTGGTAGTGTAAAATGATAGTTTCAACGATATTGGACTAGACTGATATTTTTCACCCGATAATCAATACTCCTATTTTCTTCTTGGACTTCATAGATCCGATGATTATGAGTTGTTTGGCAATGGAGGTATATATTTACTCCCCATTTTTTGATGAGTTTCATGGCAAAAACGATTTTTCAGAGTTTGTTTTCACGTTTCCTATGTATTCCAACCTGAATTTGACATTGGCGAAGAAGGAAAACTTGTAGATCGCTGTTTGAACTATCTAATGATGGTGGAGGTGAGATCTCACTTGTCGGTTGATAATTTTTTGGCGACTTTCTGATAGCTTTCCGACTACTCTTGGCTACTGACAACGAACCTTAACTGTTGATGGTGTGGGATTTCCTTCTTCAACACTTTCTTGTCGCTTTGAATTTCTCATTGATTTTTCTGGATTTTTAGAATTCTCTTTTTCTTCTTTGTCTTGACAGCTCTCTTCTTTATTTACTTCAAAATTTTGTTCTTCTTCTTTATCCTAAAAAAACTCATATTTTTCTTTCTCAATTTTCTCAGTTTTTTCTTCTTTAACACCGCTGTAGGTGTCCATCAAATAATCCCACAACGCTTTAGCTACCTTTTTAGTACCTGTTAAAACGTCAAGTTTCTCATACATAGAATCTATAACAGAAAATCCTAAATACCCATTCAAAATGACCCGCACTATTTTATCTTTCTTTTGATTGCGTTCAAGAATTTCCTTTTGTTCTTGTGTTAACGTTGTTTGATTTGCTGGTACTTCAAAACCTTGACTTACAATGTCCCATATGCCTCTATATTCGAACTTGGCTTGTATTTGGGTTTTCCAATACTTAAAGTTATACTTGTTTCCATCAAATCTACAAAGTTCTTGTTCCATCTTGAATTTACTATTTTATTGCCACCTTTGGAAACTAATGTACTAGCAACTTAATTTTGACAACCTTGCTTTCACAGGTCCTTCTTGGATCTTTGTGCCTATTTGTCTCACAGGCCTTCTTTAGATATTTGTGTTTGGCTTAGTTAGGGCCTTCCTTTCCTAACTCTATCAACCTTGCTTTAACAAGTCTTCCCTGGAGCTTACTCTCTAGCTTTCTTCACTTACTTTGAAATAGCTCTGATGGCTTCTCCCAGAATCTTCCAATCTAGCTTAGAGATTACTCCTCCTAAAACCTTCCAACTTAGCTCCGAGATTGCTTCTCTTAAGACCTTCTAACTTAGCTTTTATACCACTTTGTTGGAACTTGGCTTACTTCGATACCACTTTATTAGAGAACAATTACCAATCAAAATAAATCAAGCAAACACAAGAATGTAATGAAGAAGAAAATACCATGAACTCGTAACTACTCTTCTTGATTCTTCTTATTTCTTATTAATGAAATTGATAAAAAAATTTATATAGTAAACTTAATCCTCATCCTACTCAAACCACAAATACTAATATTTTAAAAATAACCAAACAATTAATCCATAATTAACTAAGAATATTAAATCCTCTCTTATCATGACTTTTAAATTAATCAAGAACAATAAACTCTAATATTATTTTAATTTAAACTTTAAATTCTAAATAAATTTTTAAGCTTTGTTTAAACTTCTAACATTTTTTTGGTGCACTTGCTGATCAACTATATTTTTTCCCATTGATCTTTTTTAAATCTTTCTTAATTTAATAATAGATTCAGACCGCTGGGGAGCGGGTGTGGATGGATAAGTGAGAATGGGACATATGACGCTTATTTATAGGAGGCAACATGAGGTATTATATTATGCAAATATTACATACTTGGTGAGCCAATGAATGCCGTCGACAATTTTACTTCCTTCCAAGTTTTGACTGGTCAAGCTCATTAATTAATTTTCTAACTCTGATACCATAAAATAACAATAGATCAGAGTTAGAGCTCTGACACCATTAATATTGATAAGTGTTCACACAAAGGATAGACTCTAATCCGACTCTCATCCAACTCTACTTAATACAACGCCATCATATCATTTATATAGGCAAAGCCAAGATACTATGCTAGGATGCTTGCTTATCTCTAAGGAATCTCTTTTACACGTTATTACATGACTCACCGAACTTTTTTTCACATCATACTACTTTACAACTCATACCTTATCTCTAACATCATTACACTGGACACCTCACTACATGACTCATCACATAAGGATAATATTACATCATTACATAACACACTTCACTAGCATGACTCATCTCATGCATTATTACTTTTACTTTATATTATATCATGTCATATCATGTCTCTTCACCAATGCTTTTGCTGGTAGGTCCACTTTGCTTCCGCTTCATTCTTCATTAGAGTTAAAGAAGAAATCATCATGCCATGGAACCTGATTAATGTTCAGAACCTGTAGATCAATGGTTCATTTGGCATTTGAGGTTGTGGCCAATCTTCCTATTCTTCTTCAAGATCTTCCCATGGTGGTGAAGGATTTTGAATTTCATTAGCTCTTCCTTGTCTGCAAAGCCATTCATGGTAATCATGCTGATATTCTTGAATTAAATCATCATCTGAACTGTCATTCAAGAGCTGTAGATTTTTTATCCTCTCTTCGTAATAGATATATGTAGAGTTGAGGACATTATCTGAAATAGGACTGTGAGTATAGTAGAGCAATGGCATGCAATAGATTTCTGCTAATCTCTTTCTTGCATGAAGACATCCTTCCTAACATGTATAGATATCGTTACTCATATGATCATGGATAATTGGCTTAACAAATGGCTCTCTTGTTCTTCCCCATATGTCTCTTAGTTGAAAAATAATTATCATCTTATGGACAATTTGAAATCCACATTTGAGCGTCAGTGTCAGGAGATCTTCAAAAATTGGAGAGAACATTTGATCCAACCATAGATTAGGATTATACCTTCTGCTCCTGTGAATGATTACAGGATCAAATACCATAGCTATTGGATATAAGTTGAATAATAACCAATAAGAATAGTATCCAAGAGAAGAAGCTTCAAGTATAACAGAATGACCCCAATTTGTGTCTTCATCATGGACAACATGAAAATTTGGAGAGATCTGGTAGACTATCTTAAAAACTTGATCTGGATTTGGTGAAGGAGAAAGTAATTGAAACTTTCTTTTTTCGGTGCTAGGACGCATCATGCATTGACCTAAAGATCCCACATTCTTTTATAAGTTTTGACTGATGTTTCTAGATCTCGCGTGTATAGAACACCCGATCTTCAATATCTGTTTTGATTTCTGAAGGCAATAGAGAGTAGAATAGTGGAAGATCATATAAGTAATCTTTTTCTTCAATAATTTTGCCCTTGTAATCTTCTAAGATTTCAAAAAGTTTTCTTTTTCTAAGACCTTCCTACCTTTTTTCAAAAGCATCCTGACCAAGCATGTATGGCTTAGATGAACTAAAAGCCATTGATATTACTTGAATTGGTCTACAGAGAAAATCTGCTATAACATTTGATTCACCTTTGATATAGCGAACTGTGAACTTGAATTTTGAAGAGAGTCTGACAATCTAGCAAGCTGAGGATTTGGAATTTCACCTTCTCATTGTTTGAGTAATCCTTCAAAATATTTGTAGTCTATTTCTACTACAAATTATTCAAGAGAGAGATAGAATTGAAATTGCTTGATTGCGTTGATAACTGCCAAGACCTTTTTCTTGGATGAAGGATAGTGTTGTTGTGAGTCTAAGAATTGCCTAGATTTATATGCACAAATTCTTCTGTAGCTTCCTTCCTGTTTGAGTAGCACTGCTCCCTAAAATTTAACACTTGCGTCTGTCTATAGGATGAGTTGTCCCTTGTCAGGAATCTTCAGAGGTGGAAGAGACCTGTATTTTTCTTTTAAATCAATCACAATTTTAGTTGCTTGATCTGACCATACTACTATTCCCTTCCTTATAGGCCTTGATATTTTGCTCGTGTATCTGGACAATTTTTTTTATATAATCTCCTGTATAATTGACAATTCTCAAGAATTGTTGAATCATCTTTTTGCTTGTCAACTTATCAGGGAACAAGAATATCTTTTCAGCAATATGTGGCATTGGTATAGGGCAACCATCTTTGATATGCAATCCAAAAAAATCTATTTCTAAAATTCCAATTAATATCTCTCTTTCAGATAAGACCAAACCATGTTCAAAGGTTAAATCTTTGAACTGTTTAAGATGTTGGACATGATCTTCTTCATTATTGCTGAAGATAAGGGCATCATCAATGTATATAAGACAAAATTTAATTATGTCTTTATACACATCATCCATTCTGTGCTGATATTCTGAAAGAGCATTCTTGAGACCAAAAGGCATCACGTTCCATTCATAGTGCCCATATGGCACTATAAAAGCTATTTTGTATCGATCTTCTTTTTTAACTCCCACTTGCCAAAATCCTGACTTCATATCGAACTTGGAATAGATCTTTGAATTCGGCATCCTTTTTAAGAGACAAATCTTTTTTGGAGCATGATAACGAATATCACGCAAACAGTCATTGAGCTTTCTGTAATGAATACAAAATCTTTTCTTTCCACAAACACGTTCTGCTCAATTGTTGACATAGAATGCTTGACTTGACCATTCAGATTTTGAAGGTCTGATAAGATCTATTTTGAGAAGCTCAGAGATTTCTTCTCTGTAGAGATCTTCATCATGTGGCAATCCTAGATGTGAAGCTGTTTGATGAGGTATTTTCCAATTATCTTCGTATGGAAGAGAAACAAAGTATTGGTTTGATGACCAAAACTTATTTGGAACATCTCCACAACATTCAAGAAGTTCTTTGTACTCTATTTCGAACTTTTGTGCTAGAGATTTGACATTTTCACCCCTCTTGGAAATTGAGAATTTCTCTATCCACGAAATAAGACAAGAACGAGAGTTCTGAGTGATAGGATCAAGCATAGTGAATGCAAATCCTTTAGGATGAAAAGTGAACAGAGAGAGAATACTTAGAAAATCTATCCCAAGCAATAGATCTTCTCCTGATTGTTCAAATGCAAAAAAGGTATGCCTTTTATCAAATGGCAAGATATTAATAGCTCAAGTGCATTTGACACTTTGAAACAGATCTCCACTAGTGGCTGAAAAACGAACTATTGTAGGAATGAATAGAGATTTTGGAAGACAGTTGCTATGAATAATAGAGGAAACTGCTCCTATATCAATAAGTGCAGAGAGAGCAACTTGTTATTGATCAGAAATTTGAAGTACCACTTTGACATATGGATGAAAAATTGGACCTGACTGCATAGTAAGATCAATAAGTGCCTCACAACGAATGTTCATGATGACCTAAGATCCATTGCCAGTTTCATCTTCTGAATCATCTGGCTGCACTTCAATTAAGAATAAAGCATCATCTAGATCTTCTGACCAATAATACCAATCTTTTGAAAATTCTGGTTGATCGATAAGTCGAAGAAGTCTAATAGAAGCCTTCTTTCTCTTCTTGCATTGTTTGGCAAAATGTCCCTTCTTGCCATAAATAAAACATTTGCCTAATTGTTTTGGAAACTTTTACATTTTGACAAAACGATATTCGACATTTTTTTTCTACTTCCACGGCTTTGGAATTTTCTTTTTACAATTCTTCTCTTTTTTGCAATTGCAAGGCGATTGATGTGAACATCTAAATTCTTATGGCTTCTTATTGCAGTATTTTGCAAGAGAGTTTTCTCGATTTGCTTCATGTGCTTTTTGAGATCTTGATTGAGACGGTGAGTTTGAATCACTTCTGTAGCTAACTGATATAAGCTGGCAAGGCTGTAAGGTGCAAGATCAGTTATGCCATCTGCTTTTAGTTTTGCTTCAAGCATCTCTGCTATTGGGCCTGGCATATTAAGAACAAAAGTTCTTTTGATTGTATCTGTCTGCTTGTTGAATTTGAAGTAGAAAAATTCTTGTCTGAGAAAATATTGCTCAAGCATTCGAACATTACAGCACTTGTTCTGAAGATATTCTTTCTCAGAAATCTCGCTTTCATGATCTTAAGTACCAAAGAAATGAGCAACCATATATTTGATTAATTCGTTATATGGCTTATCATGACTAAGAATATACTCTTTCTCTCTCTGAGTAAACGTATCTACCCACCGTCTTCGCAAGGATCCGAGAAATCCTGAAATAAGTTGAAGAGTGACTGCTCTTTTGCTAAGATGTGGAGCACGTTGAATTTCTCCTTCTCCCCAAGCTAGCATCTTTTCGAAATATGCTAGTCTTTCTTCTGGTTTTAGACCATCAATATTTCAAAATATTTTCCATTCGGAGCAGTAGGCACTTGAATTTGAACATTGATTTCTTGATTTTCTTGATTTTGGTTATCACCAATATCTGATGTAGAAGATACTCCTGATGTTCTCCTCTGCTCATGCCTGGTCAGAACTGTGGAGTTCTTTTCCTGAATATGCCAGTAGTATCAATATCTGTTGGAGTTGTAGGGATATGGGGCTGCTCCATCATAAATGGTTCAGCAACTGAAGAAGAGGAAGAGTCTGAGGAATTGTTTGATCCATTTGTTTCTACATCAGATGGATCATCATCCCATCTAGAAGCATGAATAGGCCAAGGCTGCACAGGTGGCATTTCATAATTTCTCTAGAAGCTTTTGATACTGTTGCCAGTAGGACTTTCTTCTCAAATATCTGAATTCTTTCTTGGCTTATCTTTTTTCAAAGAAATCTTCTTTTTTTTCTTTTGCTCAAAGTATCTCCTCTGCCATCACTATCTACGCCAGTGCTGATAATCATGTTGATTGGACAAGGATTCTCATGAGCTTCTGAAAGTTGCTTGACTGTAAACATGTGAACTTTATTCAGTCTCCTGTGTATCTCATGAAGTTCTTGCTTTATCTGCTCCTGCTACTCAGTAATAGCTTCTAATGCTTTGTTTTGTTCTAAAGCATTAGTGTTCTGCCAGTTGATCGCCTTTGCAATAGGACCAAACTCTGTTGGATCTAGCTTTTGAATAACCCAGCTTCCAGCAACATAATTTCTAGAGATATTAGAGACAAAATCATTTTCTGGAAATTTGAATATTTTGATAAATCCACCATATCTCACTGACTAAGATCTAGGAAGCAAATGAGTTCTAGGCACATGAGTGTAAGATCTAAGATTCTTACCTTCAAGCTGGCACTTTTCACAAGGATAGATAGGAAACAATTCTCTAGGAAAAGAAACTGAAGTTCTTCCAGTAGACAACTTTTCTATTTTTGGCTTTTCATGGACAGTTTGAGGCTTGTTACTCTGCTCATACTCATTAATCCATTTGGGTGGAAAAATGAGCTGATTTTGTTGGAAAGTTTGAGGCTGAATGATTGTACCATTACCAGTAAGTCTAGTAATAGGCATATTTATGTGATTTAGCGAAAAGAGATGTGTCTTGACTTTATAGGTTATGGAATGATGAATTGCAAGACTCAATGGGATTCATTTCTAATCCATGTAACCGAATCATAACTTTGATAGTGTTTGGGAAGATAGGCTTGGAAATATCAAGGGTAAGGTTAGGCTTAACTTGTACGACAACATGACCTTGATTAAGACCCACCTCAATAGCTGATATCAAAGCCTTTTCAAAAGATTGCCAACGAGTATCTAAGACAGCAATAAAACAAGTAACATTTTTGCCACCAAGGAATAATGGTTTCAATCTTATTCGAATTGCTCCTTGATGAATTCCATAGTAGCCTTCACTCCTGAAATTATCATTCCAAGGAAATCAACTTCTGGTACCACAAAATTACATATCTTAGGGGAGATCATGATACCATATTGAAGAAGGCTGGAATGCATCTGCTGTAGCAGCTTCAAATGTTCTTCTTTTGTTGACGAGTACAATCGGAGATCATCGATAGAGATCAACATATGAGCCATGAGAGGTTAAAAGATTTTGATCATGGCCTTTTGAAAAATAGAGGGAGCTATTTTTAACCCAAAAGGCATAATATTTCATTGGAAATGATGATTTGGGATACAAAATCCCGTTTTGAATCTTTCATCTTTCTGGATTCCCAGTTGCCAAAATCCCGCTTTAAGATCTATTTTGGTGAAAATACGAGTTTTAGCAAGGTTGGCAAAGAAAATATGAGTGTTGGAAATTGGGAATTTGTTGTCAGCTAAGAAGAGATTGAGAGGGCGGAAATCAACCACTAGTCTTAATTTTTCTCTAAGTTGTTCAGGTCTTTTGCTGACATAGAAAGCTTCACAAGCCCATACAGATTCTGGAGGTTCGATTAAACCTTGAGCTTGCAATTGGTCTAGTTCTTAGATGACAAGATTGTAATGTTCAGGATTCATTCCTCTGTGGCTAGCTTTTGTAGGGCTAACGTCTTCATTTTTTTTGAAAGGAAGAGAAATGAAGAATTTTGAGTTTTTCCAAAGAGGTTTTGAACATTTCATGAGGAACTCAAAATGGCTATTGGCTGTAGAGGTGGACAGAATAAGGGTCTTTAGATTTTCTAATGGGTCAAAAGAATAGGACGAATCTAATTTAACCCAAAGATGAAAATAGTTTTTATACCTAAGCCCATAAAGTTTAATGAGGATTCTTTTTGTGAAAAAATGGGCTAAAAGATCAAAACTTATAACAAGGTCTTTATCTGGCAAGGTTGAACCCAGAAATTTATGAGCAAAAGATAATCCTGAAAAATTTTCAAGATATACCTTTTTGCTAATTATTTCTGTAGAGAAAACCTCATTATTTGTAGGACAAAAACGTTACCGATAAGAAAGCTAATATTATGAAGGAAGAACAGTTGGATTGAGAATTGGGACTGTAACTCCAGTGTCAAATAAGGCAAGCAAATTGATTGGCTTGTCAAACTTGGATGTTCTTATTATGACTGGCATAATAGGAACGATGAAGCTTGAGATTTCACAGGTTGGTTGTAGGGCAATTGGTTGAGCTTCATAAGAATCATAGAACTCTTCTTCTGAAGAATCATCTGACTAGCTGATCATAAAAAGAGTGTCTTCATCTTCTGCTTCTTGTTCTAAGAAAATTGATTCAAGGTCTTAATCTATACAGGAGATTTCTGTAATTTAAGAGATGGTATGGAAGACCTTGTCTTTCTTTTTCTTCCGAGGACATTGTTTTGCAAAATGTCCTTTTTGATTGTAAGCATAGCATCTGTTTGATTTCTTCTTTGTTTTCGTTTGACGGAAGAATCTTCTTGTTTTCTTATACCAAGAAGATTGCTATTGAAACCTTCTGAAGCGCTTCTTTTTCTTTGTTGGACAAAGACAAGTCTTTTCACCTTTGCATTCAATCTTGAGATCTGGTCTTTGATAAACTTTTCCAAGTTTCTTTTGAAGATTGCTGTATTCAGTAAGAAATTTGGAGCTATTGCAAAGCTTCTGAAGTTATTGAAGCACAAATTGGAATAAATTTCCTAAAGATACTTGAGAAAGATTCATGCGTCTGGAGGTAATAAATCTCAGAGTTTCTAATCTAAGAGGATCTGGAAATTGATTGACATAGACTTGTTTGAGATTAGGATCATCCAATCCTCTAATGAGATAAAATCTTTCACGGACTTTCTTGAAATGACGTTGAATATGCTTAGGCTTGAAAGAACAACATTTTAGCTCGAAAAATTCTTCTCTTGCTTTATCTTCAACATGAGTAGGACTACCTAGAAATTCTTAATAGATATGAAACATGAACTAATTGATATCTGTAGAGCCCACGATCTGTGTGTAGTAGTAATCTCCAAGTTTTAACCACCATTCTTGAAAAGAACCTGTCATTCTTGCTACGAAATCAAGAATAGCACCTCTAACCATGGATTTAGAATGTAATATCTCTGCGTTACACCAAGATATCATTTCATGAATTATGTTTCTCAGCTGATCAGTACTGCAATCATCAAAAGTGAACAAAGGAGTTTCATGGTGAGCAGGTCGATGAGGTGCTCATTGATATGAATAGTATCTTCAATAGATTCATCTTCATCAGAAGGATCTTGCACAGTAGCATGTGTATAAGAAGATTAGGGATCACCATCTCCAGTTTGCATCATGATGGGAAGAACTTCAAGATCAGAACCAGAGTTTTCAAACTCTTTAGAATTTTCAGACTCTTTATGGTGAGATGCATCTTCTGTAGAAAAAGACTGTTATGAAATTTGAGGTTCGATGGTAAGGTTTTGAAGATATGTGGTGATTAGATTAGGAATTATGGCAAGTTGGGCTGGTGGATCTAGTTGAAGTTTTTTTTTCGAAGAAGGCTTCTTTTTTGAAAGTTTTAGCGATGAAGGATGCTGATTTCTGAGGAAGAATGAACTATCCCCAAAATTGGAAGTAAGATCAGGTTGTGTTAATTCTTGTGGTGTTTTGGGTAAGATAGCTAGAGGATAGACAGGAGTAAAGAGTCTGTCTAAAAGATATTGTAGAGGTTGTGGGGAAGAGGTAGAGGCAATCATTCTTTCTAATCCCACTTGTTGCTGTTTTAACTTGTTCATTTCAATTTGGAGATGATCAATAGGAATGCGCTGATTGAGATGTTGGATAATAACATGATGAAGATCTTCAATTCTTTTCTTCAAGGCTTTAAGAGGAGTCAACACCTTTTGTTGCTGAGAATCTAGTTTTGATTCGATTCTCTTTGTAGCTTCTTATATTTTCTGAAGATATTGATTTTGAACCACAGCATTTTCAGATCGCCAATTTAATACTACTTTAACTTGAGTCATCTGCTCAGGTTGTCCATTTGCTTTTCTGAAAGTTAGTGGCTTGACTTTGCATGCAAATTTTTCCCTGGTGACTAGATCTTCTTTGGGCTCAATAGAAGGAAGTGAAGCAAGATCTGGTTGATACATAGCGATAGAAGGTAGAGCTATGTTTGTAGGCTTCTTAGGAACCAAACAGCTTTAGATACACATCTCTTTCGAGGAGTAGAGATCTGAATCAATGGCTCCGGATCTGAAGTAGAAGAAAGATCATCATCTGAATCATCCCATCTAGAAGATTTTGGAACTATCTAACAAGCTGGGGTAGTGTATTTAACTATAAAGTCAAACTTTCCACTTGGTTCTCTTAGCAAATCATAACCATGAGCTTTTTCTTTGTAAGCTTTGTAAAAAGCATCTGAAGTACAAGGCTTAGGAAGTCTGTATGCTCTTTTTCTGCTTGGTTGTCTGTAGGGATCTGCATGTTCTAAGCAAGCAGGACAATTGCAATAAAGATTGTCAGGCTGATGTTCTTAGAGTATTATAGATCGGATTTCCTTGCTTATCAAAGGCATAGATTTCAGCTGGAGCATATGGAAAAATTCCAAACTGGGTTGAAAAAGGTTGTGTTGAAGGCTTTTCAGGAGCAAAGTGAATTTCAAGTTTTTCACTTGATGTTTTTTTGAAAGATGGCTTTGTGGATTGCAGGGGTTGGTTTGATGAAGAAACAACATGAGTTTCTTCATAGTTGGTAACCCATTTGGTGGGTATCAAATCTTTGAGTTTTTCTCGAGCAATCTGCTTTAGGACAAATGTGCAACTTGGAACTTGGTTTGATTATGCATTAATAAATATAGAATCATTTGTTTCATTTGGAAGAGCAATATCCATGGCATGATCTTGAACTCTTTACACCATTTGGTAGTGAAGAGTGGCCATGTAGGTTGGACCAATAGGAACAGCACTAACAACTTGAACTTGCAACTTCAAACATATTTGGAGTTGAGGATCATTTATGGGCATATTGAAGTTGGAAAACATGGTAATCATTACGGTACCAGCATTAAGAGTGGTTTGGACAGTATCTAGATAGGCATGCTCATAGTTTGGAAATCTGGTATCTAGAAAAGCAATTTCTAGAAGTAACAGGAAGACCTTTACGGGCATGGTAAGTAAGAGCAAACCGAATACCTCCAAAATAGAGATGAGTATAACTTTCCCGTTTCCAAAGATCAACTAAATGGTCTGGAATATCTATTTGGACAAACTGTTCAGAATGAGTAACAGGAAGTTGGCAAGCATTAAACTTACAACACTGAACATACTCTTTTACTTTAGGAGGGAAGGATTGATCAAGGTTTTTATGGTTTTATGAAAGGAAGATAGAGGGTTTTTATATACACGGTATGGATAACCAATATTTTCTAGATAGTTGTCAACATCAAGCAGAAGCAACTACCACATCCTCAGTTACTTAGATGGCCAACATGGTTCTCACAGTTCAACTTTGATGTCAAACATATCAAAGGAACTAACAATGATCTTGCAGATATGTTATCTCAGCCTCAACAAAAGATCAATCAAGACAAATCTCTTCATATTATTCCAGTAATTCACATGATGCATCCTGTTACTCCTTCAACAAATCAAGTGGAATTCCTTCCTTCTGAAGTTCCAGTTTTGATGACAAACCAATGTCTGGAACAGTCTCATCATCAACTGATGATGGAGTATCAGGCCAAGATCCTCACTCAACATGGCTATTTCCTCTTAGGAGTGTAGAAATTCACCGAGATTTTCTATACATGAAGATTTATCAAGTCAAAAATGTTGAGAAAGATTTTAATTCAGAAGTCTTATGGTTTCTTTGGCACCTCATGCAGCAATTTTCAATTGGAATTGAGTTCAATCTCAATTACATGCTGAACAAAATGGCTCATACAAGCCTTCTACATGGTCACAAAACCCTCAGCACTCCTTCCGAATGTTTCCACATTTTTCTTGAATGGTTTCATCCTCTTTCATGGTAGAAAAATCAATTTGAGTATGAAAGACAGAAAAAGTTTCAATCTTCAAGGCCAAAGGGCATCACAACACGTGATCTACATCTTCAAAAGAATAAGCATTACTACTAACAAAAATTTACAGTTATTTTCTCATGTGCAGAAATATAGCTTGACTCTATATAGCCTTGCACAATAATGGGAATCCTATCCATATGAATTCAGAGAATTTCAAAGGAGAATTTCAGAAATTAATTAAAGGATCTCTCCTCAGATTTGGCCATCCATTGAAGATGATGCATATTGGGAACAATATTCTTCAGAATACTCTTATCACCAAAAGGTGTATTATTCTAAGCACAAACACGTAGAAAAAGGAGAAAGTTCTTGATCCTAGCAAGCCCAACAAGATCATAATTCGTCTTAGAGTCAGTCATATCCACCATACTATCAAGATTCACATGATCCATACAGGCTGGATAAATCTTATCTCTAGAACCTTTTGGAAAAAGAGTCTTTGCCAACTCAAGAAAAGGACAAGGAAGATGACATCCCACAATTTGACATGTTGAAATGGTAGGACCTAGATAGTGGTGATGACTCGAACGAATATCCAAGAATTTCAAACATAACCACTTCTCCAAAGTGATAAGGATGATCTTCAGAAGCTAAAGACTAGGCGACACTTGGAAAATAACTTTATGTAAAGTAGCTTTAGGCTTTTGTCCTATTAAGCATGTTTTTATGGGAAAGTAACTTCCCTTTACTTTCCTTTCCGTTGTCCTATATGTTAAAAATAAGTATCTTATCTTGAGAAGGGCGATTCTTATCATCTAGGAAAAAGTGTTCATGGAAAAGAATGCCCATGTGTCCAAAAAGATAAGTATCTTATCTCTTTTATCTTGTAAAAAGGTATGCCCAATGAAAGTGCGTACAAGTGTCTTGTAAGCTTGAGAGGTACTCAGCCTTCTCTCTATTATAAATAAATGCTCCAGCTTCTCTTGGAGGGGCACAGATTGATGGAGGAGCTTACTTCTAAAATCCACTATAAGAAAACATGGTATATACTGCACCTTTTTAAGACGGTTTTAAAAAACGGCCGTAGAAGGTGGTTAGAGAACACGTTTACGACGGTTTTTTAAACCGTCGTTGAAAGGTTCTACAAAACCTCCCACATCCTTTTCTATCTAACCCTAATTATAAACTTGATGTTATTTTCCTTTCCGCTCTCAGTCTCCCTCCGCGTCTACCTCTACCGCAAAATCAACCTCCCCCACAAGATCACATGACCTTCGAACGACTGTTGTCATCATTTTAGAGAGGTTGGGGGCGAGATAGTAGCCGTGTGAGTGAGAAAATAGAGTGAACAAGCTCACGCACTGTTTGCGAATGGGAGACTTGGACGACAAGTCGGTGTTGCGAGACAAGCTTTATCAGCTTCACATGCAATGTATCTTCGTTTATTTCGCCTCTTTCTCTCTGCTCTTCTTCAGTTCTCCACCAACGAAGCTCCTCTTCACCACCACATGCCAACATGACCTCAAGTTCTTCCTCCACCACTGCCCCTACCGCGACGACCTTTGCTCAGTCCGAGTACAGACATGTGGACATCATCTGCTTCCCCTCTTCCGTCGCCTCCTCCTCCCCCAACCCTACTATCCTTATCCTGGGATTTTTGGGACCGTTTTATGCCAACTTAATCGCGTTTGGTGACTAAGGAGGAGTGGGAAAGCTACCGCGATGATGTTTGATCACGTGCCCATAAACAAGGCGGAGAGTGTGATGGCACCTCCTTATTCAGTGGTAAATGGGTTCTCCAAGGTTAGAAGTTTCAAGAACTATTGGTTATTTATTGCTTATGTCAAGAATGAGGTGTTTTATTTCAAGTATCTTCTTCTTCCTTTTCCTTTTTAGTTGAAAATCTATTAATTTCAGGTACTTTATTACGTGCTTAGTTCCTGACCCTGAAGTTCTTGTTCTAAGAAGATGTACTGGCTTTATCAACTGGCTTCTTCATGCTCATAGAGTAAAAAGTTTCTTTTTGTGATAGCCAAATTTTGATTTTTGTTGTTTTCTTTTTGGCATTAGAGAATAAGCACATAAAAATTTTTGTTTTCTTTTTCTTAATTTATGCTCTGTAGCTACTTTTATACTTTCAGATGTTATATATTTGATTTTCTGGATTATGTTTAGGATTGGTGTTATCACGTTTGGTAGAAAATACTAGCTGATGCAGATTGTGTATTAAGTTTGTGAATTTTCACTCGTAATGGATTATATTAGGTCACGTAAGAGCCCTGTGCTGTATGAGAGATACAAATCTGGGCGTGCATGGAGTTTAATTCCATTTTGTGACTTTGGTCAAGGTTATTCTAGCAAGAAGTTGATTTCTAATAAATGGCTCAATTCAGATGGTGCAGGTGAGTTTTCCTCGATTTTACGATTTGAAAATAAGAAGATGGCCATTGAGATTTTCACATCGAAGTTTTGTATATGATGATGCTTAGCATCTTTAATTTTTTTAGGATGGAGTAAAGAAGACTCTGACAGAACATTCTTTAAAGGCAGATGTTACAAGAATAAGGGAAGAACAGATAGCCACTGAGCACCATACAAAGAAGAAGATTACTACTAGTAACATGAAAAATGTGCCTGATTTACAGCCTGTTGGTCACTTGGGAAAGAACCATAGAAGAAAGGCAAGGAAGGGCTTTCAGATGCATGATTGTAAGGATATATCAACTGTGGTACATACACAACCTTCTCATCAAAATTCACTGAGCACATAAAAAAGATCCAATGCAGCAGCATTGAACAAAACCTCCTGCAATCAGGTGCATCAATTTGCAAGTTCAGATGAATGAGGCAGCTGAAGCATTTATAAATCAGAATTTTGTCAATGGAATATACCATGGCAGAGATCAGGTCAGTCACCAGTCTAAACATTTTTTGGATGCATTAGAGATTTTGAATTCCAACAAGGAATTATTCATAAAACTACTACAAGATCCTAATTCTCTATTAGTGAAACATATCCAAGATTTACGTGATTCTTAGGCAAAACAGCAAGAGACTGGATCTTTCTCTGAAACTAAATTGTTAGAAACTTGTAATAGATTTGTAGTTTTTTTAAGAAAAAAGTTTCCAAAACCCTTGGGAAGGATTATTTCTATGCTTGAGTATGATTTCTCATTTGCACTTAGTCCTCAAAGGCTCCAGGAGCATGGCTTTATGTAGGGTTGGCAATTGTACCCGGGCGGGGCCGGGTACCCGGCTCCCCGACCTGGAAATGTCCGGGGAATTACCCGGAATTTCGGGGAACTAAGCCGGGGACAAGGATGAATTTTCCAGGGATTACCCGGGGCCGGGCAGTGGCCGGAGAGCATGCTCCCCGACCTGGCCCCGGCTCGGAATAATGAATTTTGTGTAAATTGAATTTATAAGGCTTAAAAGCCCAACTCAACTTAAAAGCACAAAATATAACCCTAGCCTAAATACAAAACCCAATTACAATATTTGTATCATTGATATTTTAGTTAATAATTGACTAACTTAATAAAAAAATTTATATAAGTATTTATACTTTATAAATATAATGTAGCTAGATTTAATAATTTAATAAAAAATTAATATGTGCAAAAGCAATGTCTAATTCAATAGAAAAAAATTATAAATATAATATTAACAAAAATATTTTTATCATTCATATTTTAGTTAATAATTGACTAACTTAATAAAAAAATTTATAGAAGTATTTATACTTAATAAATATAATGAAGCTAGATTTAATAATTTAATAAAAAATTAATATATGCAAAAGCAATGTCTAATTCAATTGAAAAAATTATAAATATAATATTAACAAAATTAATGAAAAAATATGTTAATAAGACAGCTTGAAACTAACCACAAGGTTACACTCATCAGTTAAGCATTAAGCTTAATAACAAAAAAATTATAATCACAATATTAACCAGAAATAAAACGTGTATATAGCAGTTGGTGGGACTTGAACCTGAGCCTTAAAGGAATATGAAGGACCCCCGGTTGCCAATAGGCCACAGGCGCATCTTGCATTAAAAATATGAAACAACAATACAAGTACTAATTAGATAGAGGAAATAAAAAAAATAAAATCCGTGGAATTAAACTCCACGGCCCCGCCTCGGCCCCGAAATTTCCGGGGAAATTTTCGGGGGCGGGGAATTGAATTCTTTGCCGGGGCCAGGGACAAGGAACGGGGTCCCCGGTCGGGCCCCAGGTTTTTGCCAACCCTAGCTTTATGGCTGGACAGATGAGATTCTCTCCTCATAGCAAATTCCAAATGCTAAATGAGAAGAGACAGAGGTTTCTGAAAGAAAAGAAACTTATTTACTTAGGTCTAGAGAGGCAGATTGTGGAGGCTCCATCATCGACCAATAACAAGATACTCACTGACCGACTGGAAGCCTTTGATACAAAGCCTAATGTTTCTGAGAATCATTTTTCTGATATAAAAATGCATGAAAGTGTTTCTTCACCCAACCGTACTCCAAGCCCCACAGGTAAATTTTCGTTACTTCTCTAATTTTCATTGTGCTCAACTACTCTATCTTGTCTAATCAGCTAATCAAATTTCTACAGGTTCAGAGGAGACAGTAGAAATGTGTAATACCATAAACATGGGAGATATCAATTCTCCAGGAGTGCCTTTAGGATCAAATGACCAGCACAATACTGATGCAAGTCAAAGCGCTGGTACAGCCAATACATTTGAGGCTAATCAATATTTACAATGCTTAAACCTCGTATGTTTTCTTATCATTCTTATGTTTTGATTATCAATTTTAAGAAGTGCACAAACCACCACCATTTCGCTTTTGCTTTTTGTTTTATTGCTGTTTTCTAACATACTTTAGTGCATTGCTTCCTACAACTAATTTTAGAACTTTTAGGATTCATCTGTGGAAAATTGTACTTCATTATCTCCAAAAAATGTCTATTCATCAGGCTCCTTGATTCTTAGGAGTTCAGAGGATTCTGTTAACGGAAAAGATAAAGCAGAGCATCGCAGTCTAGTGTCTGTTCTTGAGCAATTTATTGAAGATAGCACTAGCCCTCCAAGTACCATATCTCAACCTGGTTGGCTTTCAGGTTAGAAATCATTTATTTACAGGCATTTTTTCTTTCTGTTCTTCCAAATAAGCTACTAAACTTTTCCCAATTGAACATCTACAGCTGAGCTGGCAATTGAGCCAAAACAAATTAATTATGAAGAACCTTTTTCTACTACTTTCACAATGTCTCCTGTGGATCCAAAGATCAATTCAAGCAAGGACACGCACGAGCATAAATCCTCGTCTAAGTATATACAAGGTAGTTTTGCAAGCTTCTGGTGTAAATTGGGATGAACTTTCACTGAAGTGTCATTCATCAGCCCAACTTCTTGAATCATCCTTGTTTGATATAATGTAGACATTGCCTACCCAATTCCAAGATGATCATGGGCTCCTATTTGACTATATCAATGAAGTCCTTGAAGAAGTATATCAGAGTTATTTCAGCTACTCCCTGGGGCTATCATTTGCCAAACAAAAAATCCAACCAGTTCAAGCAGGAACAAGTATGGTTTCTGAGGTGATGAAATGTGTTGACTGGCACCTCCTGTCACAGCAGTCTCCAACACTGGAGCAACTTCTTCATAAGGACTTGGCAAAATCCATAACATAGATGGATATCCGAACTGATGCTGGAGATATTGCTACTGAGATTGTAGAAAGACTTTGAGAAGACCTGGCAATGGAAACTGCAATCAACTTTTGTACTGCAAGCCTATTTATCTAAGGATCTAAAGTCTCCTGCATATTGTATAGTTTTGATAAAAATATAGCAACCATTGACTATAGATGTTATTTTTAGTGTTTTCACTATTGTAAATGTTACCGTGTATATATATAATTTTTCTTCTCATCCTGGCGTTTGCTGAATGTGAAGAAAGTTGTACAAGCCTGCAAATTATGCTCCAGCCCATTTTGATTGATGCTTTATGCTATAAAATGAGCTTTCACATTTTAATAACTTTTTCTTAATTATTTACGGCGGTTTCCCATCATCCCACGACAGTTGTACAAAAATTGTATAAAATCTTTTTACGGTCGATTTTCGACTTTTTACGGCGGTTTTATGTTCGTCGTAAATACACGCTTTTTATGGTGGTTTTATGACTTTTTACGGCGGACACAAAACCGCCGTAAAAAGGTGTAGTGATTGCCGATCCTGTTTCGTCGCTTATTTTTACGTGGAACAACGAAACCGCTATAAAACTATATTTACGGCGGGCCAGGACCGCCGTAAAAGCTTTTACTGCGGTTGTTTTTGCGACGGTTGAGAACCGCCGTATAACCGCCGCAAATGACTATTTACAGGGGTTTTGGCCCGCCGTAAATAGTCCTCCCTGTTGTAGTGATCCTTTAAGTATTATCTCTTAAAGCTATCACTTAAACGCTTGTGTTATTCTCCTTTCATAGCTTGCTTTACCTCGTTGCTATGATTATGATCCTGTTTTGAAGTTGATCCCAAAACCATAAGAGTTCCTTCATTGATGTGCTAAGTGCCAGGAGGGCTGAGAGAGCGCTTTTGTTGGAAAATACCTTAGTTCGGGGATCTCTTTCTCATAACATCATCACTTTCCCAAAGTGGTAAGGATGATCTTCAGAAGCCAAAGACTAGGCGATACTTGTAAAATAACTTTATGTAAAGTGGCTTTCGGCTTTTATCATATTAAGCATGAAGTAACTTCTCTAAGGAATCTCCTTTACACGTTATTACATGACTCACCATACTTTAAGTCACATCACACTACTTTACAACTCATACCTTATCTCTAATATCATTACATTGAAACCTCACTACATGACTTATCACATAAGGACAATATTACATCATTACATAACACACTTCACTAGCATGACTCATATCATGCATTATTACTTTTACTTTATATCATATCATGTCGCATCATGTCTCTTCACCAATGCTTCCGCTAGTAGGTCCACTTTGCTTATGCTTCATTCTTCATCATAGACAACATGAAAATTTGAAGAGATCCAGTAGACCGTCTCATAAACTTGATCTGGATTTGGTGAAGGAGAAAGTAATTGAAACTTTCTTTTTTCGGTGCTAGGACGCATCATGCATCGATCTAAGAGATCCCACATTCTTTCATAAGTTTTGACTAATGTTTCTAGATAGTTACATGTATAGAACACCCGATCTTTAATATCTGCTTTGATTTCTGTAGGCAATAGAGAACAGAATAGTGGAAGATCATAAGAGTGACCTTTTTCTTCAATAAGAGTTTTGCCTTTGTAATCTTCCAAGGTTTCAGGAAGTTTTCTTTTTTTGAGACCTTCATGCCTTCTTTCAAAAGCATCCTGACCAAGCATGTATGGCTTAGATGAACTAGAAGCCATTGATATTACTTAAATTGGTCTAGGAATTAGTCTAGAGAGAAATTCTGCTATAACGTTTGATTCACCTTTGATGTAGCGAACAATGAACTTGAATCTCGAGAGAGACTCAGACCATCTAGCAAGCTGAGGATCTGGAATTTCACCTTCTCGTCATCTGAGCAATCCTTCAAAATATTTGTATTTTGTTTCTACTACAAATTCTTCAAGAGAGAGATAGAGTTGAAATTTCTTGATTGCATTGATAACTGCTAATACCTCTTTTTTGGATGAAGGATAGTGTCGTTATGAATATGAGAATTACCTTGATTTATATGCACAAATTCTTTTGTAGCTTCCTTCCTGTTCGAGTAGCATTGTTCCCCAAAATTTGTCACTTGTGTTTGTCTATAGGATGAGTTGTCCCTTGTTAGGAATCTTCAGAGGTGGAAGAGACCTGCATTTTTCTTTCAAATCAATCATAGCTTTAGTTGCTTCATCTGACCATGCTACTGCTCCCTTCCTTATATGCCTTGAGATTTTGCTCGTGTATCTGGACAAATTTTTTAAATAATCTCCTACATAATTGACAATTCTCAAGAATTGTTGAATCATCTTTCTGCTTATCAACTTATCAGGGAGCAAGAATATCTTTTCAGCAATATGTGACATTGGCGTAGTGTAGCCATCTTTGATATGCAATCCAAGAAAATCTACTTCTGGGATTCCAATTAACATCTTTCTTTCAGATAAGACCAAACCATGTTCAAAGGTTAAATCTTTGAACTGTTTAAGATGCTGGACATGATCTTCTTCATTATTGCTGAAGATAAGGGCATCATCAATGTATACAAGACAAAATTTAATTATGTCTTTGTACACATCATCCATTCTGTGCTGATATTCTGAAGGAGCATTCTTGATACCAAAAGGCATCACGTTCCACTCATAGTGTCCATGTGGCACTATGAAAGTTATTTTGTATCGATCTTCTTTTTTAACTCCCACTTGCCAAATCCTGACTTCATATCGAACTTGGAATAGATCTTTGAATTCGCCATCCTTTTTAAGAGACAAATCTTTTTTGGAACAGAATAACGAATATCAAGCAAACAATCATTGAGCTTTCTATAATCAATACAAAATCTTTTCTTTCCACAAACATGTTCTGCTCGATTGTTGACATAGAAAGCTTGACTTGCCCATTTAGACTTTGAAGGTCTGATGAGATCTATTTTGAGAAGCTCAGAGATTTCTTTTCTGCATAGATCTTCATCATGTGGTAATCCCAGATGTGGAGCTGTTTGATGAGGCATTTCCCCATTATATTTGTATGGAAGAGAATCAAAGTATTGTTCTCGTAACCAAAACTTATTTGGAACATCTCAACAGTATTCAAGTATTTTTTTTGTGCTCTGTTTCGAACTTTTACGCTAGAGATTTGACATTTTCACCCCTCTTAGAGATGAAAAATTTCTCTATCCACGGAATAAGATAAGAACGAGAGTTCTGAGTGATAGGATCAAACATAGTGAATGCAAATCCTTTAGGATGAAAAGTGAATGGAGAGAGAATACTTAGAAAATCCATCCCAAGCAATAGATCTTCTCCTGATTGATCAAATGCAAAAAAGCTATGCCTTTTATCAAATGGCAAGAGATTAATAGCTCTAGTGCATTTGCTACTTTGAAATAATTCTCTATTAGCGGCTGAAAAACGAACTGTTGTAGGAATGAATAGAGATTTTGGAAGACAGTTGATATGAATGATAGAGGAAACTGCTCTTGTATCGATAAGTGCAGAGAGAGCAACTTGTTCTTGATTAGAAATTTGAAGTACCACTTTGACATATGGACGAAAAATTGGGTCAGATTGCATAGTAAGATTAGTAGGTACCTCACGAGGAATGCTCATGATGACCTCAGATTCATTGCCAGTTTCATCTTCTGAATCATTTGGCTGCACTTCAATTGAGAACAAAGCATCATCTGGATCTTCTGACCAATTTTACCAATCTTCTGAAAATTCTGGTTGGTCAATAAGTTGAAGAAGTCTAATAGGAGCTTTCTTTGTCTTCTTGCATTGTTTGGCAAAATGTCCCTTCTTGCCGCAAATGAAACATTTGCCTGATTGCTTTGGAAACTTGCGCTTCTTGACAAAACGATATTTGGCATTTTTGTTCTGCTTCCATGGCTTTGGAATTTTCTTCTTAGAATTCTTCTCTTTTTTGCAATTGTAAGGCGATTGATGCAAACATCTAAGTTCTTATGGCTTCTTATTGCAGTATTTTGCAAGAGAAGTTTTCTTGATCTACTTCATGTGCTTTTTGAGATCTTGATTAAGATAGTGAGTTTGAATAACTTCTGTAGCTAACTGATATAAGCTAGCAAGGCTGTAGGATGCAACATCAGTTATGCCACTTGCTTTTAGTTTTGCTTCAAGCATCTCTGCTACTGGGCCTAGCATATTAAGAATAAAAGTTCTTTTGATTGTATCCGTCCGCTGTTGAATTTGAAGTAGAGAAATTCTTGTCTGAGAAAATATTGCTCAAGTATTCAAACATCACAGCACTTGTTTTGAAGATATTCTTTCTCATAAATTTTACTTTTACGATCTCGAGTACCAAAGAAATGAGCAACCATATATTTGATTAATTCATTATATGGCTGATAATGACTAAGAATATACTCTTTCTCTCTCTGAGTAAATGTATCTGCCCACTATCTTTGCAAGGATCCAGAAATCCTGAAATAAGTCGAAGAGTGACTGCTCTTTTACTAAGATGTGGAGCACGTTGAATTTCTCCTTCAGCCCAAGCTAGCATTTTTTCCAAATATGCTAGTCTTTCTTCTGGTTTTAGACCATCAATATTCCAAAAATTTTTTACATTTGGAGCATTAGGCACTTGAATTTGAACATCGAGTTCTTCTTGATTTTCTTGATTTTGGTTATCACCAAAATTTGATGTAAAAGATACTCTTGATGTTTCTCCTCTGCTCATTTCTGATCGAAACTGAGGAGTTCTTTGCCTGAATCTGCCAGTAGTGTCAACATATGTTAGAGTTGTAGGGATATGAGGCTGCTCCATCATAACTGGTTCAGTAACTGAAGAAGAGGAAGAGTCTGAGGAATTGTTTGATCCATTTGTTTCTACATCTGATGAATCATCATCCCATCCAGAGGCATGAATAGGCCAAGGCTGCACAGGTGGCATATCATAATTTCTCCATAAGCCTTTGATACTGTTGCCAGTAGGATCTTCTTCCCAAATATCTAAATTCTTCCTTGGCTTATCTTTTTTCCAAGAAATCTTCTTTTTCTTCTTTTGCTCAAAGTATCTCCACTGCTCCTCACGAAGTTGTTGAAGATAATAGTCACTATCTACACCTGTGCTGACAATCATGTTGATTGGACGAGGCTTTCCATGAGCTTCTGAAAGTTGTTTAACTGTAAGCCTGTGAACTTTCTTCAGTCTCCTGCGTATGTCATGAAGTTCTTGCTTTGTCTGCTCCTACTGCTCAACAATAGCTTCTGATGCTTTGTTTTGTTCTAAAGCATTGGTATTCTGCCAGTTGACCGCCTTTTCAATAAGACCGAACTGTGTTGGATCTGGCTTTTGAACAACCCAACTTCCAACAATAGAATTTTCAGAGATATTAGAGACGAAATCATTTTTTGGAAATTTGAACATATTGATAGATCCACCATATCTCATTGATTGAGATTTAGAAAGCATATGAGTTCTAGGCATATAAGTGCAAGATCTAGGATTCTTGCCTTCAAGCTGGCACTTTTCACAAGGATAGATAGGAACCGATTCTATAGGAAAAGAAACTGAAGTTCTTCCAATAGAAAACTTTTCTATTTTTGGTTTTTCATGGAGAGTTTGAGGCTTGTAACTCTGCTCATACTCATTAATCCATTTGGGTAGAAAAATGAGCTGATTTTGCTTGAAAGTTTGAGGCTGAATGATTGTACCATTATCAGTGAGTCTAGTAATAAGCATATTTGTGTGGTTCAACGGAAAAAAATGTGTTTGGACTTTGTAGGTCATGGAATGATGAATTGCCAGAGCTGACTCATTGGGGTTCATGTCTAATCCATGTAATTGGATTATAACTTTGATAGTGTTTGGCAAAGTAGGCTTAGAAATATCAAGGGTAAAGTTAGGCTCAACTTGTATGACATATGACCCTGATTAAGTTCTACCTCAACAACTGATATCAAAGCTTTTTCAAAAGATTGCCAACGAGTATCTAAGACAGCAATGAAACAAGTAACATTTTTACCACCAAGGAATAATGGTTACAATCCTATTCGAATTGCTCCCAGATGAATTCCACTGTAGCCTTCATGATAATATCTTTGTACATCTGGTGCATAAATAATAGGAAGATAGGTTTCTGAAGAACTAGAAGAAATAAACTGGACTGACACTTTAGATGACTTATACACAGACTTGAGTTTTGGAGTTCTAAAAGGAACAAGAGTTTTTAGTTTAGGAATAAGAACATTGACATCATAAAACTTATAAGGATTAAGAGGATCTAGATGAAATGGTTATTGAGAGTTGGATTTAGTATCTGACTCATACTCTGCTTCATAATGGAAGTTTGTAACTGAACTAGAAGATGAAGGAATTTCTGAAGAAGACTTTGAAAATTCAGTCTTTACTATCTCTTGGTTATCCATAGTCCTTATGTTGCCTTACTCTCGGGTCTTAATACAAAAGGGAAATATAGATAAACTTTTTTGTGGTAACAGCTCTTTCAAATGCCCCCTTGGCTTAACTACGAGCAACACACCACTTGAAAAGTTTCCAATCTATATTTCTTCACACTGGATAGCCTCAACTGAATTACAACTTCTAACTCAGAAATTCGTAAGGTATCAAAATGATAAAATTCAACCGACAGTAGGGCCGAATTGAGAGAACTTTATTATTTTGAACCTTACACTTCAACTCCTTTTGAGAGGAAAGGCTCTGATACCATAAAATAAGACTAGATATGAGTTAGAGCTCTGATACCATAAAATAATAGAAGTAGAGCGTAAGCTCTGATGCCATTAATATTGCTAAGTGTTTACACAAAGGATAAACTCTAATCCGACTCTACTTAATACAATGCCACCATATCCTTTATATAGACAAAGCTAGGATACTATGCTAAGATGCTTCCTTATCTTTAAGGAATCTTCTTTACACGTTATTACATGACTCAACATACTTTAAATTACATCACACTACTTTACAACTCATACCTTATCTCTAACATCATTACACTGGACACCTCACTACATGACTCATCACATAAGAACAATATTACATCATTACATAACACACTTTACTAGCATGACTCATCTCAAGCATTATTACTTTTACTTCATATCATGTCACATCATGTGATTCCCTCCTCTTTTCTTTATAAGAAAAAGAAAAAATATCAGATATTTGACTTTTATGTATGGATGACGATGCTTTTTTCAAATTCATCAATTGCATTATTATTTGAGATAGGATTTGAGATAGAAACTTGATTAATGAATTATTGCTCTTTATATATATATATATATATATATATGCACTTAATTTCTTGATCACTAAATGGCTAACCAATAAAAATTTTGGTAGTCGACACAAGTTTGAATTATGAATATCAGAATACGAAAAAACTAAAAAAATTCAACGCCTCCTTTCTAAGTACACCAATATTAAAATAAAAATATTCTTAACCTTTTTTTTTAATTATGAAAATAATGCATACAAGTAATATAATTTTTATTTTCAATGATAACAGTAATGTATATAATCATATAATTAATTTAGTATATTGATATTTGATTAGATGAAAATATTAATATGAAAAATTTTAAAAACTAAAGTCGTCCTCTATCTACTAATGAAAACATGTATGCAATTCAATTTTATTATCAATTTTCATTAAGTTTCTTAATTGTAATTAAGTATACATATTAATTTAATTAGCCACACAATTTATTTTTGGGATTATAATTTATTTTAGAACTATAAACATTATTATCTAACTTTTTTAATTTAAATGGAAAGCATTTAAAAGAGGAGTGTAGAAAGTATTTATCTCCTTCCATCATGTTAGAATGGAAATCTTATTTTTATAAATCAATCAAAATTATCTAAGAAAAATGTAAAAGAGCAAATATACCCACATCATTCAACCTTTTGACTCATTTTATAAAAAGAGTGCTAAAATAATATAGAGCATTCAAAGGAAAAAAGAAAAAAAGTCACCATTGGTTATTGCAGTACCAATTAAATTTAATTCCATTGTGTGACTCAACACTCATCTTCATACAATAATAACAATTAAGAGGTAGAGTTCAAGGCGTTGGCAACGTCAATCACAAATCGGCATCTAACATCCGCTTTTGCTAATCGCTCCATGGCAGTGTTCACATACTCCATTGGAATCACCTCTATATCTGCTGTCATTCCATGTTTGGCTGCAAAATTTATCATCTCTTGAGTCTCCTTCATCCCTCCAATGCAACTCCCACCAACTATCTTCCTCCCTGCCAATATCAATATTCCACAACAATTCTTAATTAATTAGCAAGCATCACAATTTGCTCACATTCACTTAAGTAATTAGACCACTTAATCAATTATAATTCCCCATTTATCAGTTTAACAGGTTGGTATAGATTCAATTGCTTACCTATGAGGAGAGGAAAAACTGGTAGCTCTAGTGGCTTCTCAGGTGCACCAACAAGAACTAGCTTTCCATTAGATTTCAATAGCCCAATCAATGGAAGCAAAGGGTGAGGTGCAGATACTGTGTCGATGATGCCATCCATTGTGCTCATTGCAGCCTAAAAAAATCCCAACATGGACAAAACTATAACCCTCACACACAATAATACTATTGTTGAACAAATAATATCAATCGATCGAAAATAATTTAAACATGTTCAAAGAAGAAATTATTACCTGCATTTCGTCTTGGTCACGGCTGACTAAAAATGAGTCGGTGCCAAGATGTTCAATAGCTTCTTTCTTCTTGTTGGGAGAGGTACTGATCACAGTCACCTTCACTCCCATTGCCTTTGCAAACTTGACTGCAACATGGCCTAGCCCACCCAAACCAACCACGCCCACATGCATATCAGGCTTGTCAAGTCCATAGTATTTCAAGGGACTGTAAACTGTGATGCCCGCACAGAGAAGAGGGGCACCCGCATCAAGGGGTAAGTTGTCAGGTATACGGACAACAAAGTGCTCATCAGCAACCATAATATCAGAGTGGCCTCCATATGTGATGGTTCCATCATAGTAAGCGGCACCATAGGTAAATATCACTTTGGGACAGTAATTCTCGAGATTGTTGGCACAGTTGTCGCATGCACGGCATGATCCAACCAGGCACCCCATGCCTACTTTATCCCCAACTTTGAAATTCTCCACCTCGCTTCCAACCGCTGTTACTACACCAACAATTTCATGCCTGCAGCATGGTGTCCAATTTGATTAAGCATCAGCCTATGTTTAATTTGTCAATAGAGACTGTAGTTCCTTATAGTACTTTCCTGATTTACTATCATAAATATATATTTTATTACTTTAGAATTGAAATAAAAAAAATTAAAAATGTTATATATAATTAGATATGTGAAAATGTAAACATACCCAGGAACTATAGGGTACTTGGAATTGCCCCCAATCGTTTTTGACCATGTGACGATCCGAATGGCAAATTCCACAATACAGCACTTTAAAAGTCACATCTTTTTCTCCTGTTGCCCTGCAAGTCAATTAAACGTTTGAAAACAAGTTAAGAACACCATCCATCTCGATGGGGAAAAAAAACAGATTAAACAAACGGATGGAGAAAGAGAGGAGACAGAAACTCCGATAGAAACTAAAGTGAGAAAAGAACACCAGAAGTGTCTCTGGCTGCCCATCCGAAGGCCTTCATCTGGTGCACTTCCTCTGATATATTCCCCATTACTCTTCTGTTTCTGTCGTAAAGCTCAAAATGTTGAGAGCACAATCAAAGGGAGTGAAAAGTGGAGCAAAGATTAAATGCTCTATTGGTTGAGGAAGTGCGCATGCATATGCGTTTAAGTTGTGGAATTTATAGAAGGAAAAAAGTGGTTTTATAGGCGCTGGGCTGGCTGCCACATTTGGTGACCATTGACGCAGAGTCTATTTTCAATGACTTTCTATACGTTGAATTGACCCTACCAATTTCATGAAAATTATAATGAATTTGATATTACAGAATCTACTTTCTATATTACTTCTGTAATTTCCTCTTCTTTCCTTCTTCTCTTTCCTTTTCCGATTCTTTATTTATTATTTCTTTTCTTCTTGCGTGAAGTCAAGTCGAAATAATCTCTCTTGTGTAACACGTTAGACTTGAGAGCAAATGGCACAACAACCATTGACTTCTTTGACCCTGTTGACCTATTTAGACAAATAATAAGTGTGAACATATATACATACAATTACAACATGAAGTGGTGGCCTACGTGGTGAAAATTCACTCGAGGAGGAAAAAATAGATGAGGAAAGTTCAATCTCTAATAGAATTTTGCTATGTAAGGTGACACATCATATTATATAGTTTATATTGTATGGATGTTGTAAGTCTAACATTATTGATCATAGAAATTACATTTTGAATTTCTCACCTCTTTCCCTGTATTTTCTTTTGTTATCATAATTATATTCAGATTAATTAATTTGTTATTAAAGGGCCTAGGTCATGTTTGTTTTGGCTTCTCCAAGTGGAACTTATTGAAGTAGGATATTATTGGAGTAAAGGTGATAGAAATAGAGCTTTTATAGAAAAGTTGATGGTTATTTGGTTAGATAAATATACAAGTACTTGTTGATTTTAAATTACCAAAATTATTATTTAGAAAGGAATGATAAGATAAACCTTTTAAAATATGGTAAGGCTAATATTTTACATTTTATAATTTTAAAAAAGTTAAAAAAGAGCATTTCCCTAAAGCAATTCTCAATTTTGAGTTTCTTCTAAAAGACATAAAACAGTTTTTTGAATCATCCATAAGTTCTTCTTAGTTGGTAGTCAAATAACTTTAAAAAAAAAAAATTATAAAAGAGTTTTTGACATTAAAAAAAAAAACCTCTTTTAGCCTATAGACAGGCCGAAACTAACACGCTTTTAGTGTACTTTGTTACAAAAACAATATTAGAGGTATCTTATGTTAGTTGTGAGTTGGAAAATGGAAAGCCGTCTCCTAATAGTTTTATCTCATTGTATAGCTGTTCTGTTTCAGAGAATTAGCTTACATTGCTTTTTTCCTGCTTGGCCATGATCTCTGAAATTGTTTATTTCAACTTTGGTAAGGAATCCAAAATCATGATTTGATTTCCAGGAATACAATTAATATAGACTTACATATGGATGGCGTTCCCACAGGTTGATCTGGGCCTATGCCTAATTTGCTATCATTTTGTGCATTCTTTGAGTACTTGCGTTGAGTGTTTAATTTTCACCAATTTGATGCATCAATTCATCATTATTTAAATATTTTTGCACATATAATCAAATTCATACACTTTAATTTAACAAATTATCATTAATTGTTGGTTCTCTCGTTCAAAATTTCTTTTTATGCCGAAATAATGACTATTATTTTGACACTTGAATTAGCCACCTCTCGTGGGAAATAGTTTCAAACTCTTCTATTTCTCTCTTTAGATTTGACCATTTTGCAAACATTCTTCTGAAATTCCAATGAACCGGAGTCCTCAACGAGTTTTGCAAGCACCCCTAACAGTCGTTTCTAGACAATCTACAGGTGGTCGCTCCCCCTTTTTTTCTTTATTCTATTTGGTTAAATTGCCAAAAAAATTTCTTTGATTTTAACATCTTCATGTAGATTGGACATTGCAGGTTTGATGGAATGGAAACTCTTGGTTTATTGTATGTAATTGCTGTGAGAGAATCTATCTAATATGCGGGGGGGAAAAGGGGACGTGCATGCTTTGCTATATATAAAAGGTACATGTAATACGGAAATGTTACTTTAGGGCCCTTTAGGTCAAGCACCACCTATTACTGTCCAAGCATTTTAAAGGAATGGAACCAAAGACAATAAACAAGGCAAGCTAGCCTTCAACTTCGAGGCTTTGTAGCAGCCAAGGTGTTCCCAATATCTATAACAAATCGGTATCTAACATCAGCCTTGGCAAGTCGCTCTATTGCCGTGTTCACGTAATCCATTGAAATAACTTCAATTTCAGCTGCTATGTTGTGTTTTGCTGCAAAATCAATCATCTCTTGGGTTTCTTTCATTCCTCCGATGGCACTCCCAGCCACCGTCTTCCTTCCTGTTATCATATTTACAATTCCCTCAGTTTGCAACCCAAAAGCCCCCAAACAAATTAGTTTAACGTCACAAAAGAAACAAGTTGATGATTTTGACCAGGAAAATTAAATAACTTTCTTTGAATAACTTACCCATAATTAAAGGAAAGGCAGGCAACTCTAGAGGCTTTTCCGGCGCACCAACCAAAATAAGCTTACCATGGGACTTCAATAGACTAATCAATGGCAAAATGGGATGGACAGCAGAAACGGTATCTATAATGCCATCCATTGTGCCCACGGCAGCCTGAAAATTCGAAAAATTAATAATAACAACTTCAGTACAAATATATGAAAGCATTAATATTTCTTTACTCTATAGAGATTGAAAAATATATGTTCAATTTTAGGCTCAAAAGGATAGAAAGATATAAATTGGTTAAGCATCACGCAATCTATAATAAGTAGTATTAGAGTCGAAATTGGATGATTGATAACAAATTTACCTGCATTTGGTCAGGGTCACGGCTAACCAAGAATGAGTCAGCACCAAGATTTTCCAAAGCTTCGTTCTTCTTGCTTGGAGAGGTACTAATGACAGTCACTTCTGCTCCAAAAGCCTTGGCAAATTTAACAGCAACATGACCGAGCCCACCTAGACCCACGACACCAATATGCTTTCCAGCTTCTGCTAAACCATAATATTTCAAGGGACTATAAACTGTAATCCCCGCACAAAGCAGAGGTGCACCAGCATCAAGTGGCATGTTCTCAGGGAACCGAACAACGTAGCGTTCATTGGCGACCATATGATCAGAATACCCTCCATACGTGATTGTTCCATCTGTGCAAATGCTGTTGTAGGTGAAAATCACTTTCGGGCAGTAAATTTCAAGGTCATTGACACAGTCCTGACAGGAGTGGCATGCTCCAACCATGCATCCAACACCAACTTTATCTCCCACTTTAACTTCTTGTACTTTGCAACCCACTTCTGTCACTTCTCCTACAATTTCGTGCCTGCAAAATAAATTTCTTGCCAGAATTTTTAAGTTTTGGGCTGTTGCATATTTGATTGTACATATTTTTTTGGGAATTTATATGAGATTAGTAACTTTTTAACCGATATGCATGAAACCTCAATTTGTTCTTCGTTTTCATGAGTTTAAAACCAATTGATCAACTTAAATGCACTATTTTTAATGGATACCTATAGCTTATATTATATAAAGAATAATGTTTTATTTAACCTTAATTAAAAGATTAGGTTCCCCACCTCTTTGGAATTTCTATACATAAATTTAGCCTAGATTGCAGTTGAGGAAAAATCTAAAATTGGTGAGTCAATATTTATGTGAGGTCTCATAACAAGATTAAAGTGATTTATAATTACTAAATAAATAATAAATAATAAACATTAACATTTCTTATGAGTAAAGATGGACAGATGTCCCAAGATCCTTCAAGCTTACAAAACTCTAGATCATGAGAAATACATCCACATCCAGGATTTATAGTGTTTTTAATGTTGAAATAAGAACTTAATTAATTCATATTTTGAAGTAATCAAATGATGATTTAGGAGATAACAAAAAGCATCAATTGAATTTAAATATGGAATCTTTCTCTTAAGCCATGATAAATGTTTTCATATGGGTGGATGACTATGATCCACATGTAATACATGAATACCTCCACTTTTTTAATTAGCTAAATCGAAAAAGGAGATTCTTTTATTTTTTAAATAATTTCTCAATTTGTCCTTTATCAATGACCGATCAAAATATAAGTAATTAATCAATACTACCAACAACTATTACAAGTAACATTTAGATCATCGAAAATTAAACTACTTTTGTTCGACATACACGCTTATACCTAGAAAGCTAATATGCAAATTTTGGATTAGAAAGAGGATCAGGAAATGACCGCTTGTGTTTATCTTCAAGTATTCCGTCGGTAAAATGAGACGATGCCTTCTTCTCAATCAACTAACGATTTCGATTATAGTATGCTATATAGTCATATTAACTATATATATAAGAAAAGAGAGAAATAGAAGAAAAATGAGAAAGATGGATGATTATATATATGTACCCTGGAACTATAGGATAGGTAGAGCTGCCCCAGTCATTTTTTATACTGTGAAGATCCGAGTGGCATATCCCACAATACAACACCTTAAACCTCACATCCTCATCTCCTGTTTCCCTGCATACACACATATATATAGATATCAACTTCATATATATATATATATATATAAAAGCACATGGACAGTGCAAAATTTTATATGTGTGCGTAGCTGATTACCTTCTGGAGAAGTTAAAGGGAGAGAGATGGCCAGAGACGTCCCTGGCTGCCCACCCAAAGGCCTTTACTGGGTGCTGTTGTGCGGGTGACTTTGCCATTTCGATAAAAGCGAGAGAAGCTAGCTTATGAATTTACAAAGCTTATAACTTAGTTACGCTAATAACCTTAGAATGGATTGATATTTATAATGCAGACAGGGATATATTTTATATATATATATATATATATATATATATTAAATTATTTGATTTTTTAAATAATAAAATTAATTAATTACATCAGGTAATATTTTTTGTAATAAGTATTCCTCTTTCTCTTTGAGACACGAGAAACAAACAAGATTTAAATTTTAAATCAAGAATATCATGAATTAAAGTACAGGAGGACGGGCTGGAACACGCTGGAGGAATCGAGAGGACCTACAATTGAAGTAGACGAATGGGATTTCAAAAACTTCATGATGGCAGACACTATAATTTATGATTGATGTTTATTAATTATTTATTATCCAAAATATGTAAACAATTAATAGCAAAGATTGACCTCAAGGCTCAAGGATTCATCTGCAGCTTGCGCGCGCTAATGCCTACAGTAGGTACATGCTGTTTTTCTTATTAATTATTATATATCATTTTGTGTAAATATGGTACATTCAATCCAACGAAGTTGATCAATCTTGTGATAATCTCTATTCCTGGTTTTTTTTAATTAGAAGTTGATTATTTTTTATTTAAAGTCTGAATTTAATTTATTTTTAAAATCTTCATCTTTTTATAGTAATTATTTTTTGACTTAAGACTTAATCTAAGAAATTTTTATTTGAATAAAAAAAGCTAAAAATTCTAACTTTTATTTGAATGCAAATGTCTAAATCATTTATTACCCCTTTAATTTTCTTAAATGCCCTTATAAAAATTTATTTATAACCAATTTATACATAGTCTAATATTTTAATTTTGAAACATTATTATTTATTAAAATTTTATATTATAATCCTCTAAATATTTTTAAAATTATTTTATGATCATTTAACTTTTTATATGTCAAATTCTTAAAAAAAAACTTCTTCCCCAATTATATACATTTAAATAAATTAAGTCCATAAAAAATATTGGTATACAAATACTTTTACTATATAAAATAAAATCACAAACAAAAATAATATATATAAATAAAGATATTTATAAAACTAATGATTTTTAGATATTAAAATAAAAAAATCATATTATTCAGATTTTTATATTTAAATATATTTAGATTTCAGTTAATTTAATTGGAAAGTAATTTCTTATCACATAATTAATTGGGAAAATTAAAAAAATGGACAGAATTATGGGACTTAAATGAAACATAGATACAACATGAAAATTTTCATGTCATAGACACTTTCTTAACAAAAAGACTAAAATACCCTTATGTATTCAATTTATTCCTAAAGCCTATATTTCCCTCTTCAGACATATATTTCCAAAACCCCTTGACACCGTTCGAAACGTAAACTGACACGAGCTAGAAGCAAGACGACACAGAGAGAAGCAAGAATCGACACTCTGGTAAGTTTATTCGTCGGTTTTTTGTAGTTTTTGTAATTTTTTGGTTGTTTTCTATTTCGTTTGATTAGGGTTAGTTTTTAGGAAATTTAAATTAGGGATTTGAGTTTCCGATGAATTTGTGAACTTATTCTGTGTTTATAGGGATAACTGTAGTATTATTAGGTGATTTTTTTGGTTTGATGTTATGGAAACTGTGGAAACCAACGGTTTTCGTCGTGAGGTAGACGATGGCGAGTGTCAGTTTTTGCTCGACATAGCTCGACACTCGACACTGACCTGTCGAGTTGTGTTAGATGGACGAACCGACACTCGACATCAGTGAATTTTTGAAGATATCGAGTGTCGGTTTCGTGAAGATTGACATATCGTTGTCTCGAACCATGTATTCGACACTCGATATGTCGGATAAAGTGAAAATAATTATGTCGAGTGTCGGATACATCAGTCGAAGTGTTTACAATGTCGGATTCTGCATCCGACACTCGACAAAACTCGACGGTAAGTGATGCACTCGATAGAGCTTGACAACATAAACCGACGAAACTCCTGTCGGATACCTCCAATCGACATACGGTAGTCCTGACATCCAACAATCCGACTATGTCAGATGTCGGATGTTTTAGCCTTGTTTTTTTGTCTTTTTGCATCATATTTAACTATAACGGACTCGTTTTTGCAGGTTGAAGCAAATGGCAAATGAATTTGGACTGTCCTTCGCCCTAAAGACATCGTATGATAAGCACTACCATGCGGTGATAACAAACTTGACAAGTTTGGACTATATAGAATGGATTCTCGCGAACCTGAGTGAGAGGCAAAAAAACATGTTTCGTAATACATGTTTTGGGTTTCTCCTAGACATTCGGGAGCTATCCTTTCCATTTCAGTTGGTGCACAATGTACTTCTGTGTGAGGTTAACACAGTGGGGTACGATAAAGAGATGTGGTTCCTTATCGAAGGTAAAAATATGGTTTTGAACTACAATGTAGTTAAAAAATTTTAGTTTTGAGCATTTGGTATTTGTAGTTTTTTTTTTGTTACATTATTGACATCTTACGTTTTTTTTTCCTTCTTTGCAGGAAAACTGATTCGTTTTTCTGTCCACGAGTTTGGTTTGGTTACTAGATTGAGATTTGCTTCCACCGTGCCACCAATACCGACTGTGTTGAATCCGTGTCCTTTGATGAATATGTAATTCGAGGGCTAGAACATGAAGCTTAAGGATTTCTATGGGAGACTTCACAAATTGAATGTGTTAGATATGCCAAACGAGGATGTTATGAAGTTGGCCTTGTACTACGTGCTGGAGAGTTTTTTTATGGCACGTGATCGACGCCAACTTGTCTCCTATGTGTGGTTGAATTTTGTCAACACACTGGATAATTTTAACAATTATCCATGGGGTCCGGTGTCTTTTGATTAGACACTTAAAGGAATGAAAAATGCTTTGGACGAGGGTTAGAAAAGGATAAGAAGCGAGCCCAAGCCAAGAGGAAACAGGTTGAGAGATATAACTTAGAAAGGTGCCCTTACGCTATTCAGGTACATACTGCAAAACAAGTATGTTGACATGTTTTTTAGTTGCTTTGGCGTACAAATTTAAATACATAGTGTCACTAAATAACTCTTATGTTATTAAGGTTTGGTTGTACGAGGCCATGTCGTACATTGGCGCGACATATGGGCGAGTGGGCTAAGACTTTGAGGGGAGGATACCGCGCTTGTTGAAGTGGGAGACCCCGTCGGAGGACATCGTCAAACGTGATGTCCTACTGGTTAGGAGGCAGGTATGTAAGGTTCCCTTGTCTTATGAACTTTTCTTGTTTTTTGTCACAGCGAATCACTGTTTAATTTGATGGATTATTTGTTGACGCAAGCTCTTCCACTCATCGTTTTAGAGCCATCTGAGGCGGAGCAAAGGACACATTGGTATATTAGGCTTGCTGAAGTAGTTGGCATCCAGAGAGGTGCATATGTAGCCTGGGCGACATCTGTAGATGCTCTATTATTGCCCGATGAGAGGATTGAGCCACTTCTGACAGAGGATCCATCAGCTCCACCTCATGCTGGTTAGAGTTCCCCGATTAAACCTGATGTGGGGCCAGCCAAAGACACATCCAATCCTGCAAGTGATGTCCGTATGCGATCTTTATCGCCTTCTTCCCCCGTTTGTCTTACACGTCCAGCGTACGAGAGTCACGTTCATGAGGATCCATTCGGAACTCATCTTGCTGGACATGGTCCCATCGATAGACTTGACGTGGGGGTAGACATGGACACAGTTAGTACCCCCATCAGTCCTAGGTCAGAGACGTTCGACAGCTATGGTCCTGTAGGTGAACCGATTCCTCTATCGGGTCGTGTGACCACCTACCGTGACATTTCTCCTCCTGTACACGATGTCCTTCCAAGCTCAAAGGTATGTAATGAGAATTTACATTTGTATACTTAACCTTTTACATTGCTACTTGGTTGGTTTATGAAGGCGATCGTTAATAATGATAAACAGACGCAGCTGGTCCATGATGGCTTCGAGAGCATAGTTCTGCGTGAGCTTGCGAGACTCAGAGAGGAGAGGACATTGTTACGGGCAGAGAACAAAGACATGCGGGAGGAGAACAAGGACAATGGGGAGGAGATAGTTATTCTATATAAGGCTGTTGTTCTATTAGGTGGCCATTTCGGATACGCTACCACGGTACATAGCACAAATTAAAAAACAGATTTTATGCTTTCCATTATGTCATACCTCTTAACCTGACGTTTTGGTTTTCTTTAATACAGGATTTTGATGGAGGTTCGGGTGATGACAGTGAAGGTTAGGAGGCAACAGAACCTGAACCCATGGACACGAGTGTTCCTGCCGCTGATACTCCTCCCACGGGCTTTGTTGCTTTGAGGTCACCGTCTATTTTCGGAAAAGCATAAATGGAGCCCCTTTGTCACTCCACTGGGTAGAAAGAGGGCGAGTGTTGAGCCCACTGTACAGCTGGAGGCCCCAGATGTTCAGCTCGGAGAGAGACCAGATCTTCAACCCACCGAGGAGCCCACTGTACATCTTGGCGAGACCGTTGTCTAAGATATAGTCATTGTGTTGCGCATGTCCTTGTCGACTCGGGTTCCACTATTTGACCCACGTGCCTTCGTACCAGCTGCTGATTGTATCAGCTTTACTGAATGGCTAGAGGACGAGGTTGTCTCAGCTGATTTGGGCATTTGCATAGCTGATCGTGAGTTCTTCCAGCGTTGATGACGCCGTCGTGGCTTGCATCTGAGGTTTGTTTAATTTCTTCTCCTCGCCTCCAATATTGGAATATACATTTCGAATGTTATACATTGATGAAGGCTACTATATGCAACACATGGATAGCTATTTGTGGGTGTTACGTTGTAGAGCTCACGATATGGGCGCAACAGGTGCCTAGAGGTCCGGTTTCCTGGACACCACTTTCTATGTAGGTATTTGCTAAACATATGAATTTATAGTTATTTTCTGATTCCTTCGATGTGGTAACCGTACTCATGAAATTACAGTTAAAAGTAAAGTCGTCGTGGGCCCAATACTCGAAAATACTGAATGACATTAACTCGGTGAATGAGGCCGATATGATCCAGTTTGTCCTCAAGAAGATGCCCTTCGATGAACGACCATGGGTCGATGTGGACAAGGTGAGTACATTTATATTCAATGTGTTAGTAAATGCCGTTTAATTT
This sequence comes from Boswellia sacra, assembly GCA_013180625.2. Taxonomy (NCBI): domain Eukaryota; kingdom Viridiplantae; phylum Streptophyta; class Magnoliopsida; order Sapindales; family Burseraceae; genus Boswellia; species Boswellia sacra. The sequence goes on along the minus strand of SNVD02009169.1, from coordinate 224,659 downwards.
GAAATGTTTATATTCCGCTATATTTGTTGTCATGATGTTACATCGTCGGCCATGAAACTGTGAACGTGCCATTTTTCGACTCCAATCTCTCGAAGATAAGTTACTGCTGCTGGAATATACGATTCAATTCGTCGCATATGATAGTTGAAATCAGCATAGTGATATGTCCTTGTAGCTCGAGAGTATATATCCAACAAAGTCTTGTCCTTGAATGTGGCCTTCAAGTTATCATTCAGATGATAAGTGCACAATCCATGCAGTGCATGAGAAAAAACTGCTATAATAGCTCGTTCAATGCTACGATGACGGTCATAAATAAAAACAAGATCTCGAACATTTTGTATAACATGATCATGCAACTGTCTTGTGAATCAGTTCCACGAGTCATCATTTTCAAAATGCCCAACTCCAAATGCCAAGGGGTATATTTGTTTATTTTCATCCATATAAGAAGTCAAAAACATTTACCTCTATATTTCCCTTTCAAAAAAGAACTATCAACTGCGATAACTGGCGTAATCGATAATGCAAATCCAGCAATAGAGGCCCCCATACTCATGAAAAAGTATCTAAAATGGTTGTTGTCATCAGTTTCTAAAGACGTTTTGGTCCCCGGGTTTGCTTTCTTAATCATGTACATGTACTGGGGGAGTAGTGTGAATGATTCCTCATGAGATCCGTGAAGTTCTTGCAAAGCTGTCTCCTTTGCCCTCCATGCCTTGTTGTATGTGATATTAACACCTAATGACTCCTGAACATCAGACATAATATCCTTCGGACGATATATTCTCGATGTCTCAACAAATTTGCTCTTGATATGTTTGCCAATGACATGTATAGTTACCTGTTTGTGATTTGGGTGAAGTCCGGCTCTGGAGCATGTGTCATGGTTCTTTTACTTTTTCACTTGGAAGAAATGTGAATCAGCTACCTTTGTGGCACGTAAAAGCCATTTACAAGATTCAGCACTGCAAACAACCTCAAACCTTATTACATTAGAGTTCCTCACCTTGAATTGAAAGTTTCGTCTTAATGCCAAATTCGATAACTTCTCACGAAGCTCCGTTTTGTTGTTAAACATCTGTCCAACCCCAACCTCAATCCCGTCAACTACAAACGATGAAGCATCATCATCATCTGCGGATAATGAATGTACAATAGACGGCATCCAACTAATTATGTTAGCCTAACGGTTATCATTTTCAGGCCCAAATTAGCTTCTTCATGTCTACGATTTGCATCCATTCTTGGCTCATTATTCGACACCGAATCTTGCAGATGTCTGTATAGTGGAGGAGCACGTGTGGAGTGAATTGGAGACAGATTGGTAAATGGCACATCCTGGTTAACATCATTGAAGATCTCCATCTGTTTATCATTATTAAAATGTGAACCGTCTACATCCTGGCCATCAACAATGAAATCATCGAAACCCTCAACATCATTCTTAATTAAGTGAATACAATCATCATTCTCATCGTCAACATGCTCATTAACATCATCACTACCATCATCATATTTTTCATAATCTTCATCACCATTATCGTTATCATTAACATCAATATTATCTAAACTCTCAAACTCTCTAATGCTATCGAGATAACGTACTAATCTCGATGGCATCGATAGGGGCACCTTCTTCGTTTTCAACTAACACCCCAACTGACATATGCCCTGCATGCCCTAAATACTGCTCAAACTCAATGCCAATGTCATCATTCAATTATGGTTGTGCACAAATAGAAGTGGACTCACTTAATTGGTTGCTTCCATTTGCTGAGGGAAACAAAGAGGGATGAGAAGATCTTTATCGCCTACACACTGCATCGGATCCCGACCTCTGTCTTTGCTTCTCCCTATCTTCAACTTTAACAATTAACGGTGTATATGACTGTTAGTCCTCCAAACAATGTTGTATAAAGAAACAAACATCGTTGTCAGTCTCAATAAGAGTCGGCATTGGCGGAACACTCTTAAAAGCAAATTCAACCTATAAACTCATATTATGCTTACAACGATCCCAACCATTTCAATACTAATACAGTCAACCAACTCATTATAGGTAGCAAACCTACGAATTATTAATGGTTTCGCCCTCCCACCGGTGTACAAATAAACAGTATTCTCTTGCATAGTCCAAGAACCATTGTATAGAATAAGTATGCGTAAAGTTTTCACTTCCTGCATGATAGAGACATATGTATAAAGTTCGTGGACAAAAAATCATTACGAAATTGCTTTAAGAAAGTCACAAAAACGACATTTCTGCCTAAACACTCGACGAAACTCGACACTAAACGCTCGACACTTGACACAACATAAACTCAACACGCGATGCATGACGATCGACGCTCGACTAACACGACACATATACTCAACACACAAACACGACGAAATTTACATTCGACAACTGACACGTTCGACACTCCACTCGATGCCTAAACTTGACACTCGACCTTAGACTCGACACAACCCCTCTACACTCGACATAACCATCCGACATGTTGAGAGTCTATCCGACGTATCGAGCGATAACGCTCGACAAATCTCGCCTTCTTCTCCGTCGACTGCGATACCAGATTTTCTCAAAATGATTGACAATTTCCAGCAAATTTCGATAAAAACCGCACTGTATCTAATCTTAGTTCATATATAAATCCCTATTTTAAGCTACATAATGCGGTTAACAGTTACCAAAATGATAAATAACAAAAACATTACAACCTATTGAAATTTTCATACCATTTAGAGAGAGATTGAAGAAAACTTTTCTTACCTTGTTGCTCAGCTTCAGCCATTGAAGATTGTTTCAGACAGTGTAGGAAGGAAAGGAAGGAGTGACTGGTTTCTTTGTTTCGTTCACTTCTTTCTTTGTTTTCTAATTTGAATTACATAAGGGTATTTAAGTCATTTTCTTAACAAAGTGTCTATGGCATAAAAATTTTTCAGGATGTGTCTAAATTTTTTTAAGTCGCCTAATTCTGTCCATTTTTTCAATTTTCCCTAATTAATTAGTAACAAAGGGCAAAGAGGCGGACTCATTTGAGGTTCTTTTGTCTTTTCCGTTAGGGGACGAATTTATTAGCTACCATATTTAGTACAGTGCTGCTAGTATATCCATAATCTATTTATAACTGATTCTTACGGAAAATTCTAAAAACCAATCCTCAATTTAACGGTCTTTCAAAATAGCCAAGCCAAAAAAAATTTTGCACATGATCTCTGAACGGTGAAATAGCCACACGTCCCTCATTCATTCTTTAACCTCTTACTCATGATTCTCTCTAACATACTCTCCAAGTAACTTCATAACTCTCTCATTAACTCTCCTAGTGACTAATCAAACTCATTTTCAACCAAAAACACACACACACACACATGCACACACACAAAATATAACAATTTAAACATGATAGAAAGGATGGAAAATTGGATTGGAAGCTTTGAAAGGAAGTTAAATCTGTTTGGGAGGTAAAATCCTTATCTAATTCATCTCCACAACCTTCGTAGTACGTTTAGCATGATTTTAATATTTAATTTTAAAAAAAATGTAGAAATAAATTATGAATAAATGTTAGATAGATAAGTTAAGCAATTTGGTGTATGAAAATCGTGTTTTTTGCACTGAAACTTGAAGAAGGGCCTGGATTTTAAAAAATTCAACAGTTCAACAAGAGTTATACAATTAGATTATTAGATAGTCGAATCGTCGAACTATCATCGAACCTTGTCGAATTTATTAGACAATTGTCAAATTTCTGTTGAATCATTGAACTCCATCGTCAAATTATCGAAGTTTCGTCGAACTAAAATTCTATAGTTAGATAGTTGCTACATCCTCTCATCAGGCAATAAAAGAGCATCCACAGATACCGCCTGTGCTACATGTGCACCTCTTTAGATGCCAACTACTGTAGCAAGCCTAATATACTAATCTGTCATTTGCTCTGCCTCAAATGGCTCCAAAACGACAAGTGGACGAGCCTGCACTATCAAATAAGCCATCATATTAAATAGTGATTCGCTGTGACCGATAACAGGAAAAACATCCGTGGAACCTGCCTTACCCGCTTCCTAACCAACATGACATTGTGTTTGATGATGTCCTCTAATGGGGTTTTTTGTGTCTCCCACTTCAACAAGCATGGTATCCTCTCTGCAAACACCCCGTCCACTCGTCTATACGTCGCGCCAATGTATGGCATGGTCTCTTACAACCAAACCTTAATAACATAAGGGTTTTTTTAGTGACAATAGGTATTTCAAAATGTAATTCAAAGAAACCAATAAACACATCCAACATTTGTTTTTCAGTATGTACCTGAATAGTGTAGGGGCACCCTTCTAAGTTATATGTCTCCGAATGCTTCCCTTTCCCCATCATCTTCTTCTTCTTCACTTCAGCTCGTTTCTTATACTTTTCCAACCTCCCATCCAAAGTTTTTTTCATCCCTTTAAGTGTCTTATCATAAGACACCGAATCCCATGGATAATTGTTAAAACTATTTAATGTGTTGACAAAATTCAACCACTTACGGGAGACATATCGGCGTCGATCCCGTCCTATGAAAAACCGCTCGAGAACGTAATACAAGACTAGCTTTGCAATATCCTTGTCTGGCATAGCTGACACATTTAATGCCTGAAGTCTCGGATAGAAATGCATGAGCTCTACGTCCTCACCCCTAAAGTACATATCCAACAAATGTCACGAATTCAAGACATTTGGTATTGGTGGCACGGGGGTAGCAAATCTCAAACCGATAAGCAAACCAAACTCGTGGGCAGAAAAACGAATCAGTCTTCCTAGAAAGAAGAGAAAAAAATAAAAGATGCCAATAATGGTAAAAAAAACAAAACTACAATCATCAAATGCTAAAAAATAAAATTACTTAACATTGTAGTTCAAACACCATATTTTTACCTTCAATAAGGAACCACATCTCTTCATCGTACCCCACTGTGTTAACCTTCTACTCAAGTACATTATGCACCAACTGAGACGGAAAGGACAGCTCCCGAATGTCTAGGAGAAATCGAAAACATGTATTATGAAACATGTTTTGTTGCCTTTCATTCAAGTTCGCACGAATCCGTTCTATACAGTCCAAACTTGCTAAGTTTGTGATGATCACATGGTCGTGCTCACCACACGAAGTCTTTAGGGTGAAGGAGAGTCCAAATTCATTTGTCATTTGCTTCAACCTACAAAAAAAAAAGTATGTTATAGTTAAATATGATGGAAAAAAGCAAAAAACCAAGGCTAAAATAAGCAATCTATCAAAACGCTCGACAGAACTCGATAAAACACGACTTGCTCGATAAAGCTCGAATAAAGAAACCGACGCTCGATGAAATCCATCAAGTGTCCGAAGAAACTTTTGTCGGATTCTTGGAACCGATATACGCTAGGTCGAACATCCGACAATACGACTGTATCAAATGTCGTCCTAGTTGAGTGTCGGATTCAGAAACCGACATTGTATACTCTTCGATGGATGTATCCGACACTCGACGCAAGTGTTTTCACTTTCATCGATTGTCGATTACACATTAACCAATAACGGCATCCCAAGCCCATGAAACCGACACTCGATGCCATAATTACATGTCGTTGAGTGTCGGAGACATGGTTTTGGTGCACCATATGTCAGTTTACATGAAACCGACACTCGATAAAAGTGAAAATAGGTTCGTCAAAGAAATATGTCAAGTCTTGTAGGATGCTTCAACTAACACTCACCATCAGGGCATTTTACATAAAACTGACACTCGACATTCCCAATGACACTCGACAATCCCAATTACAATGATGTCGAATGTCGAAGACATAGTTTCGATACATCGAGATGTCAGTTTACACAAAATTGACACTCGATATCTTCAAAAAATGCCCTGATGGCGAGTGTCGATTCATATATCTAATAGGACTCGACACGTCATGTCGAGTGTTGAGCAAAGGCTGACACTTTCCATTGTCTTCGTTGCGACGAAACGCGTCGATTTTTACCATTTTTACATATGTCAAACCAAAAAATAAACCAAATAACACTTCATTTAGCCCCACAAACATAAAATAAGTACAAAATACGATCGAAAACTGAAATCCCAAATTGAAAATCCCTAAATCTAGTCCAAATCCCTAATTAATTCAAATGTGTAAATTTTCTATATACATCTCTACTCCTTCGGGTTATGCCTAATCTAAACGTTATTTTCATTCTTCATAAGGCAAATATCACTTCAAACGATCAAGAAAACAAGCAAAAAAATAAAACAAAAAAAACAAAAAAATCAACATCATTACTTGCCCGAACTGAATGCTCTTGCTTCTCTCTGCGTTCCTCTTGCTTCTATCCTCAAAGAATGGTCGTTCTCATTCCTCTTGCTACGTTTTGGACTATATTTTGGACGGTGTCGAGGGGTATTGGAAGCTCGACAACAACAGACGGTTATGGACATAGGAAGAGGTAAGTGGAGGGAAGAGGGAAATAAAGAGTTTAGGAATAAATTGAATTTCAAAAGGCATTTTAGTCATTTCACAAAGAAAATATCTATGCAATCAAAATTTATAAGGATGTGTCTATATTTCTTTTCAAACCCCTAATTTTGTCTATTTTTTTAACTTTTCCAAAATATTTTGGTCACGGGGCTATCTTCATAAAGCCCTCTAAATTGAGGACTAAAGCTCTTATACAACCTGAAGTGGCAAAACATCACTTGATAAAAAAAAATGAAGAATATAAGTTTCATGATGTCAGAATAATTATTTATTCGATAATATTTTGATAACTTAAATTGTATAAAAATTTGACTAGTATTATTCTATTTAATAATAAAGAATAGTCCCAAAAAAAATACTCCGAACGCTTGATTACTCTAGACACCGATATATAAAATTTGAAAATTATTACATTACTTTCTACACCCTTCATTATACCTATAACACCTTAAATAATTTTTCTTTTTCTTTCATTCACTTGTAGGCTAATTCTACATAACAAAACTGCATATTTTCTTCCCCTTTTCAATCGGCTCAATTACAGTAACAATTTTCTTTCTTATAATTCCACGAAACAAACATACTGCTATTTCAGAAAGCATCAATTGTTTCAAAAAGCAGCCATATAGTTGTTCCCTTTTTCACAGTTGTTTCAGAAAGAATCCATCTGGCTATTGAATGAAATTCTAAGTGTGAATGAAATTCTAAGTGGGGAATTCCACAATACAGCACTTTAAAGGTCATTTCTTTCCTTTACTGAATATATATGATCCAATATTCCCACAGTCGAAATACAAAGAAGTATCATCGACACTGCATTTAGAATTTCTCACCTCCTACCCCGTGTCTTATTTGTTACCGGGATTATATTCAGATTAATTAATTTGTTATTGAATTGCTTAGTGTACTTTGTTATTAAAATATATTTAAGGTTTTTTCTGTTAGTTGAGATTTGGAAAATCGAAAGCCATCTGCTAAAAGCTTTATTTGTTTAGCTGCTCTGTTTTAGAGAGTTAGCTCACATTTTTTTTTTTAAGCTTGGCCATCATCTCTAAAATTGGTTATTTCAACTTTGGTAAAGAATACGAAAGCATGATATGATTTCCCGGGACACAATCAATATGGAATTATGGATGGTCTTCCCACAGGTAGATCTGGGCCTCTCTGCCTAATTTGATGCATCAATTGACATCATTATTTAAATGATTTTACACATATAATTAAATTCATACAATTTAATATGATAAATTATTATTAATTGGTTGGTTCTCTTTAGAATGATGTATCTCCTTTTTTTTTTTTTTAGTTATTCTTTTTGGTTAAATTGCAACAGTTTTTTTCGATTTTTACATCATCATGAAGATTGGACATTTCAAGTTTGATGGAATGGAAACTCATGGTTTATTGTGTATAATTGCTGTGAGAGACTCTATCTAATATGTGGGGGAAATTGGAACGTGCATGCTGTGCAATCTATAAAAGGTACATGTATGTAAACGGAAATGTTACTTTAAGGGCCCTTAAGCGCAAGCCCCCCTTATTACTGCCCAAGCATTTTAAAGTAATGGAAACAAAGACAATACACAAGGCAAGCCAGCCTTCAACTTCAAGACTTTGTATCAGCCAAGGTGTTCCCAATATCTATAACAAATCGATATCTAACATCAGCCTTGGCAAGTCGCTCCATTGCTGTGTTCACGTAATCCATTGAAACAACTTCAATGTTAGCTACTATGTTGTTTTTTGCTGCAAAATCAATCATCTCTTGAGTTTCTTTCATTCCCCCGATGGCACTCCCAGCCACTGTTTTCCTTCCTGTTATCACATTTACAATTCATTCATTTTGCAGCCTAAAAGCCCCAAAACCAATTAATTGAACGTTACAAAAAGAAACAAGTGGATGATTATGACCAGGAAAATTAATTAAATTTCTTTGAAATTCTTACCCATTATTAAAGGAAAGGCAGGCAACTCTAGAGGCTTTTCCGGTTCACCGAGTCCAACCATAATAAGCTTACCATGGGACTTCAACAGACTAATCAATGGCAAAATGGGATGGACAGCAGAGACAGCATCTATTACGCCATCCAGTGTGACCAGGGCGGCCTGTCAATTGAAAAAATTAATAATAATTAACTTCAGTACAAATATATGAAAGCATTAATATTTCTCCACTCCATAGAGATTAAAAAAATTAATGTTGAATTTTGGGCTTATAAGGATAGATAGATATAAACTGGACCAAGATTATCCAAAGCTTCATTCTTCTTGCTTGGTGAGGTACTAATGACTGTCACTTTTGCTCCAAAAGCCTTGGCAAATTTAACAGCAAGATGACCGAGCCCACCTAGACCCACGACACCAATATGCTTTCCAGCTTCTGCTAAACCATAATATTTCAAGGGACAATAAACTGTAATCCCACCACAAAGCAGAGGAGCACCAGCATCAAGCGGCAGGTTCTCAGGGAACCGAACAATGTAGCGTTCATTGGCGACCATATGATCAGAATACCCTCCATATGTGATTGTTCCATCCGTGTAAATGTTGTTGTAGGTGTAAACCACTTTGGCGCAGTAAGCTTCGAGGTCATTGACACAGTCCTCACAAGAGTGGCATGCTCCAAACATGCATCCAACACCAACTTTATCTCCCACTTTAACTTTTTGTACATTGCGACCCACTTCTTGTTGTAGATGTGGAGTCCCTATTTGGATAATCCTCATTGGGAGTCCCACATTGATTGGTTAAGGGAAGGTCATAGGGCTTATATATGGGAGGAGTTCCTCCATCTAATAGACTAGTCTTTTGGGCTGGATACTTGCTCCATATATAGTGACCCATTTGTTGAAAAATAATTGTTGTGCGCGGCGGAAGCGATCCGTAACAAGTGGTATCATAGCAAGACAGCAATGTGTGGACTCGTTTGGTTCAAACAAGGAGCAGGGGCCTTATCTTTGTGGAAGATTATCATTGGTGGTTCAGACAAGGATGGCGCCGCCACCCGCCGGGACCTTGTCTGGGGAGAGGGATTGTTGTAGATGTGGAGTCCCCATTTGGATAATCCTCATTGGGAATCCCACATTGATTGGTTAAGGGAAGGTCATGGGGCTTATATATAGGAGGAGTTCCTCCACCTAATAGACTAATCTTTTGAGCTGGATACTTGCTCCATATATGGTGGCCCATTTGTTGAAAAATAATTGTTGTACGCGGTGGAAGCGATCCGTAACACTTCTATCACTTCTCCTACAATTTCGTGCCTGCAAAATAAAGTTCTTGTGTTTATCTTTTAAGTATTCGATCGCCAAAATAGAGGCAATGCCTTCTTCTCAATCAACCAACGATTTATAGTTATATTAACTATATGTATAAGAAAGAGAGAAACAGAAGAAAGAAGATAGATAGGTGATTTTATATATACACACACACACAGAGGCGGATGTACTGGTGGGCTGGCCCGGCCTGCAGCCCGGGTTGAAATTTTTGACAAAAAATTACTAAGTCTTATAACAGCCCCTATAATTTTAATTTATGTATTATTATAATAAATATTTAATTTTAAGCATTTTAAAAGCAACTCTACCAATTTCTCTTCCTATTTTTTTTTCTTTTCTTCATGGGACCACCAGTCCACCACCAGCCCAACCAGCCACAAACTTCACTCTTACCCAATTTTTTTTATCTTTTCTTCACCAGTCTCTCACTCTACTTTTTGGAAATCAATATTTTCATTTTTAGCTTCTACCTAAAGTTAAAAACCTACGCTATTCAAGGTCACTATTCATTTTATGTCATTATTTTAAGATTTAGATTTTATTTTAGGGATATAGTTTATGAGTTCTGAGACAATTTTAGTATCTTAGTTAATTGATTGTAATTAATTAATTGTTATGTAGTATATTACGTAAGATTTTTTTTTTAATTTTCAAGTTTTGATTTGAGCTGGGGTTTTATTGTGTAGATTTTACAATGTAATTTAAAACTTATAGATATTGTTGGATTGAAAGGCAAGGAAATATACGTAGAGAGAGAAATGTTGTAGAGATTTTAAGAATTAATATTATTGTGTAGATTTTGTAAGTTTATATAAATAGTTAATAAGTGTAATATTATTCAACTTTTAATCAAGTTTCTTTAGAAAAAGAAATTAAAGTGAAGATAATGGTAACTAGATATATTCATTGATTATTTATATATCATGATATTGATTGATTCAAAACTAATATGGGAAGAGAACTTAATTTCTTGACTTAATAGAAAATTTCTCTATTCTTGTGATCATTGTTATTGTTGAAATCCACAACCCATCCTCAGAAATTGATATTTTTAATTTTCATTGAATGCGTAATTTCTAACTTGTTTACCAAATATTGAAAACAATGATCCAATCTTCAAACTAAAAAAGTAGAATAATTTGAATAAAATTAAAAAATCATCAAATTAGTTATCATCTCCAAATAATATAACCTTAAAAGTAGCATAGTTTTAAGTTATATATATATATATATATATATATCTGTTATATCTCAATGATCAATCATTTATTTTACCACTAAGAATTATTTATTAATCAATTAGCTATTGATTCTTATACTTTAACACATTAATACTCATCTAATTATTTGCAATCTTGCTGAGAGAATTTATCAAGCAAATTTTAGTTGAGTTGAGATTAATGCTTTGAGAAAATGATTAGGACATTTTAATTTTGATGTCATCAAATATCTAAATTTTCAAAACATTTCTCACTTTATGAACTATGTCAAAAATTAGCTGAAACAAAAAGGTTAAATGTCTACTTCTTAGTTGATAGATTTATTCGTATAGTGTTGACTCTTCCAGTTTTTACAACAACAACAAAACAAATTTTTTCAGTTATGAAACTTATCAAAATAACACTTTGTAATAAGATAGAGGATAGGTTTATTAATGATTACATGGTTGTCTATACTGAAAAAGAAATCATGGGGTGGGAGCATAATGAACCCTAGCCCCTCAAAATACATATGAAATGCAAATACAATAATAATAAATCCAAAATGTATTGTTTTCAAATTGATATTTTTAATTTTCATTGAATGCGTAATTTCTAACTTGTTTACCAAATATTGAAAACAATGATCCAATCTTCAAACTAAAAAAGTAGAATAATTTGAATAAAATTAAAAAATCATCAAATTAGTTATCATCTCCAAATAATATAACCTTAAAAGTAGCATAGTTTTAAGTTTTATATATATATATATATATATATATATAATATATATATATATATATATATATATATATCCCTCGCTTTTATCGAAATGGCAAAGTCACTCGTGGATCAACACCCTATAAAGGCCTTTGGGCGGGCAGCCCGTGACGTCTCTGGCCATCTCTCTCCCTTCAACTTCTCCAGAAGGTAATCAGCTACACGAGTGACTTTGCCATTTCGATAAAAGCGAGGGATATATATATATATATATATATATATATAAAAAGAAGACCGGAATATATATGTATCAACTTCTATATGTACAATACAGATTTCTTTTGATACTGTGAAGATCCGAGTGGCATATTCCACAATACAACACCTTAAACCTCACATCCTCATCTCCTGTTTCCCTGCATTCATACATACATATATGTATCAACTTCATATATATATATATATCAGCACAGGCACAGTACTAAATTATATATATGTGTAGCTGATTACCTTCTGGAGAAGTTGAAGGGAGAGAGATGGCCAGAGACGTCACGGGCTGCCCGCCCAAAGGCCTTTATAGGGTGTTGATCCACGAGTGACTTTGCCATTTCGAAAAAAGCGAGGGAAGCTAGCGTATGAACTTGCGAGGCTTGTAACTTAAATTACACTAATAGCATTAGATGGCTTGATCTTTATAATGCAGATCAAGCTACATGTTTACTCTCTCACTCTCTTTAATATATACGATATTAAATTATAAGTAATGCTACTCATATAAACTATTTATACAAACCCATACATACAAACTGATATGACATCCCTATATCATCGTCACATCACCTACGTTAATTAATATCATTTATTATTAATATATATTTATCAAATCAATATATTTATTTATCAAATCACATTATGCCACGTTAGTTTGTACGGGTGAATTTGTATAAATAGTTTGTAAGAGTAGCATTACTCTTAAATTATTTTCTTGACGATGGGATCCACGGGGGCTGACCCCTCTTAAAGTTTAAAAATTTTTTGAACACCCCTTATTTTATATACTTATTTAGAACAAAAACCTAATTTCAAGTTTTATTATTCTTTTTATTCAAAATGTTGAGCTGCCTACCTCTTAGTTTAAAACCACATGGGCGGCCGCTCAAACAGGCTGAACTACAATGGGACCTAGGAGGCCCCACCCTTCCTGAAATTTCAAAATTTTTTAAACACCCCTTATTTTATATACTTATTTAGAAGATTAACCTAATGACAAGTTTTACTATTCTTTTTTTCCAAAATGTTGAGCCACCTACGTTTTAATTTAAGAGGATGCATGCGGCGCACAAACCTTTTATCTGTACAACAATGTAAGTTTATACTATATATTAACCGATTTTTATTATTTTATACCTAAATAGAATTTTAGATTTTTTGATCCTTATTTATTTAATATAAATTTAATTGATTCTTTTTTTCTTTAGAGTATGAAAAAAAATCAATCAATTGTTACTAGAAGAATACAAATTCAAAAAATTCATAATAAACAGTAATTTCTAATTCTTTTGTATGGTTTATTAATATTTATATTATTTTTTCTCTTTCTTATTGATTTTTTCGTATTAATTAGATTAAAGATAGCAAATATCATTAAAAAATCATATTTGAGAAACTTTTTAAAAAACTTGTAATCAAGGAGGAATGGTTGAACCTGGGATTATTGAATTAGCATGTTCAATAAAAACCACTCAACCAAAGTGGTGATGGATAAAATAGAACTACAAAACTTTTATTTAACATTAAAACTAAAATAAAATATAACTTTTATTTTGATTTTTTAAAATTAAAGTTAAAGCTAAACAATTTGAATTAAATAATAGCAAAATTATTAACTTAAAAAGTTAAAATTTTGAAATATCACAAATCAATAAATCTATAAATAATGACAAAATAATTAATTTTTAACTTTGTAATTATCAATTTTGAAATATATATCAAATCTATAACATATTTCTTATATTTTAATTATAAATTATAAGTTTTACCTTTTATAATTTAAATTTACATATTTTTTCATCATTTATTATATTTTCAACTTTTTAAATTAATAATTTTACTGTTATTTAATGTATGTTGCTTAATATCTTAACTTTAATTTTTAAAAAATAAAATAAAGGTAGAATTTATTTTACGTTTAATGCTAAATCAATAGTTTACAAACTAATATTAGTTTATTTCAGTTTGGTTGAGTGGTTCACGTCGAGCATGTTAACCATCTAATCCTAAGTTCGTGATAAGTTAGTACCATGTAAGTTTTTTGTTTATCCTTTGTTAACACATTCAATATCTCCCTCTTTGTTAACACCGTTAAATACTTTTGTTAAAATGGATTTTGGATGTTACTTTCCAAACAATGAAACAGTGGGATAGTTAGTTAACCCAAATTTTGATACCATCTAAGTTTTTTGTTTTTCCTTTGTTAACACATTCAATATCTCCCTCTTTGTTAACACCGTTAAATACTTTTGTTAAAATGGATGTTAGATGTTACTTTTGAAACAATGAAACAGTGGGACAGTTAGTTAACCCAAATTTTGAAGGTGTCTATGCTTTTTCCGCGGACTCTAACTAAAGTTAGTTTTGTTTGGGTTAAAACAACGGACAAATTAATAACAAACAAATTTATTATTGTAAAAAAAAAGGATCACTTGTATAAATTTCAGTGCATGAAAATCAAATTTTACTACTGCTAACCAAATCCTTAATCATTTATTTTTAAAAATTGTTGTAAAATATTGAAATGGCAATAATTATATCGATTCCTTTGGGTTTATAACCGATTGGAAAAATATAGTCCATATATAAACGGTTTAGTGTGGGTTAATTCCTTGTTTTTGGATTCAACCATTGCATTACTTTGCAGGCATTTGTAAAATTTCTACAATTATTTGATTACATAAAATTAATAATAATGGCCCTACAAATTGTTTAGACATTTTTATAAATAATCACCAGTTAATAATTAATAATGCCTCATTGGAGAGAGAAAAATAAAATAAACCATGAATGAAGATTAAATTATTGTCAAGCTTATATATATTTGCGTTGAGCTGCTTTTGTCAACCATAATAGACAAAATTTAAAGAAGAAACAAACATACAGATTCAACAAATTTTGAAGTGTTCATATGGCAATATTTTCAAGTAGATTAATCACAGCCACATGAAATGGGACCTCCGCTGCAGCTTTTAGCTATATGTATACATATTTTGGTTAGGTAAATATATTGCTCGTCGTCCGGCCCTTGGGTATAACGTTAAAGTGGAATGAGGGAAAAAAAAAAAAAATTAAAAGCGATACATTCAATGTACACTAGCCATTTCCATAAAGTGGTCAACGGAAAATAAGTATATAAGAGCAGATCATACATCACTGACATGTAAGGACCCCACTTTCGTGAAATTACCATTTTGACCCCAACTTTTCAGATGGTAACATAGCGACCCTACTTTTAAACATCCGTTAGAGTCCATAAATGAAATGAGGGTAATTTCGTCCTTTCGGTTACTGAAACTATTAACAAAAACTCAAAATATGTTCTTAATAAGGACAAATACTGTTAATCAACCAAAACTTGATAAGAATTTTATATTTAATATGAGTAAAAAATTCTAATAAAATTTTTGCTTTCTTCTGCTTTCTGTCGACTTCTTCGATAATAGCTATGCCTTGCCACTTTTAACATTTAAAATACTTAGATGTTGGCTTTGTTTGTGGTGCGAATGGGTTGAGTGACTTGGTTTCTCTCTCCTAATCCTTTACAAACTACCAAGCCGGCTCTGGTGGTGATGGTTGATGGTGATGGATGATCTGATTTCTCTCTTCTCCCAAATCTCTTTAGATGACTAAGGGTCAGCTCGAGATTACTGTTACTATAGAATTTTTTTTTTTCCGCAGCAGCAATCCAAAGGTGTTAAGGATTATTTCTCCACCCATTTAAAAAACAAGCTGTCATAGAAAAATATTGGATATATAAAAGATCTTAAAAATAGAGGGTCACCTGCTTTTCAAGACTTGTTTTTGCTTTTGAAGTAAGAAGTGTCTAAAATATCTTTACTATAAAAATAAAATTATAAAATTTCTTTTATTTTTATTTTTTATAAAATATATTTAATTAATAACCAAATATTTTTAATTATTTATTTTTATTTTTTTTTGAAAATATAAAAAATATTATAGTTAATTAATATTGTAAAAAAAATTAAAACAGTCGTTAAAGGGGTCACCGTACCATCGTCAAAGCCAATTGCCGATGACCATTCTAGTGGTGCATCTGAGGCACCGGTGACACCTCCATGATCTCCAGTGTGCAATTTGACATTCTGTGATGGTTTTCATGGCAAAAGCGTGTCATTTTTCGATTGAACACTGCGAAAGCTGGAAAGTTTTGCCATGCTTTGCCGCAAAATGTAATGCCTTTTGTCATGAAAATAACTGTGAAATGTCAGACCGCATGATGACGATCATGGAGGTGCCACTGGTGGCGTTGGATGCACTACTGGAACAGTCGTTGACGAATGGCTCTTGTAACGGTCTGATGATTCCTACGGTGATTGTTTTAAATTTTTTTGTTTTTGTAATTTTTTTTAAAATTCATAAAATAAATTTAATTGATATAAATTTTTATATAATTTTATTAACTATAATATACATTGAAATATATTATAAATTTTAAATTATTTTACAAATAAATATGTGCGTTTATTACAAAAAAATTAATCTTAAATGATTTTTATTTTAATATTGAATGAAATTAGATTTAAACATATAAGATATATATCCTTCTATTTTACACAAATTAAAATTAATTATACATTTTATTTATATTTATATAAATAATAATTTATATAAAATTTGTTTAAAATATTTGAATATTACAAGTGAATAATATACATATCTATTTTTGCCATTTGAATATAATAAAAGCTACAGCACGCAATCTCAAATACCTCTACCCTATTTTTGAAAACCAAATTAATTTTTAAAAGTTTGTTTACCAAACAACCTCTCGCTTTTTTTTAAAGCTAATTTTTTCTACAGCAAAGTAAAAGTTGTTTATTTTTATAATAATGGCAATCCCAAACTAACCCTAAGTTGGTTTTGGTGATGGTGACGGTGATGACTTGATTTTTTTTCAACGGTTATGGCTTGGGGGAGGCTATTTTTCAATTGTTTATTTATTTATTTTTTCATGTATTGAGTTTTTTTTGGTTTGAATTTTGGGGAGAAAAAAGAATTTAAATGTATAATTGCTTGGCTCCCAACAAAACCATCTCCGTCTTCATTGGCCGATCCTCCTGGACCACCACACATCATCCGCCTGCCAAAACACCAGTCTCAAACCCTTCTTTTCAATGCACCAGGATTTGAAAGCAACTTCACGTTGCTGCACTTTGCAAAAGCACTTTTGCTGGTTGTTAATCGCATGTGGAAAGCCATTTCAAGTGCAGAAAAAAACCAAAATTCAGAGACGTTCTAAAATCTCCACACTTGGTATTGCAAACAAAGAGTCTGTCTTTTAATTTTTAAAAGGAGTGTAGAAAAAGGGGGAAAAGAAATTTTTAATTTTTATGAAAAAAATAAATTAAGTGAGAAGAAAATTTGTTTGGTTGTAAGGAAAGTATATGGGAAAAGGGGTAAAAAGAGGGAGAAAGCAAAAAGTTCTAGAGTAGAAAGGTAATTTTTTATTGTAAGTGATTCTTTGTTCATAGGTAATTTTTTTGTTCGTTTTAATGTTTATAAATTTTTTTTCATTATTATATTACTTTAGAATAAGATAAAAGGGTAAAACAGTCTTTATGGGGAAGATTTGGTTTCACTAAATAGATTCTATAACGGATGTTTAAAGTAGGGGTCCATACGTTACTATTTAAAAAGTTGGGAGCAAAGGGTCGTCTGACCAAGTCTAGGGTCCCTACAAATCTTTGGTTAAATAAATGTATTGCTTGTCGTCTAGCCATTGGGTATATTGTTAAAAACGAACCAGGAAAAAAACAAAAACCTGCAAAAGCAATACATTCAATGTACACTAGCCATTTCCATAGAGTTGTTAATGGAAAATCATGTATAAGCACGTCATACATCACTGAGGAGGCAAATAATTGACATATCCATGTTCGTTAGATCGTGCTTCGCGCAGCAGCCATCAAGACAATTTTTTCTTTTGTCATGGAGTATACCGCATAAATCATTACTAGTTCTTTTAGGTCAGCTTGGCATATCACTATCAGTGTGCTAACTAGACATGTGAAAAGGGCCGGCCAGGCATGAGCACAACATAGTTCAGTAGAAAATCATACGACAAAAGTATGATATAAACACAAATCCTATAGCATTATGCCGCAATATTAAATGAGAATTAGATTAGACTGAACTGGATTGAATTTAAAAAAGTGATACGATAAACCATGCTAGTGCGAATTTAACCATAAGTATGAAGCACGAGGAGCACAAATAGACGAATTCGAACATGAATAGACATGATTACCTTTTTAATCAATTTAATAAAATTAGCCTATTTTAAACTAAAAGAAATAAAATTCTTAGATTTTTGGAGCATAAATAGACGAATTCGAACATGAATAAACATGATTACCTTTTTAATCAATTTAATAAAATTAGCCTATTTTAAACTAAAAGAAATAAAATTCTTAGATTTTTGGTTTCCTTCTTCCACACTCTCATTTCCCTCCTTATAAATCTCTAAGCCATCTCTGTCTAATCTAATTTATAAAATGAACCCATTTTTTATCAAAAGAATGATACAAAATAAGTCTTAATTATAATGATGAAATTCTCATACTATTTTAAAATAATTATACTTTAAGTTCAAAATATTACTAATATAGGATTCAGATTTTATTTTAGAAATTGACTATTTTATCTATATTTTTTTAAATAAAATTTTTAAATTTTTTATTTTTAATGAATCAAATGAAATAATGTTTAACTCAAGATAGTAATAGTTAATAGAAATAGTTTAACATATGTTATTTAGATATTTTTGAAATAATTTAAGTTATTAAAAAATTTAATTTGATTTTAAAAATAAGCATATTTTTCTTAAAAGAGATGTTTAAATCTCCTAAATA
This sequence comes from Boswellia sacra, assembly GCA_013180625.2. NCBI lineage: Eukaryota > Viridiplantae > Streptophyta > Magnoliopsida > Sapindales > Burseraceae > Boswellia > Boswellia sacra. Next base: position 205,815 of record SNVD02009169.1, on the reverse strand, counting down.
AAGGGTTAATTTATTCTCTTTAAGATACAAATGTGTCTTTTTAATAAAAATTTAAAATTTAAAAATAAAAAAGTTTTGAGTAGTTCTATTTAGCTCCCACCTTTTAGCTCTTCAACCCCACTTTTTTTGTATAGCTTTTTTTTTTTTACAATTTTATCCTAAAATAAAATTAATAAAAAAGGCGAAACAAAATTTCACCGTTTATTTTGTTACATTTTATTTTTATTTTTTTGCTTTTATTTTTGCTTATATAATTTACTGCATTTTTATCTTTATTGCCGTTTATTTTTTCGTTATTTACTTTATCGCACTTTTATTTACTGTATTTTACTTTTCGCCTCATTTAATTTATTATCTTTTATTTTTACCATAATTTACTTTATTGCATTTCTATTTTATTGCCTTTTACATTATCTCAATTTACATTATCGTGCTTTACATATTCGCAGTTTACTTCTATTGTACTTTTTTTTTTTTATCATCTTTTATTCTATTTTTATTGCCATTTGAGGGATATCGTTCAAATCATGAACGCTGTGTAGATTACTCTCACGAATGTTATCTGATCCATGAATAGTCATCAATCTTGGTCTGTTAAAATTTGAAAGATGCCATTTAAATCATAAACAGATGTCACAATCAAACAGACAGCATAGTGAGTCATGTCACCGGATCCATGGGTGACGTGTGCTTATCATGTTATAATGACATTCTTCAGTTCTTTTTTTATAATGTGATAATGATCAGATCAGGTAGATTCACACTGATGGTAAGGAACTCGATCTTGTGAAGGTCAATGATGTGAGGGCGATTGGATAGTGGACATAGTCATAATGCATGGTGGCAGATCCGCTTTCCAATGGCAGGCCTGTTGAGCTCGACATGGGGAATAGAAGTGTTAATTTATTTTCTTGTGCTCTATCTTTTTTCATCTTTATTCTCACTGTATTTATTTGTGATTAAATGATTGTAATCCCTTTCCTGGCTTGTCCTTCCACTTTTGATGAATGCTTATAAATTGCCTCATTGCACATATAATACTTCAAATAAGATCAATTGTATGCATGAAAGTGAATTTAGGATCAAGATAGATAATGATTGACCGATTAAAATCTCAACTCAATAGACTCTAGTGGGGGCCAGACTTTGTCCGGGTGGATCGAAGATCCGTACCTAACTTCCTAAACTCAATTGTGAAAGGATGATGGATAGTTGGGTACCAAAGTAAAGGCTTGGTTATCGTCATCCAACCATTTCCCATGATTAGTTACCTAGGTGGCAGCTCTGACAACCTCTAGAACTAGGTGGCTTGTTCTATGGTATCCCCAAGTGCCGAAAGGCCTTGGAGAACAATTTTGTAGTCGCAATCACTTGGAGTAGAATGGAAGTCTCGCTTACAGGACAGTATACGAAAATGAAAACCAAAACCATGTACACCAGTTATGTCAACTCAACATGAGTGGATGAGAGTTGCTTAAGCATCCCATTTGAACAAATAGAGAATCCTAACATTAGTGAAAAGCATAGAAGATACAATATAATCTTAAATTCTTGGAACTTCAACAAGTATTTATGGCTTTAGTGACACATCCAAAAATAAGATTGTCTCCTAAGTATAGGAGTGTTAAAGTAATAAATCCCGCAAGACCGGGGTCAATCCACGAGAAAGGAGATTTAGGGGTACAAACCAAGGGTAAGAAAATTTGATTTGAATAATTCAAATAAATAATAAGATGATGTTAACAAATATTAATCAAGATGGTAGATGATATAACTGGTCATAGAAATAGGTGGTAAAAGCTTCCATGGCAAATTAAAGAATAATTTCATAAGCAATAAACAGGCATAATTAAAATACATAAGTGAGAGAAATTAACTCAATGATAATGAAAGCTAACGTTAGGGGATCTACCCTTGATACATTAAATAAGGATAAATAACCCAGTTATAACTCAAATCTAAGATTATTATTGTTCCTATATCATTCTTATGTATTTGAATATGAATCCATCTTTTTTTTTCTCTGTAACCATTCGTAAAATATAATCCACATATTAAGGAGGTTCCATTCAGAAAGTTAATCACAAATTTAAGCCTATTGTTACATGTGTTATATTTGCCTCATTACCAATATTTATATCACTTTTGTAAATGGGTTCAAGCATCCAATATGCCAATCATCATATGTCTACAACAAATCAAGATTCCAAACTAGACTTGTGTCGGTAAGGAAGAACCGTACGACATCTAGAAAGGATCCAAGTATTTGATCTGCTGATGATCGTCTATAATGGATCAAGACCTCCACTTTACGAGTGGTGTCAAGAGTGATTAAGAAAGTAAATATAAATTATATAAAATAACCAACAAAATATTATAATCTTTAAGCACATATTATGGGGTTAAATAATCCTTATTCTCATATCAAAGGTTTCACTAGCATATGAAGAAAATTAGCAAGACATAATGCAAGAGAGAATATAAATTTCAAGAACAAAAGAACTACTCATAATATTAAAAAAAATACAAAAGAGAGAACAAGAAAAAACACAACAATAAGAGATCTTAGCTAAGAGGCAAGATGGCCTCTTGGGTCACAACACTCCTCTATTTATAGATACATTTTGAGGGCAAAATTATCAAATTACAAAGGGACAATTGTAAAATATCTTATTGACAATTTGGATTACCATGTGCGACTTTGACCACCAATTTTGACATCGAAATATTCATAATTTTGATCACATGTCCTCATGGAAGTTGTAGATATTTCTCTCAGCTTTCTAGAAGACCTTGAATCATACGATTTGGATACGTATTTCAAAAGATAGAATCAAAATATGGAGACACAGGTAGGCTGGGCCAAGACTACAGACGGGTTTGCTTCAAGCCCATTTTCAGTCCATTAGATGCTCGAATTTTATATTCTTCGAAATATAATTTTGTAGACAATTTAATCAGCTTTCCACTTAATCAAGAATTGCATCATTCTGATCTGTAAATAGAAAGTTATGTCCATTTTACTAAGCTTGTATGAAAAACTAAAATTTATATAAAACTAAATCAAAAGATGCAAAAACTACAAATATGCTTAAGTTGAGGAATTTAATGACATAATTAGAGTAATATGATGAATTAAGCTCTTATTAAATATACACATTTAAGTGTTCATCATGTAGTCCTTGAATTTGTACATTAAACCATGGATAAAGAAGAACAGATGCAACATATAAGATTATGGCCTTTCTGAGCCATAATATCAAGCTCCACTAAATTCAATTCCACAAGAAACGAAATTCCTTCAAGTTTTTTAATGGTGCTCTTCCATTTTTGAGAGGATGGGACCTAAAAACAGACGGTTTTTCCCAATTATCAACTGACAACTTTAGTTAAAAAAATTATGAACGTATTCAATAGCAAAAAAATACATAAACGTCTTATGTGAATTTATACAAAAGAAAGGATGTACTCAACCAGTTTGCTCAAAAACCCAAATTTGAATATGAGCTTTCTGAAAACTGAAATAAACCATAAATAGCTAAGATTAGCTGATAGCTCAAGAACCCATTAACAAGAAACAAAATTTAAACCGACATATATAGTGGACTTACGCTTTCAAGGAACCTAAAAATCAAGTTTTAGAACCATAAAAAAAATCATAAAAGAAAATCAGCAAAGAAGATTTACTAAGATTTCTAAAAAAAAAATAATAAGAAGAAGAAAAAGAAGAAAACAGTTTATCCGACCACCAGAATGCGCATTTAACCAATATATGTAAAACTTAGGGTTTTGAAATTAAGGATTTAGGAGATTAGAGATTCTACTATGAGATTTATGAGATTTTGTGATGAGTGAAAGAAAACTAGAAACACACAGAACAAATTTCAAATCCAAAATGAGAACACATTCAAAACTGGAAGCTTTCCTTAACTCAAACGAGAACCCTAAATCCAACCCAAAGTGATCAGTAGCTAATGATTTGATGAAATTTGAGTGATGATTTTGGTGAGTGAGAGCAATTTTGATGTAATCTTGAAGGTGAGAGAGAGTAATGGCTAGGGCAAACTTCCCAAAAAGGGGGAAAACAACGAGATAGAGAGAATTCGAGCGAAAAAATATAATAAGGTTAAAAAACATTATAAAAATATTTGACACTACCTAAAAAAATATAATAAATATATTATAAGGATAAGACAAAAAGTGAAAAATAATATAAAAATAAGGTTTTGACTTTCAGACCAGCGTAATATTTCTCACTTTTATAAAAAACCATCAAATAAAAAAATTCAATGTGATAAATATGAACAAATTTCTTGTTGTGGCCAAGTACAATATGAATAATATTATGGGTTGTGTCGATACAACATTGTATATTTTACATGTTATAACTAACCATTTATATTATGTTATATTTGTAGTAGTTGTTGTTATTGTTGTTGTTAGTATTATTGTTATTATTTAGTTATCATAATTGAGTTTGAGTTGGTTCAATTTCTTAATTATTTTTTCCAAGTTTGCTATACCATTTTCATAAACTCTTGTGATTATGTCACCCTAATTGGATGTTTTACCAAATCTGCAAGATGACCTGGTGAACTTGTCTCATGCAAGGTTTTTACTTTCTTAACTTTGTGGTGTTTTGGCTCTTAATTTGTTTTCCTTTATAATGAAAACAATAGCTTAATTGCTTGCTATAGCTAACGTGACATGTTGAGACCTAAAAGCAGAATTGTCTTTGTCAAAGGGAGAAATATAGAATATGTTAAAGGCAAAAAAAATAGAAAAGTATCTACTTTTACCATGGCATGAGGCAATGAGGTTTTCTTTTTCATTATTTTTGGGCAAATTGAAGTGGTGTAGCATATGAGACGATTCTTGAAAAATCTTAGGGGCTATTTATTTTGCACTTTTTACTTAATTCTATTTCGACTTAATATTTAAGTGAATTATTTTTGTTTGTTATTTTCAATGATCACTCTTTTTTTCTATCGTATATCATTTATTTCAAAAATTGAAAATTTATCACTTTTTTTATTATAATATCTTAATTGTGTTTTATTATCAAAATAACTCTATATTTCTTATTATACAAATTAACATAAACTTAAAAATTATATAGACTTTACTCAAGTAATTTCAAATTTATATTTTAGATTAAATTAAATTTTTTAATTTGCAGAATTAGCCACCATATTAGCTGCCATAGTTCGCCATCGCTATCGTCGACTGCCAGTGGTATGACACTTCTGACGACACGCCTATACTACTATGATCGTCGTCAGTCGACTGTCCAGGTTTTGTAAATGTCATGGTCGATTAAGCCGGTGATCAACGGGATTAGAAGTTTAAAATTTAGGCCGACGATGATCATAGTAGTCTGGGCGGTGTTATCGGACACGCCATACCACCGACGGCGGGCGATGGCAACCATTTGACAACCTTTTTTCTTTTTTTCCTATTTTTAAAAATTATAATATTAATTATTTTAATATTATAATTTTAAATATAAAAAATTTATTTATTTTAATTATATAATTTGAATTTAACTTAAATTTTTAAATTTTTATTTTTTAAAAAATTGTATGGTTTAGTACTTTCTATTAAAAAATAGTCAACATTATCGAAAGCACGAGATTTATTTTAGTATTTTCAAATTTTTTAATTTATAAATTTAAAGAAAAATAAACAAAAAAGATTTTTTAATTAAAAAATTATCTATTTAATTCATCATAATATATTTATCATATTAAAGAAGATATATATTTTTATAAAATATAATTTTATTATTATTTATTGATTATTATTGTTATTAATATCTTAATTTAATTTTATTAAGTATCTAATTTTTAAGATATATTCTATATTAAATATTATATATTAATGTTAAGGTAAACATGTCATGTTGAAATTCATTTGTTAACTTAAAACTTAATGGAAAATTAGAAACTAAAATATTAAAGATGATACAAAATTAAGTATTAATAGATATTAAGCACCCATAAGTGCTAAAAAATGTTTAAGTTAAACAAACTAACACCCCTTATTCTTGCACTCTTTTTAATTTTTATATTTAAAACTACATTATCGATAATTATTATATTAACTTATGTTTATCCTTATTTTATTATTTATTCTATATCGGTACTATTGTCATATATATGATTCATTTATAGCGGTGGCAATTCGTATTCGCGGGTCGTGTTTGTATCGTGTCGAGCTGTGACACGATAAAGATTGATCTAGCACGAATACGACCCGTTTATAATTTGTGTCACTGTAACTTAATACGAACACGACACGATTATTAAACAGGTAACACGAAACGACACGTTAACACGAATAATAAACGGCTTGTGCTGTCTAACACGATTAAGACACGTTTACATTATTGACACGACCCGATTGACACGATTACGACTTGTTAACACGATTATGACCCGTTGACACGATTATGACACGTTACAGAATTATGTTTCCAACTTTTGTTAAATGACAAAAATATCCTAAATTTTAAAATTTATTAGGCTCTTAAAATTTGGATACATGTAGGAACTAAAATGTCTAAAACTATAATATTAAGTTTAGTATTTTTAAATTTAATATTATTTGTAATCGTGTCAATATTCGAATCAATCGTGTTATTATGTCAATCGTGTAAAATATGTATTCGTGTTATTCGTGTTACTCGTGTCATAATCATGTTCGTGTCATAATCGTGTCGTGCCATAATCGTATTCGCGTGTTGAAGACTCTCAACCCGAACATGACACGATTATTAAACAGGTTGACATCTCCAACACGAACACGACACAAACACGAATACGCTAAAACCCAAACCCGCTTAAACTCATGTCATGTCAAGTTGTATTTGCGTGCTATATCGAAAATTGTCACCCCTAATCATTCATAACATAGCAACATGTCATTTCATTGAATACATGACATATATATCCATATTACAAAATTAAAGTTGGAACATTAATGTCTGAAACTGAAACATTTCTTATTATTGTCCATGCATGCATTTTCAAGCAATGGATCGATAGATCACCACTTGCAGTAAGCTAGATATATATATATATATATATATATATATATGGCAGTTACGGCAAGGTGTAACTTCAAGGCTTGGTAGCGGCCAACGTGTTTCCAATATCCAGGACAAATCGGAATCTCACATCAGCCTTGGCAAGTCGCTCCATTGCCGTGTTGAGATAATCCACTGGAACAACTTCAATTTCAGCTGTTATGTTGTGTTTTGCTGCAAAATCGATCATCTCTTGAGTTTCTTTCATTCCTCCGATGCCACTCCCAGCCACTGTTTTCCTTCCTGTTATTAATTGCATGCAAGGTTCATTTAATTTGCAGCATAAAAGGCCCCAAATCAAACTTTAAAAATTAAAGAAACAAGTAGGATTAATATTATAATTATGACCAATAAAAATAGTTAGTCGATCTTCGTTGTCGTTCTCTCAATATTAACTTACCCATAATTAAAGGAAATACCGGCAACTCCAGTGGCTTCTCTGGAGCACCGACCATAACAAGCTTTCCATGGGACTTTAATAGACTGATCAATGGCAAGATGGGATGGACAGCAGAAACTGTATCTATTATGCCATCCAGTGTGCCCAGGGTAGCCTCAACAATTTGAGAAAAAAAAAATTATTAAATATAAATGCAAATAACTTCTTTCATATCAGCATGCAATAGATTATGACAATATTAATATTTCTCCACTCTCTTATCTAAATATTACCAGTCGACATAGGCATACAAATGAGTTGAATATAGGATTTCTAAGGATAAGGTATAATTATACTTCTCTTTACATATATATATATAGACTAGCTTTTTTTTTTTTAAATTTTTATTTTAAATAAAAATGACACCAAATTAGTAACCAGCTGTATAAGAGTCACAAACAAAAGCAAGGCCTACTCAGCAGGACCCACCTTAAATTATTGCATTAATTTAGAAGGTCATAGCATCATAATAAAAACTAAAAAACCATAAATAGATGCATAAAAATTATAAACGAGTACATAAATATTATAAAAATATAAAAATTATACACTCATTTATAATTTTATAACTTTTATATATTCATTTACAATTTTTATACATTTATTTATAATTTTTATATAATTTAAAAAATTGATGTATAATACATCCAATGTACCATAGTAATTTCCTAAACTAAACCATGTAAGTAGAGTAAAATATTTATAGGATACAAACTTGTGATCGATAGTATTACTCGACTAAATTTTTAGTGTTAAATGAAAATTGAAATTTCATCTCTACCCTTGACGATGTCAAAGGCAAACCAAATAAGTGAGGACCAAGGGTAATTTTGGATTAAAAATGGGATAGCAAAATTACCCGCATTTGGTCAGGGTCACGGCTAACCAAGAATGAATCAGCACCAAGATGTTTCAAAGCTTCGTCCTTCTTGCTTGGAGAGGTACTAATAACGGTCACTTTCGCCCCAAAAGCCTTGGCAAATTTAACAGCAACATGCCCAAGCCCACCAAGACCTACAACACCAACATGCTTGCCTGTTTCCGCTAATCCATAATATTTCAAGGGACTATAAACTGTAATCCCAGCACAAAGCAGAGGAGCGCCAGCATCAAGTGGCATGTTCTTAGGGAACCGAATGATGTAGCGTTCATTGGCGACCATATGATCAGAATACCCTCCATAGGTGTTTGTTCCATCTGTGTAAATGGAGTTATAGGTGAGTATCATTTTGGGGCAGTAATTTTCGAGGTCATTGTTGCATTCCTCGCAGGAATGGCATGCACCAACCATGCATCCAACACCAACTTTTTCTCCCACTTTAACTTTTTTAACTTTGCTACCTACTTCTGTCACTTCTCCTACAATTTCATGCCTGCAAAGTGGAGCTCAATGATAAGAATATGGCGAAGTTGAACTGTTAGGATTAAAGGACGATCCCAATTTTCTTTCATATTTAAAAGGACTTTAAATTTAAGTTTCAGAATATCATGATACCATCCAGGACCATGATTTAATATCTTTGACTAATAAAAAAAGCAGCGATTTAATTTAGTCGCACATATAAGATTTAATTTTGATAAATGATTATACGAGAACTACGCAAATTAAATGTTATATTCGTGACAACTTTTAATTGTCGCAAAGTATCAAATTCTCTAAACTTTTTTTTATATTTATTTTACATTAAGAATTGTGCTACTTATTTAATTTAATTTTTTTGTTTCAAATTTTCTTAAGTGATATGAAATTAAATGATGACTTGAAATGAATGATGAAAATAATGATTCAACATATGACATTGTAGCTTTAAGTTATAACATATCATTTCAAATCTATAATTTATAATAGAAATTTAAGTTTTATAAGATTACTTTTATATAGATAAAAGAAATAGGTATAAACTTTAGAATTTTAGCATAACCTTTTAAGTTAGAAAAACTTACGATGAGGCCCTAGGACGATGAGAGTATTCATATCCAGGATTATGGTGTTGACAGTGAAATAGGGAATAAATTATTGGATAAATTGATATATAATACAACAACAAATAAAGTCTTTCTTCTGGATGACATAAAGCATTTTGAGTAGGAGGAAAATGGAATCTCCTTTGTAAGCCACCATAATATGTTTCCACTTGGTTTAATTCCTGTAAGAAGAGTTCATGACCCTCGTAAAAGGAAATGTTTACGTACTTCAGCTAACATTTAGATCATCGGAAAAATAGATTATTTTAATCCACTAATACATAGACTTTGGACCTTAGAAAAAGATATATATGAAATGTGAAAGCCCACTTGTCTTTTGTTTAAGTATTTAATTGCCAAAATAGACAACTTCTTCTCAACTAACGATTTCCAGTAAAGTATATTCATTTTATTATTGCCATGGTTATGCAATTAGGAAAACGAAATTAAATCATAGTCAATGATATATATGTTATCAAAAGTGAAACAAGAACTGAAAAATCAGAAAGATCGGTGATTGTACATACCCAGGAACCAAAGGGTAGGTGGAGAAGCCCCATTCATTTTTAATAGAGTGAAGATCGGAGTGGCATATTCCACAGTACAACACCTTAAACCTCACATCCTCATCTCCAGTTTCCCTGCATACATAATTAATTAAACATCATATTATACAAATATATTAACATCATATTATATATGGACAAACAAAGGCACAGTATACAACAGTATAGAGTATATACAAACTTTTGAGGTTTTCTCCTCCAAAACTTTGTGATCTGAAACTGAAAGAATAATGTAAAATTGATTTACCTTCTGGAAAAGGTGAAGGGGGAGAGATGGCCAGAAGGGTCAGTGGCTGCCCACCCAAAGGCTTTGACAGGGTGTTGGTCGACTGGTGATGTCTTCGCCATTTGCCTAAAGGTGAGAGAAACAGGCGGCTTTTACAATTATAAATGAGGGAGAACAATAGGAACTAGCAGGGCTTTATGCTAATGGTAAATTTAAAACATATGGGCTGGGTTTGTAATACAAACCCAACTCAGACATATGACAAATTAATAACAATTAATAATTCGTGAATAAAAATGTTTAATATATTATCGTATTATTTATCATTATTTTATTTTCTAATCTATATGTTATCTCTATCCTTTCATTAATTATATAAATGTCATTTTTATGAATGAACTCCACACAATTGCAGCCAGTCAGAGCATTATTTCTACCAAATGTAGCTGTCAAGTCCCATGTAGAATTAAGCATGTCTTCCACCATGTGTCTTAACAATCCGACTATCCTCTAACTTACAATTAAGATCTTTCTAAATATAAATTTTAAATATATTAAAATAATAATTTTTTTATTATTTTATTATTTAAAAGAATCAAAATACTACAAAAGTATTTTCTAAAATAAAAATTATATAATTTTTTTAATATCTAAATTGTTTATATTAATAATCTTATTATTGTTTCTCCTTATGGACTCAACACAAAATTAAAAAAAAAATTATATATTATATATTTTATCTCAATTGTTGTGTTAATTAGCTCTACACAAGATTATCAAGTGACATTATGCATAAATGTTATATTATAAATGTAAAATGACGTAACATTATGCAGTAAATAGTAGAATGAATAGAAAGAAGGTTGTAATTAAACACAAAATCTGGAGATGAAAGTACTACGAAGCTCTGGTCTTCATTTCTCTCTTATTGCCTTTGTACGATCTCTTTGCATGAAAATGGTGTATCAATCCAAATGCATGGGCTTGGTATTCGCTATTAATAGGAATAGGATAATAACGGTCCCAGTTGGCCAATCAATTGAGGGTTTGGCTATCATACATCAATGTATTAATATATTATTTTTATTAAATTTGTGTTAAATCAATTGAGGGTTTGGCTATCATACATCAATGTATTAATATATTATTTTTATTAAATTTGTGTTAAAGTTATAAATGAATATGTAAACATTGTAAATACTTATATAAAATTTGTAAATGAATACAAAAATCTAGTTTTGATATAAAAATTTTAAATACCACTTGTATTTTTCTAATTATTTGTAAGTTTTATATACTTATTTATAACTTTTATATATTTGTTTGCGGTTTTATAAGATTTTAATAAAAATATGTATCAATACCGTTATATACTTTAGAACGGCCATCAAAATTTAGCCTATAATTATAGTCTAATGGCAATTTCTAAGGAAAGGGACCTGTATTAATCAAAGTAAACTAATTGGATTTTCAAAGGGAAATTTTATAGACAACTACAAGATTTGTGATAATTATTTGAAACTCAAGAACTTTTATATTTTGATATTTTGATCCTTATATGATCTTTTAATTTTAAAGGTGTTAATGTAATTAGTTTCCTACAAAATAGGAAAATTTTCACTTTTGCCCCTAAATGGGGGTCTTTATCCTCCCTCTCCAAAATTTTGAGCACGCTAGCCACCAACCTCCCTAAATTACCTAAATACCCCTTTATGCAATAACTTCTGTAATTAACATATAACCACCACTTTAGCTCTCTCTCTGACTCTTCTAACACCTAAAGCAACTCCGCATAATCAAAAAAATCAATTATAACTATTCAAACTCTGCATTTAACAACTTAAACATCCAAAAAAGGCAAAAAATTTGATTTGGAAAACTTTGGAAAGACATAAAGGTAATGCTTCTCTCTAACTAAGCTCCAATTCCTTCCTTTTTAAATTTTATCATGTTTGAACATAAAAATCCATCTCATATGTGTAGAAATAGACGAATAATGGCTAGAATAGATATATTTATGTTATTTCTACAATTCGTTTATGAAAAACTCATTTCCTACGATTTTCTACAATTTGGGTCCAAAACTCATCACTTTGACAATTCAATGGAAATTCGACAATGCGATAGTTGAATTGCCGAACCATCATTGAACTTCCATCGAATTGTCAAACTATAGTTGAATTTCTATCGAACAAATACCATGTTGTCGAATTTTTATCGAACCCAATTGTTGAATCGTCGAATGGATGTCGAACCATTTAGACAATTCAACAGTATATTGTCAGACTTTCGATATCATTGTAGACATAGCCAATCATTAATTCCCAACTGTGGGGCAAATGGAATCCGATAGATAAATCGGTTACTAAAAGAATAGAACAGGCTTTTATTGTGTCGCATAAATTATATAGGAATTCTTGAACCCAAGAGTTAAGAATAACAAGTCCTTCATTACCCATAAATTTTTGGACAGAGAAGCCTATTTTCAACCATTTTGAAGGAATTTTTTGGCTTTCAGTGTATTTTCACTAAATTTTGGACATGTTTGACTTCACAGATGGATGGTGTCGGATTTGCTATATTCTTTGGTAGAAATTGGGAGGTTTTACTTAACGAAAACTATTTTTACATAGGCAAAGAGGGTGTTTCATTATTGATTCCAAGAGAGACTTTTTACAAATAGTTTTTTCAATTGATATGATAAGAACTTGGGTTAGGTAGCCTTAAAACAAGGTTCAAATTGAGTGCCCAGTATGATATTAGAAGGTATGTTAGGCCTTTCCCCAAAAGAAATGAGCGTGACTTTAGATTTTTTATTGGAGACAGTTTGAAACATTTGAATGAATACACAGCAATATATGTTGAGGTTGAGTGGCATGTCAATCAAAGAACTAGATCAGCCATTGTTGATCCAAGACAACACGTTGAAACCTCAAAAGTGGATGCATTTGCATAACATGGAGACTATAGTTACATAATCTACCTTCCACAAATGTTGGCAGTGCTGTTAATGACGGTGGTGATGTTAATGTTGATGGTGATGTCAATATTTGTTTTGATGCTAATCTTGGTTATGATTGTGGTGTTGGAGGCATTGGTGTTAATGTTGGAGGTGATCTTAATGTAGGATAGGGTGGTTCTTTTAGGGTTGGTGTTGTTCATGGCCTCGACAGCCTCAAAGAAGAATTTGAAGAGGTGTCAAGAGTAATAGATTTATACGAGGGTGTATATGTGGATAATAAGGGAGAAAATGTTAAAGATGCGAAAAAAAGGCAACCATATAGTGAAAGCGAAGGGGGTAATGATGGTGATGACCATGATCTGGGTGGAATGCAGTTGTCAAATCCTATTCCCACTCCCGTGAGCCTGAAGGATGCCAGTACATCTAACCATGTGAGAAATGATGCCATCCTACACAGAGTAGATGACATCTGTCGCTTCATGCCTCCACTACTGCCATCCACATACACGATTCAACATGACACCCATGAAATTGATAATGGTGAAATATTAGTGGAGAAAATATTTGGAAACAAAACAAAACTCTCTCACAAGTTGGGGAACATGGCATTGTAACATAAATTTGAGTTGAAGGTAACAAGGTCATCAAAATCACGGTTCAAAGTTGATTACCAAAAGGAATGTTGTAAATGGCATTTGAGAGCTACGAAAGTCAATGGCACTGATTTCTTCTAAGTGAAGGTGTTCAACAATAAACACACATGTGATGGTGCTGGGCTTCATCCTAAGCATAGGCAAAGAAGTGTCGATCTCATTGGAAAACATATTAAAGATAAGTTTGTGAATACCTCAAGAATATATCATCCAAGGGAAATTATTGAGGATGTTCAAAAAGAGTGTCACATCACGATAAGCTACCAAAAGGCTTGGAAGGTGAAAAAGATAGGCCTAAATCAACTTCTGGGAACCACAGAAGAGTCATATGCTCTTTTACTTTCATACTTCTATTTGGTTAAGCAAACAAATCTTGGAACAGTGACAACACTTGAACTTGATCCTGACAACCACTTCAAATATTATTTTCTAGCATTGGTTACATCACTAAGTGGTTTCCTAACTTTGATCAGACCTATTATTGCTATTGATGACACATTCTTACATGGGAAGTATATGGGCACATTGTTCATGACACAATGTATGGATGGCAACAATCATATTTTTTTCTTAGCCATCGGATTCAGTCATTCTGAGAATGATGAATCATGGGGTTAGTTTATGTCGAGGATTCATGGTAGCATTGGACACATCTAAAACCTAGTTATCATTGTCGATCGACATAAAAGCATCGCTAGGGCCATGCCTGACATTTTCTTGTAGGTAATTTTTTATATTTGTATGCATAATCTCGAGTGTAATCTCAAGACAAGGTTCAAGGATAATTACCTTCTTGTTGCCTTTATCTATACAGCCAAAGCTTACCAGTGGACTTCAATCGTCTTTTTTAGCACATTAGAGGCATCAGTTAAGGCACCGCGGAGTATATGATTCAGGCTGATCGAATTAAATGGGCAAGGTGTCACTTTCCTGGTCTTAGATATAGCATCATGACAACTAACATTGTTGACTCCATGAACAATTGGATGAAAGAATCTAAAGGATTGGGCATAACCCTCATTTGTGAACACTACTATCAGGTTAGTTGAAGACATTAGTTTTCTAATAACTACGTGCTATTTATTGCTTTTATGCTAATGATATGTATATTTTTGTTGAACAGATCTTAGAAAAGTGGTTTCATGAACGACAGTCTGCAGCTGCTTAGTCTTCTTCTATTTTAACGAAGTGAACAGAGGCACTATTTAAAAAAAAAATCGAGTCAGACAACCTTCATGTGGCCATAATTAGTACACACTTGTACCAAGTGTATTATGATATTAGCGTGGACATCGTGGACCTCCATGCATAGATATGTACTTCCAGGGTATTTGACTTAGACCAGATACCATGCAAGCATGCCATCTCCGCTTGTCGCTATGTTGGAGTAAGGTTGCTAGCCCCTTGTTGTAATCCACTATACCAGAATGAACAATTGGTACTCACATATGCCTCACATGTTATTCCAGTAGGAATAAGTTGGTAGTTCCAGATGACATTAGGTCACAAGTTGTTCTCTCACCCATTAGTCAGTGTAAGCAAGCCGACAAAGCACACAATAACATCCTTCAGCCGATTAGACAATCAGACAGTGGACATGCTATCGATGTGGAGTAAGAGGTCACAACAGATAGACATGTAGGAATCCTATACCTCTTTGCCCTAGTGCTAATGGAGCAGGACCGTCCCATGTGGCTTGATTTGTTTTTTGGTGTATTTGTTTACAGTTGTACTTTAACCAATTGTGCTACTATTGACCATGTAGGACATTATATATTAATGTTTTTACAAAGTCCTTTATATTAGTATAAGTGACGTTGTTTTATGATTGACATTCCATTGGCTTAATTAAATGCAATTAATGCATTTCATTTTATCACGGTAATGTAAACTGTACAAATAGAAAATGATGACAACTAAAATCCATATACAAGTGCGATAACTAAACACAGTGAGAGTATACTATTGATGAACATAGTAACACACATTGGAAATACCCTCATCTTGGGGCCATAACGTCAACGAGTACCTCCCAAAAATCAATGTGTGGTTCATGCCCCCCAAATGCAATATCCTCGTCGCCACAGGCTTCCTCAGCCTCTTTTTATCGAGATATGCTAACGCCTCCATGTAAACCCTAGAACTAAGTAGATCCGCGTACGTAGCCACGTATACATCATATGCACCGACCACCCCCTAGGTCGAAAGATGGTAAATGGAGTAATGTCGTGGAAGACATTAGTGCAGTCTAGGAAGTGAATAGACGTCTCCATGAGATAAGAGGTTAGGACAGCGAGAGGTATGCAGTAGTCAATCAACTTGTGATGGCTCTTTGGCTCTCCTTTATCTATGAGTCATAGAAAACGACCTCTCGATCCTTAAACGAAATCCACGCCAGAACCTAATGTTGACCACTGATATTTACTAGGGCATATACCTGCAAGATTACAACGTCAATATGTTACGTATGATGTTATAACAACTAAACAAAGGATTACAACTAAGTAGTAATTATTCTATGACTTACATAATCGACCATAGACCACATGAATCCATCGCTCATATTGAGGCTGTCCACGTATCGGAAAAGGAGTGGTTCCATGCAATGCTATCCAGGCTATCTTTGCACCTTTTCTAGGTACTAGCCATCCAAGACTATTAAAAAATTATGCAATGTTAGATAAAAAGGCAAATTAGTTAGTGCAAAAATCAAAACAGATGCAAATTCGTAGTTACTTACAAAAAATCCGTGATCAAAGGCTGTGAAACGCTAAGATATCATCTCAGGATAGTGGCTCCTCTTAGCCCGAAGGAAATACATAAAAGTGTTGATGTGTTGCAAAAGAAATAAAGTCGATTACATTAGTTAAGTATAACTTGACATTAAAGGTATGATGTATGATAGTTAAAAACAAGATACTCATGTCATCTACTAGCCATGAGCCCATTCTAGTGATCTCTACGAACCAGGCCATTCACCTCCAATGTAGTTGGGTCCAAACTGGATCTGTAGGTGACCAGTAGTGAGTAGGTATTGTAGCACGCCTTGAAATGTGGTTCGAACATAAACTCCCATTCTAAGGGTGAAGATAGTGGTAGCGTCACTACTAGTAAATCATGAGACGAATAGTCCACTTGCTGCCTCTTCCCCTATGGGTCTGGATCTTTATAAGGGCTATTAGGGCCTGGGCTTTCCAACGCACTCTACAGGTGTAAAGCTTTACCATCAATACGTCATAGGCCGGGACCTAAAAATGTGGACACTCTCATTAGGTGAGTCACTATGTATGTCCTAGAATACGTGCACTATCGAGACCTCCAAAGTACTAACCTGTAACAAATAAACCACCTTATCGATCATCGGGGAGAATTGTGCATGTTCTGGATTCGATTGGTCGTGTCTTCGGGGTGTCAAGCATTGAGTGGTTCGCTTCCTTCTGCACATAATAACATCTTGTCACGTATCATCCTTCTTCTGTTATATTATCGCATAATCTGAAATTTAATATAATATCCATTAACCTCGAATCCTCAGCGACTACTACTTGCTCTTCTTTTAGCCCTCAAACCTCCTTGCAAAGCTCCTTCACCTTATCGCGTAGCATTTGCATCTCTATGGCATGTCTAGCTTACAACTCTTGGACCACTTTAAGATGATCAGCAAGAGTAGTAGCCATCTTTGTATAATAGACTGCAAACTCATATCGAATAGCCTCCAGAATAGACAAGGGTATAGTAGACTCAAAAGATGCCTACACAAAAAATTGGACATAATTATACACGCAAAAAACAAATAATGACAAAAGTTGTAAATGCAATGTACTTTTAATTAATTCTTAAAATACTAACCTAGCTCGTTGTATGCTTAGATTGAGTGGCAGGAGCTTTCTCAACTACTCCAGTAGTTGGTGCATTATGTTCAGTCAGCACTGGTTGTTTCCTTCTATCCTTCAGTTGGTCCTTTTGAGCCATAAGTAGTGGTATCTTGTTGCCTTCGCCCACTCGACAAGTGGCCCCCCTAGGCCTTGGATCTAGCACCAATTCTTGATATATAGGACACTGCTATGCCTTGTGGCCTCTGGCGAGAGGCTCACCCTGGATGGATCACCTTGCGGTATAACAAAGATGAAAATAGTTAGTTAAATAATTGACATATGTATAAACCGTTGCAAGACTTATTGTATAATTCAAATGTCTTCATTGTTCACGAACCACCAAACATGTCCCTCAACACCTCGGCTGCTATGATAAGCCCGCTACTGCTAGTCCACCTCAAAATACAAGGGTTCTTATCTTTAAAATCTGCTCCTTCCTTGCATACAATGAACCCATAAATAGAATAGCCTCGTACAACCAGATCTACATCAATAGAAGTTAAATTTTAAATGTCATAATATAAACAATAAACACTCCTTGAAAACTGTAATAGCATACAACAGACAAAAATACAAAACGAATACCTAGAATGCATAGGCACATCCATAAAAGTTGTACTTCTCCATATCGTGTGTCTTCTTTAAGGCCAACCTTTGTTGATACTTATCAGCCCGGTCCAACATACCACTCTTGATGCTATTATAGTTCTTCCTCCATGCCAGTGTGCCTCAAGGATACTCCTTAAACTTATCCAAATCGTTAACCAATTCAAAGTAATCCACACTAATCAAACCTATTTTAAGCCGGCCCAATAGCAAATGCTCCAATACCTAATATGTAGTCAATTTCATTACATTGAAGTCCCTCATTTTGGAGAAATCCAAAGACTTTATCTAATTTTTGAATTGAATAATCTTCATATGCTTGTTGCCCATAAAATATTCATTCAAATATTTATCACGCAAGCGATTTTTTGGGTCCTTGGAAAACTCAGGCGATGGACCAATTCAGCCTAGTGATAATAGCGAACTCATACGTGGAGAATCTAATGGCCTTCCCTGCATGATTAATAATTCCATTATCAATACAAACTTAACATATCATACATTTCGCAAAGCAAAATAGTGGAATCATGATAACTTATCATACACGAGGTAACATAGCTCCTCGTCCTCCATGTCATGGGTCTGCAGCTCATGCAACAAAACGTAATGAACCAATTTGCCTGGTAAAGTTAGCTCACAAATCTTCATTAGCTCTTTGAAGCCCGTTTTTTTGTTGAAGGTCCTTTTCTGTTTTTCACTCATCTTATTGTAGACTGCAATGCAATCTAACCCCACCATAGACGTAATAACCCCATCGGTGCACAGAATTTGGTGTTTTCATATCAAAAGTGATCATTAGCTTCGGGCAAATGAAGGTTAAAATTGGTTAGGATCACAAAACCATGCATAAAATGGAGAAAAAAACAAATCTATCTAAAAAATCAACAATTTGACAAAAGATAAGTCGAACGGTTAGACTACGTACTTCAATAATTCGTCAAAAATTATGATCGTTCGACAATGGTAGCAACAAGTTCAACAGCAAAGTTTGATAGTTCAACGACATAACACAAAAGTTCGACAAAAGTTCGACAAGGACTGTATATGCGTAAACTAGATTATGAATAAACCGACAGTTCGACAACTATTCGACAATTAGACTAATAAGTTTGATAGTTTGACAGATCTCAAACGAAGGGTTGAACTGTCAAACCATCCTCTACAGGATACAACACTACAGTTCGACAGTTTGACAATGGAAAACATTAATTCGACAATAATTCGACAAAATAATAAATCAATTTGACAATTTGACAATAGACTTCGACAACAATTAACAATCAATTTGACAGTTCAATGATGGTTCGATAGTTTGACACCATCTAACCATCATCTTCATCTCTAGAATACACTCAAATAGTAATAAAAAACCACAATCATAGAAAAAACGCCATGAAATAAACCTAAAATTGAATTCAGCATGCTATTAAGGTTACAAACTGCATAGAATTATCAATAATAACCCTAGAACAATAGCTAACAAGTCAACCGGCAATCAAACAACCCATATGCATTATGCTCTCTCTCTCTCTCTCTCTCTCTCTCTCTCTCTATCTATCTATCTATAAACACAAATTTAGCATAAAATCTCAACAAAATACAAACACCCATTTGTTTTATAGGATTAATTGAAGGGTTTTTCAAATTAACTTACTCGGATTATAGATGGATTACCATTTGGGTGCAATTACGGCAAGTCAATTATGTCTCTCTCTAGAAATAGCAAACCGGCTCCTCTCTCTCTCTCTCTGTGAAAATGACTGTTTGGATGCTTATGACTGGAAATCTCGCTGAAACGTATGGGTTTGAATGCTTTCACAGAAGGGAAAGAAGAAAGAAGGAGGTTATGGATTTGAAATTGTAAAAGGGGCATTAGATAATTTCGTGAGTATGAGGCTATTGGGCTGAAAATTTATGAAGACAAGTGTCATAAGCTTAGAGGTTTGCGCAGCTGCTCGTGCGGCACTTAGGCAACTTGACTCCGAAAGTTGCTAAGCAAGCCTTGATGCTCTTCTCGCTCAAGGAGAAGAAAGGACCGTTGAGCCGAAGAGCCTGTAGGCAAAGAAGAGAAGAGATGGAGACAAGAATTGCTAAGCAAAAGAGCTTTGTATTATATGAGAAAGCTTTACAATGCTTGGATGCTTTGTGAATATTTGTGGATTGTTGTGGATTTATGTGGATGATCTACAAATGAGGTTGGAGGGGTTTATATATGAACCACCTCTCAAATGAATGGCCTAGATCTAATGCATCTAATGGTCCTAATTCATCCTTATCTACAACTTTACATAAATAGATAAGTACAAAGGAATATTCTGATATTATCCTATCTTGCTAGAGAATTCTAGAAGACGGGCTTGGGCTTGCAACTTTCTAGAAGGCAGGCCAAACCTTACACATAAATGGGCTCTCTAGCAAGTAAATTGGGCGGGTCGTTACATCCTCCCCCACCTAATTCCGTGACGTCCTCGGCGCGCTCTCGTCCTTGTAGCGTTGGATGTGCTCGCTAAATTGCCACAAGGTGTCTTCGTGTTCCCAACTCGCCTCACTATCCGGATGGTTTTTTCACCTTACCAAGTATTCGGTGTATGGTGGAACTCCCCTCCTTCGTAAAACTCGATCCGCAATGATGTATCACACGTCCTTGTCGAATGCGGTGACTACGGCTGTGGGTGCTCTCTTAGACTCGCTTTGACTTGGATCTTCCTTATCCTCATGATAGGGCTTGAGGAATCTGACATGGAAGACCGGATGGATCTTGAGGTTGGGCGGTAATCGAAACTTGTAGGAGACTTCACCCACTCGCTTGAGAATTGGGAATGGACCTTCATATTTTCGCACCAACCCCTTGTGCACTTTACGAAGTGATTTGAATTGTTGGGGTAGGAGCTTGACAAGTACTAAGTCCCCCTCTTGGAATATAAGGTGTCGTCTCTTGGTGTCCGCCCACTTCTTCCTCCGTTTGGCGGCCTTGTACAAGCATGCTCTTGTAGTATCGGCTTGCTCGTGCCATAACTTTGCAAGCTTATAGGCCGCTGGACTCTTCCCCTCACTTGCCAAGTTTAATAAGTTGTTGTTGGCTATGGGGTTGTGCTCTAGGCCTTGTTCGATGCCATCGATGAGCATACTTTGTGGATGACTCATGCTCGTAGTGGCGAGTTTCGCCTTGTGACTTGGGGCGTTGGCCACAACATTTGCCTTGCCCGCTTTATACTCGAGCGAGTCTTGGAGTTATTTTTCTAACTCCGTAAGTTTGGGTGGCGCCATGCTATAAGGCGCCATAGTTGGAGGCTTGGCATCGAGCTTCAACTCGATTTGATGCTCCACTTCCCGTCGTGGAGGCAATTTCTTTGGGAACTCTCGATGCTTCACATCCTTATATTTCTCAAGGATGCCTTGAATTTTCCTTGGCATTGGGTCTTCGGCAATGGCAATGTCCTCCCCATCGTTTGGTTCTCGAACGATGGTAAGAAAGCTTGGATCCATCTCCGTTCCCCGTTTGAGTTGTAGTGCAGAGAACGTTTTGTCTTCAACCTTTGTTACGCGTTCTGCCTTGACCATGCATGCATGACTCCCATCGAGTATGTTGAGAGAGTTAGAAGATGGTATGGGGATGGCATGAACTTGGTTGAAGAATTCCATTCCAAGCACTACTTGAAAGTCATCCATGGGGACGATGGAGAAATCAAGCTTACCGTTCCATGTGCCAAGTTGTACCGTCGTTGCCTTGGACACTCCCAATATTGCTTTAGCGAGTGAGTTTACCGCCTTGATTGTGCCTCCTCCATTGACATAGTTGAGGCCTAACCGTTTGGCCTCGTCTTCAGAAATGAAGTTGTGCGTGGCTCCCGTATCAAGCATCGCACGCACATCCTTGCCGTTGATTGTGGCGCTCACATACATTAGACCCTTTTGAACGTGGGTGGGTCTTTCAAGTGCGCCAATGGTACGGAGAGAACCCATCTCCGCTTGAGGCTCCTCATTTTGCACGCTCTCATGTTGAGCGGCTAAGGCATTGAGGGTCTTCCTCTTTGGGCAATCCCGAACCCAATGAGGGCCATCACAAATAAAGCAAGGACTTTTAGGTTTGGGGGTATCAGACTTACCTTTGTTGGGTGTGTCACGCTTGTCTCCCCCGGATGGCTTCCGTGCACCACCTTCCTTTCGAGCATGTTCCTTCTTGGTATTCTGGTCTCCCCCACCTTTCCCTTGGTTGGTCTTCCTTTCCTTGGATTGGGATGTGTAATCAATGAGGGACTCGGCCACAGCTATGGCGTCATCAAGGTTTTGTACGCCGCGCCTTTCGAGCTCAACCCTCGCTCAATCCTTTAACCCGTCGAGGAAGTAGAAGAGAGAATCCTTCTCGAACATGTCCTCGATCTCAAGGATGATGGTAGTGTACTCTTCGATGTACTCTCGGATTGTGCCATCTTGCTTCAAACGATGGAGGCGAGCCCTTGCCTTCTTCTCAGCATTGCTAGGAGAGAAGTGCTTCCGAAGCTCTCTCTTGAAATCCTCCCATGTGCGAAGGGATAAGATGCCTCTGCCCACGTCGCCATGCTTGCGACGCCACCACAATTGGACTGCATCTCTTAGGAATGTGGGTGCAATGCCGATCCTCGAAGCGTCATCATTGACACGTTTAGCCTCGAAGTACTGCTCCAAGCCAAATAGGAAGTTTTCAACTTCCGTGGCGTTGCGAGTGCCATTGTATATGGCAGAAGTGGGCACGTGCATGGTGCTTAGCCCACTTGGGTAAGACGGGTTAGCACGGTCACATTGATGCTTCTCCCATTCCTTGCGGGATTCCTTCACATTCGCACGAATTGCTCGCAACTCATTCTCCACAAAGGTCCGCAAGCTGATGAGCTCTCGCGTAAGGTTATGTAACTCCTTTTCATAGGCGTTACTAAACTCAAGGATGTTGGACTTTGTTGCTTGGGTGATCTCTCCATAATTCGTCTCTAGGCCTTCGAGACGGTCGGAGAGGCCCTTAATTGCATTGTCTATCCCCAAGATCGCTTGCTCTAAGCTAGCAACACGAGGCTCTAAAGACTCCGAGGGTGGAGCTTTGGACTTACCTCGTTTTCCTTGTGGGCGTGGTAGAGGTTGCTCCCCCCGTCCACGAACTTGTTCCTCCATGGTCACTTCAAGGTCGGATGCCATGCTCTTGTGCTCAAACTGTGCTCTGATACCAACTGTCACGAGCTTAGATGTTTGCACAGCTGCTCGTGCGGCACTTAGGCAACTTGACTCCGAAAGTTGCTAAGTAAGCCTTGATGCTAGTCTTCTCGCTCAAGGAGAAGAAAGGACCGTTGAGCCGAAGAGCTTGTAGGCAAAGAAGAGAAGAGATGGAGACAAGGATTGCTAAGCAAAAGAGCTTTGTATTATATGAGAAAGCTTTACAATGCTTGGATGCTTTGTGAATATTTGTGGATTGTTATGGATTTATGTGGATGATCTACAAATGAGGTTGGAGGGGTTTATATAGGAACCACCTCTCAAATGAATGGCCTAGATCTAATGCATCTAATGGTCCTAATTCATCCTTATCTACAACTTTACATAAATAGATAAATACAAAGGAATATTCTGATATTATCCTATCTTGCTAGAGAATTCTAGAAGACGGGCTTGGGCTTGGGCTTATAACTTTCTAGAAGATAGGCCAAACCTTACACATAAATAGTCTCTCTAGCAAGTAAATTGGGCGGGTCGTTACACAAGGCTAAGATTAAAAGGCTCCCTATTTGGGGGCTAATCCTAAAAATTTCCCTAGGAAATAAAAGGATCAAAGTTTAATTTTAAAAATATTTGGGTTTAACCAAAACCTTAACGATGTTGGATAAATATTTTATTTTCACAGGCACGATATCATGGCCCACAATATAATAGTGTTTATTTATTATTTAATAAATTGAATGGATAAAGTAATCAATGGACAATGTTTCGACTCCGAGGGTTGAGCTTCTTTCAGCTAGGATTCAATAGAAGCTTTGGCTAATAGTTTTTGTTGTTCTTACAAATTTTATATGTAAATTGATATAATATCATTTATTTATTTTTATATTATTATTTTTATTAAATAAATAAATTTTATATATTTATCATTCTAATCATCTTATGATATATTAATTTGTATATAAAAATTTGAATAAAATTTATAAAACTAGTATTCTTCTTACTAATATTATTGACGCTTATTTTTCTTCTGGTGTAATAACCAACAAAAAAAAAGGCTAGTGTCATTATTAGTTATTACCACACTACAAAGAGAACATAATTAATTAAATGGGGTTTTAATTTGGAGAAATGCTAGATTTCCTCAAATATATAATAAATAAAACGCCCGTGTATATACGAGTAATGTTTGCTAACAAGGGAATATCTAAAAGTTAGGTTAATAAATGCCGCATTTTAAATATCTTATTTATGAATTGGTATATTCAATGATTTTATTTAAGAAATTATAACTTTTATCTTATCTATGAGTTGCTATCTTTAATGATTTTAGTTAAGAAATGATAACTTCTAAATAGAGGGTGTTGCCACTAATTAAATTGGCAACATCAATATTTGCGCATAGTAGTTAATTTGATGTAAATTAATGGAGTAGTGATACATATCCCAAAATCTTGCATCCCAAATGACATATACTAAATTAAAGAGTAACATTATACTCACAGAGTTCATCTACAAAATTTATCAACAAAATTGATGTGGCATCACTCATTCAATATCACATTACTCATAGGTATTTATTATATTGACTTTTTTATATCATCCTCTATTCACTTGATGACACATCAACTTTCTATACATACTTTATAAGTATAGCATCATGGAAAATTAAAATTACCGCGTAACGCCATATCACTTATTACATTTTATCACACTATCCATGTGACAATCCTATATTAAATATACATCATTTGGATATAAAATTTAGGATACAATTCGAAAAAAGTATCATTATTAAAATTAATAAGCTCCTTTTTATGTGCATACCATTAACACACAATAATAATGAGTTGCAAATTTTAATCAAAATTTTATTGGAACGATTTTGAAACATAATCCGTTATGTGAAGTTACTATTACAACTTTTATTCATGGATTTTAAAATATATATCTTTCAAAAAAAATTTTGAAGGTCAAAACTTACCTTGTATTTAATATTTTTTTCTCCCTGTCTCTCAGATATTCATCAAAGAAAATATCAAAATCACTTTTTTAATTGTTATTTGTTTCTATTTCTTTTTTTCACATGCCTTCGAGCAATGTATAAAATTTATAATAATTTAGGTTAAATTTTAAGGACACAAGAAGAATATTTTTTTCACACCAAATCCGTGAAAACCAACTTGAATATTTTTTTTCACACCAAATCTGTGAAAACCAACTTGAGTTTACATATTATGAGCTTTGCAATTTTAAAGTTTTATATATTCATAAATATTTTAAGAATTTATAATTATTTCTTTAATGTGCATTTATTTCTTATAGCTTTGAATTCAAATAACAAATGATTATTTTTACTTAAATTTTATGTATGTATATGTGTGTGTGTGTGTGTTAATTTACCCCAAAAGATATTAGTTTAAAAAATAGTTTTTACAAACCTATCATACAAACTGATGTAGTATAAAATGAATAGAAATAAAAGTTTAAAAACTTAATAACATCAATTAAGATTGATGACGTGATAATTACACAATAATATAATATCAGTTTATATGAATATTTTGTAAGTGCAGCACCCTTTTTTTTATTTTTATTGAAACTGAGGGAAATCACTTTAATGCTAGGTCAATATGAATTTGATATCTATACCAAGAGAACTAGAAATTTAAGTTAATATGTACTTTGAGCTCAACATTAGTATATAACCTTTGTGTGTGTGTGTGTGTGTGTGTGTGTGTGTGTTTATGTGTGCACGTGTATCATATTATATTATTGAATCTAATATAAGTACATGAAGAATAGTTGATTTTAGGTCAATTCTATTTCTCATATTATACCAACATTGCTCGATAATTATTTGATGATTATATATGAAAGTAATAATACTATATCTGACGTGTAAATTATTTATATTCATTTTCATACTATTTTATGTTTGTTAATAACCTATAAGTACTAAAACCTTTATTCAGAGAGAAAATAAAATGAACCATAAATCTTATCAAGCTTATACATTAGCATTGTGCAACTTTCTTTTGGGAAGAAATTAACAAACATTAAACAAAATATATCATTCTCCTATGTCAGCTAATTAACCAGCCAAAAACCTAATCACAACCACATTAATTTATACGACCTGCAAAGGCTACTTTTAGCTCGTTAATTAAATATTTAATATTTTTGGACATTTTTACTTTTCTATATGTATATAACGTGAAAACAGAATAATAAATCTGCGTGGTGGTATACAAACCTCTACAATTTTGTTTTATTTTATCTAATCTTTGAATTAGAATAATACTATTCTTATAAATTTTTTACACAAATTTATTTATATAATTTGATATGATATGATGCGACAGAAAAATAAATACTAATAAAAAATAATAATAGTTGTGATAGATTTATACAATGATCATGAAATGATATGATATTGATTTGTAAAATAAATCTATATAGCTATCTATTTTATAATAATAATGTTACCCCTTCAATAATTAATCACTTATTAAAATAATGATTATTTTTATTAATAATGGCATATATTACTGGATCATACATGATATGTGACGGAGTAGTTAAGTATTGGAGATTTATTGGATTGCGAAGCCACACGTTCTAGCAAAGTTAATTTGTGCAATAATGGAGGCTGCTGCGTAATTGATTAGCCTCTAATCATATCAATTAAGGCCCTGTACGCGACAAAGACATGGCGTCTCTGCTTGCATATGTGAGTAGCTATTTCTTGATCTGTGGTGCTCTGAGCCTTCCGGCTCTTTTTTTGCGTTCAGTTATATAAGAAACCAACTGTTGCCTGGCGAAGCGAAACTCTGAAAGGTACTAATTGCCGCCGCGGGCCCAGAGCGAGTACCTAATAATTTGGTAAGGATATGACTTCTTACCAAAACTGATTATTAGTTTTAGTCATGGAGGTATCATATTCAATAATTCGCTTGCTTAACTCGCAAACTCTTAGCAAATGCAGCTATGAAATATCACATTCTGTTCATTTGATTTCACTCTAAATACAAGTATAAAGTTCAACAAATTGTATTTTATTTAATGATAAGTCATTCTTATTAGCAGTATTGGGAAAATTGAAGTCTAGAAAGAGCTTCTATAGCGAGAGGCAATGAAAATCTTTACGGAAAATAGGCGTAGCTAATTAACATGAGAGAACATTGTTGAGAAATTACTCTGTCATTTTATTGTTGAAACTATGTCATTTATCATTATGAATAATGTAGTTGAATTTTGTTTAATTGAGTGAACTATACAAATTTTACATGTCAATTATTATTTTAATATTCGAATTTTATTTTTCTACAATATAGATGCCAAAGGGGAAAAAAAAAGAAATTAACTTCAAATATTGTCATTGGATTCTTTCTTATAATTTTAAGCTTTTAGATTTAATGAGTTTTTAACTTACTACCAAAACGATACAATAATGACTTAGCAATCTTATGCGGGTTTGGATCAACTATAAAATTAAAGATAAAATGTGAGACCTTTTATTTCAAATGTTATGGTTGGACTCTTACTTGTAAACTTAAACTTTAAAATTGATTAAGTAAAAATGTACAATGTTAATTGGAACGATATGTATGAGGATATGAATTATCGGTCCAAGGAGAAATTGAAGAGGAAGAAGAAGAAGAAGAATATTGCAGTTGCGTAATCTTAAGACAAATAAATATTAAGCCATAAATTACAACATGTTAAAGTTGGAGAGTAATTTCCCATTACATAATTAGTGCCAAAACCGAACAGGCAAAGAGGTGGACTCATTTTGGGTTCTTTTGTCTTTTCCGTCAAGGGACTAATCGACATATTATCCTTGTAATAAAAATGTTTAATCTATGATAATCAGTACTATTTCATATGCATTATTTCTATTGGTATATTGGGATTCCGGAGGGAAGAAAAATGTTTGACGTTGTTTAATCTTCTTCAATATAAAAGAATCAAAATTAACTATATTGAGTAATATAATTTATTGGGACGTAAATGTGATTGATTTAAACCTTTAATTATTGAAGTCTTGTTGACTGAGAAGTAATGGTCGATATTAGATACAGATATTGAGAGAAGATATGCACAATCTAGCTTTTTGTCTACTATATAAATATTTCTAATATAGTGGATCATGTTTGTAATTTATGGGTTAATATATATATATACTAAGAAAGTAATTATAAATAGCTTGAAATTTGGAGACAGTCCTCGATTGCAGTCAACAGCTCATTATTAACACTTTATATACAAGTGAAGTACACGGCATCTCTGGGTATAATCCAAACAAATCTAATTTTGTTAGATTTGGATCGGCAATCATGCATGGGCAGGTAATTGTACAAAATTGATTAGATTGTACAGCCATCCTTTTCAAAGGTTTATTACTATTATAATTAATTATTATTTTGTTCCTGAAATAGTATTCTATTAATGGAATCATAGAATGCGGCTTTAAAAAAATCAGTTTGTGTTTGTTTATATTTTAAAAAAATACTTTTACGAAAACACATATTTTTTAATATATTATTTTTAAAATTTAAAAAAATTTAAAATTAATCATATGTTATTTTAAAATTTTAAAAATAAAAATTTAAAAAATACGAACAAACAAAACAAATAAAAGAAATAGATGCTCCTTTTTCTTTTTCTTCGTTAATTATGTATGAAATTTCAGTCTTTGTTATGACTAGAAGCCAAATGTAGTATGCTTTTACCAAGAAAATAAATCTATGACATTCATTGATTTCATCATAGAGAATCGGACTTGTTACTTTCAACTGAAACAAATAAGTTTAATAGAAGAGGTTATCTTACAGTTATTGAGCCCATTACAGGCTCTAGATTTGAAATGTTGGTCTTTCTCATTGTTAAAGACAGTTGAAATCAATAAGGAAGTTTATAATATATGTTAATTAATAGATATCACATTTACTTCATCTCATGAAATTTATTAATCCACTAATAATTTTGGCAATATAATAACAAAAGACAATGACAATTCTCTAGTCTTCTTTATCCCCCCCATGTTACTATGACCCACCAGCTTACTCCCCCAAATCTCACAAACAGTTGCTAGCTACAGTCCAAAATAGAATCTCACCTAAGCACAGTGGAAAAACTGGCAGATCAAGTCGCTCCTCTGGTGCACCAACAAGAACAAGCTTTTCCATTTGTTTTTAGTCCAATCAACGGCTAAAGCGGACAAGGAGCAGATACTGTATCTATGATACCATCCATTGTGCTAAGGCAAGCCTACACCACAGCCAACATAAGCACATAAAGAATGTTTAGACTCAAGTAACTATATATATTAAGGACATAGATGGACGATATATATACCTTGATCTCATCTTCGTCATGGCTAACCAACAATGAGTCAGCACCAAGACGTTCAGTAGCTTCCTTCTTCTTGTTAGGGGAGGTACTGATCACAGTCCCTTCAACTCCCATAGCCTTGGCAAACATGACAGCTACATGGCCTAGCCCTCCCAATCCAACCACTCCCACATGCATTCCAGCTTTGTCAAGTCCATAATATCTTAAAGGACTCTAAACTGTGATACCAGCACCAAGGAGAGGGGCACACGCGTCAAGACGTGTCAGGAATGCGGACCACATAGTGCTCGTCCGCAACCATAATATCAGAGTAGCCTCCGTATATGATGGTTCCATCATGGTATTTGGCACCGTATGTAAGTATCATTTTAGGGCAGCAATTCTCGAGATTGTTGGTCCAGTTGTCGCAGAAGCGGCACGAGCCGACCATGCAGCCCACGCCCACATTGTCTCCAACTTTGAGCTTTTCTACCTTGCTCCCTACCTGTGACACTACCCCCACAATCTCATGCCTGCAGTCAATTAGATTAGATTTGAATTTCAGATGGGATTTTACTAAACAGTTGGAGAAAATAATCCATAATTTTCTAAGTAAGAACCAAAATGTGTATGTATAGATGCTTTTGCTTTCATTATTCACATATTTCTTAATTTTAGTATAGACATAATTAATTATTGTCTAATAGATGAAACCATACACACCCTGGAACAAAAGGGTAGGTAGAAAATCCCCATTCGTTTTTTAAGCATATGAATATCCAAATGGCATATTCCCCATTACAACACCTTGAGGGGCCGTTTGGTATAAGGGTTTCTGAGCATGGGAATCTGATGCCTAACCCTTGTTTGGTTGGCTTGTTTAGCATTTTAAGCACTGGAATTGAGCTTTCCTAGGTTTCAAATGCCCTTCTATTGGGGTAATGTGAAACCCTTTCAACACTTGAGTTTCATATTCGCAGGAATCCTAAACCTACCCTTATATAAATTTATTTATTTAATATGTATGTTTATGGCAATTTTAAAAAAGACAAATAAATTATATATAAATTTTTATAAACTTATATACATATAATAAATAAACTTATATAAATTTATATAAATAAAAATATTATTTATTAAATTATTAAATAATATAATATAATATAAATCAATTAATAAAAATAATTATATAATAAATATATTTATATATAATATATAATATATAAATCAATAAATATGTAAATAAATAAATTTATTTATAACTAAATTTAAATTTAAAAATTAAATTTAATAAATAAAAATATAATGTGAAAAAAATAATGTATATATAAATTAAAATTAAATTAAATTATATAAATAATAAAATAATACAATATAAATATTTAAGATAGATATATTTATATAAATATAATATACATAATATAAATTAATAAATATTCATATAAATTTATATATTTATTTATAAATAAATTTAAATTATAAAATATAAAATATATAATATATAAAAAATTAAATTTATATGTAAATTAAATACAATTAAAATAATATAAATTTTATATGTTATTTATAAATAAATAAATAAATGTAAATAAATAATATGATATATAAAAACTAAATTTATATGTAAACTAAACTAAATAATTTTATTTTTAATATAATACAAATATATTTATATATAATATATAATATATATAAATTAATAAATATGTACATAAATATATTTATTTATAAATAAATTTAAATTTAAAAATTAAATTTAATAAATAAAAATATAATATGTAAAAAATAATATATATAAATTAACTTTAAATTAAATTATATAAATAATAAAATAATACAACATAAATATTTAAGATAGATATATTTATATAAATATAATATACATAATATAAATTAATAAATATTCATACAAATTTATATATTTATTTATAAATAAATTTAAATTAAAAAATATATAAAATATAATACAAGGCCGTTATAGTTAAATATAAATTAATAAATATCCAAATTCACTTGCCATTTACTTCAACCTGCAAATACAAGGCCGTTATTGTTAAATATAATGCAAAAAGGTAAAAAAAAAAAAAACTAAAACAAGCAACCTGCCAAAACGCTCGACAAAACTCGACGCGCTCGATAGAGCTCGACAAGACTCGACATGTAAGTGTCGAGTATCGGATGATGCATCCGATACTCGATGTCTTCAAAAATATACTGATATCGAGTGTCGGTTGTGAATCCAACACGACTAGACATGTAAGTGTCGAGTGTCGGATGATTTCTTGGGTTTGTCGGATACCTTCAACCGACTATACGACTTTATCGGATGTCGGATTATTCGAGTGTCAGATTCATAATCTGACAATCAACACAAGCTTTTATCCGACATGTCGAGTGTCAGATACATGGTTCGAGACATTTTTCACGTATCTGACACTCGACATGTTAGATGAAAGATAGTGTCGAGTGTTGAATGCATCATCCGACACTTGATGTCTTCAAAAATTAACTGATATCGAGTGTTGCTTGTGAATCCAACACGATTCGACATGTAAGTGTTGAGTGTCGAGTAGAGTCGAGATAAATTCGAAAATTTGTATTATTTTTAATATAATATAAATTAATTAATTTATTATATTTAAATATAATATACATAATATAAATTAATAAATATTCATATAAATTTATATATTTATTTATAAATAAATTTAAATTTAATAAATAAAAATATAATATATAAAAATTAACTTCAAATTAAATTATATAAATAATAAAATAATACAATATAAATATTTAAGATAGATATATTTATATAAATATAATATTAAATAATATAAATTAATAAATATTCATATAAATTTATATATTTATTTATAAAGAAATTTAAATTAAAAAAATATAATATATATAAAATTAAATTTATATGTAAATTAAATACAATTAAATTATATAAATTATATATTTTATTTATTTATAAATAAATAAATGTAAATAAATAATATGATATATAAAAACTAAATTTATATGTAAACTAAATTTAAATTAAATTAAATAATTTTATTTTCATTTTTATAATATATATATATTTATTTAAAAATCTTCAAAATTATTAATTTCATTAAAAATAGCATAAGTATTTATGACATATTGGAAAAAAAAATTCATTATATAGTATTACTCACCTATTGAATAAAATTAGCGCATTCCTCCGAACAACCAAACATAGTAATCTGATCCCCACAGGAATGAATAACAACATTCCTATGGGTAACCAAACACAGTAATGTTTCTTTCCCAAGAATTAGATTCCCATATTCCACTTTCCCAGAAATGTGAACCTCATTCTTATAAAACTAAACCCCCATACCAAACACCCCCTGAATATCACGTCCTTCTCTGCTGTTGCCTTGAAACATCAACGCAAAAACACCCGTCCATCAAATCCCATGCACAGTACCAGAGATTACAATTTAAGATCATACCATTTGTTTCGTTCCAAAATAGGCCCCCGTAATCTTCTAAAACAAGTCTAGAGGGCCACAAAAGATTTGAAACCCAAAAAACTTCTTTCTAAGCTCTATAAATCTATATTTGAAATTTAAAAATATATCAAAATTTATAATTACGAAACACGACATGGGATAGGTTTTGAAATTCTGAAAACATAATAGTTGCTTGTCACAAAACTTTTTTCTTGTTTGAATGAAAACGTAAGAGAAAGTATTTCCGAGTGAAATATCTAGAAAAAAGAACGGTGAGTTCGTTAAATTAAAAGTTTGATTATGGGTATTTTGAAATAAACTATGTTACATTTATAAGTTATAGTATTATATTTTATTTGGGAAGGCATTCAGGGGGAGAATTGAGAAGGCTTAAATAATACTATAAACACTACTCGCAACAAAATTACTGCACATGCCGAACAAATGCTCTAGCTGGGCCCATATCTTCATGTTCATAAGCCTATGATAAATAATATCAATCAAAAATTATTTCTGCATTCTAGAATTAGGGTTGGCGATGGGATGAGACGGATTCAGAATAGCAGATACCCATATTCATTCTGCTAAATATTTTTTTGTTCTGTCCCATCCCATTACCCTAAAATGGCAATACTATTTATTCTACCATATATAGTTCGAAAACTAGTAAGATTACTAATTCTAAAAATATTAGAAAACATAATTCAAATAAGGATAACTCTCCTAAAAATATATATAACTATTTATATGATTTTAAACGGGGAATAAACCAAATTCTAGAAAAATAAGGATTTACAATGAAGTAATATCATAACACAAAGTATGATACATTTTAACAACTTGCACCAAAAAGTGCATATTTCTCATCTAGTGTACTGACAAAAATAGATTGGTGTAATGATTGCTAGACTTAAAAGAGAACCTAACTAATGAGGATTTAAGTTAAAGAAGCATTAGATTTCTTCAAATAAATAAATGAATTTCTCCTAATACAATACAAGCGAGGGATTTGGGTACCTGGCTCCACCTGAGTCATGTTGCCAACTATAGAGAATACCTACAAGATAAATTAATAAATATGAATTTTACTTTCGTGTGAAATTTCTTACAAGTGTCGGAGTAATTTTCTTAATAAATAATACTATTTTTTATAAAATTCTTTATATAAACTTGTTATAGAAATTGATATATTATAAAATGATTAAAAAGTAAACTATAAAAAGCAATGATACTATCCACTGTATAAATTATTTATAATATTGCTTGATAATTATTGATTACATATGTAAAAGAAATAATACTATCCACGTCACAAATTATTTATATAAATTTTCATAATTGCTTGTTAATAAACAATAACTAACGCCTCTCTATTTAGAGAGAAAAATAAAAGAAACCATGTGCATCTTTCTTCATGACTGGTTGATTATTAACAACAAACGAGCACGTTTGAGGTTTCACGTAACTCAAACATATAATAATAAAAGGGTCATTAATCTATCTCCTATGTCAACTAATTAATCAGCATAAAACTAATCACAACAAATTTATAGGACCTGCAAAGGCTGCTTTTAGCTTGTTAAATATATAAAAATTTTGGACTTGCTTACTTGTCTATGAATATAGAGAGTATAACTAGAAAGTAGAATATCTTTGCCGGGGGCATCCAAACCTCTAAATTTTGTTTCAACGTTCGTAATTTTTAAACAATCACTTATTAATATAGTAATAATTTTACATTAATAATTTTAGCTATTAGCAGACCATACATGATAGGTCTCGGCGGAGGTAGGTATTAGAAATTTAGCAGATTGTGAAGCTACTAATTTTAGTAAAGTTAGTGGAGGCTGCTTGTCACGGCCTTATTGTTTCACAGTGGAGACCGTGCGGCCTTAGGCGCAAACACATCCCAAAGTGCATCTAAGTAAGCCTTAACTCGCTATAAAAGAGGTTCAAGTGAAAGCGAACAAGGACACGAGAGATTTGGGTGAGGAAATATTTACTATACACAAGGTAGTTTACAAGGCTTGCAAGACTCTTGAATACTTGAGTCTAACATGACTTAGCATAACATACTTTACAAATGAGGGCTCATCCCTATTTATAGGCAAGCACCTCCTCAACGTGTGACTAACATTTTGCCACATGTCATTACTCTATTAGTAATCTAGAATTATCCTAAGATATTTGCAAGCCTTACTTAGGGGCAAAGTTATTCTAGAGACATCCACAAGTTGCTAGACAACACTACACAACTCTACCATACACTAGACAACCCTAGATATCCCTAGAATATCCTAGACTCAAGATATTTTTCCAAGCTTCTGGAATCTTTCGCAACCTTCCATCACCATCCACCACCTTCTAGACTCTTCCGAAGCCTTCTTGAGTCTTCCACGGCCTTCTTTCGCCTTCTAGATCCTTCTGGACCCTTTCGGAATGTTCCAGAACGTCACGGAACCTTCTGAAAACTTTTGAAACATCATGCCCATTCTTTGCATCTTTGAATTCCTCTCGACACAAGGATCCCAAATCACTACAACACTTGTCTCGAAATCCCATTCTTTGGCACGCTTCCGAGCAAGTTATGCGTAAAACCGTGCGCGTGTCATGGGGGGCATGACATCTTCCCCCACCCGATTTTGCAATGCCCTCGTTGTGTCTTCGAGGATGCACCAATGATTGCGAGCAAGCGATCTTATCTCCATGTTGCCGCCTTCCCTTTGCCCGTTTATCGTGCCTCTTGGTTGCCTTCGCCTGTGTATTCGTGTACTTGGCGACCCCATTCACCATCTTGCCTCCCTCTGTGTAGCCTTCCTCTACACTTACTCCTTTACCATTCTCCTTTAATTGCATCACCCCTAGATGCATGGTGTTAGAGCTTGGCGTGGCTGCAGTGGAAAGCATGCATGGGCCATCCTCT
Source organism: Boswellia sacra (assembly GCA_013180625.2). Lineage (NCBI taxonomy): Eukaryota > Viridiplantae > Streptophyta > Magnoliopsida > Sapindales > Burseraceae > Boswellia > Boswellia sacra. The sequence goes on along the minus strand of SNVD02009169.1, from coordinate 169,514 downwards.
GAGATGCAAACCGCATTGCATTGAGGCCATATCATCACATCATAGTGCCTTAAAAAGTCCATGCCTAACACTATATCTAAAGTATCCAAGGGAGTTGTGGAGAGATCGACCTTATCTCTCTAAGGTCCCACGTGCAGCTCAACCCCATGAGCAACTCCATGAAGGGGTATGACTTCCGCATTTGTCGCCTTGATTCATGTTCGCCCCTTTTCGAGTCTTAGGCCTAACCTCTTGGCCTTACTCATACCAATGAAGTTATGTGTAGCACCCGTATCGACCAACACCCTTGTGGTTTTGCCATTGATGCAAGCCTCCAAGCGCATTAAGGATTGGTCTAGTGGCTTGAAAGGTACGGAGGCTTGCGTCAAGGAATTGAGGACTTGTATAAAACTCATGCATTTCGACTCCTGTGTATCCTCACGTCTTTGGAGCATAGTACCCAATGCTTGTCTCTTTAGGTAATCCCGCACCTAATATGGACCATCACACAAGAAGCATTTCAAGTTGGGTGATAACTCCTTCCTATTATTCCTCCTATAATGGTCATCACGTCTCATATTTCTATCATTATAGGGATGTTGATGATAGGGAGGTCTATCCTCCTCTTCACTACTATCACAGTTGTAGGGAGTTTCAATATTTCTCGAAGACTCACCTCTATGGTAGTCCACAAGAGTCTCTGCAACGGTGAGTGCATTAGCGACATCCTTTACTCCCTCCTTTTGCAACTCTTGGTATGCCCATGGTTGTAAGCCATCCATGAAGTTGAAGATAAGATCTGCCTCACTCATGTCATTGATTTCGAGCATCAACCCTGAAAATTCCTCCACATATTCGCAAATCGAACGTGTATGTCTTAACTCCGTCATGCGGTTCCTTGCATCAAATGACACGTTCTCCGGATAGAATTGGCGTTTCAACTCCTTTTTGTAGATCTGCCCATGTGTCTATGACGCACATGCCATTCCTAATCTTCGTATACTTTCGACACCACCAACTAGCCGCAAGATCTGTGAGATAAAGAGTTGTGGGGTTTATCTTGGCCCTCTCATCAAGGATTCCCAATGTGTCGAAATACCTCTCCATGTGCCAAAGGAAGTTATCCAATTCCTTGGCATCCCATTTGCCACTATACTCTTTGGGTTTGGGTGCCTCAATCTGCGGAATAGCAAGTGTGGGTGATGCTAACACAGTGCCACTTGCTACTAACCTCTTGAGCGTGGCTACCTCAGCCTTTGTCTCATCTAACCCTTTACTCAGTTCTTCTACCTGAGTTTGTATCTTGGCCAAGACTTCCAGCACCCTTGCTTGGAAAGCATGTACCTCTTGACGTAGTGCTTCGGTGGCGGCTTCGGAACTGCGAATGAATTCCTTGAGCCCATTACCTTGACTTTTCCATTGAGCTCCTCCATGCCTTATTCCAAGCCTTGCTCTAGCCTATCTAGCCTTTCCATTGTATCGGCCATGGCTAGCTCCACCTTGACCATCCAGGTCTCTATAGTGCTTATTACGTCACGAGACTTCTGTTGGCCACGAGTCTTCTTCCCTCCAGTGGGAGCTTCCCTACACCCCCTACTTTCCTCACTCACGACCGAAATCTCTGCCATCGGGTCTATCCAAACTTGTTCTCAACACCCTACACAATGAACCTTAACTAAACCTCGGCCAAACCTGGGCTCTCATACCAATTGTCACGGCCTTATTGTTTCACAGTGGAGACCGTGCGACCTTAGGCTCTAACACACCCCAAAGTGCACCTAAGCCTTAACCCGCTACAAAAGAGGTTCAAGGGAAAGAGAACAAGGACACGAGAGATTTGGGTAAGGAAATAATCACTATACATAAGGTAGTTTACAAGGCTTGCAAGACTCTTGAACACTTGAGTCTAGCATGACTTAGTATAGCTTGCTTTACAAATGAGGGCTCACCCCTATTTATAGGTAAGCACCTCCTCAACGTGTGGCTAACATTCTGCCACGTATCACTACCCTATTAGTGATCTAGAATTATCCTAAGATATTTACAAGCCTTACTTGAGGGCCAAGTAATTCTAGAGACATCTATAAGTTGCTAGACAACACTACACAACTCTACCATAAATTAGACAACCTTAGATCTCTCTAGAATATCCTAGACTCAAGATATTTTTCCAAGCTTTCGGAATCTTTCGTAGCCTTCCATTGCCTTCACCACCTTCTAGACTCTTCCTGAGCCTTCTTGAGTCTTCCACAGCCTTCTTACGCCTTTCGGATCCTTCTAGACTCTTCCAGACTGTTCCAAAACGTCACGGAACCTTCCAGAAACTTCCAAAACATCACGCCCATTCTTTGCGCCTTTGAATTCCTCTTAACACGAGGATCCCAAATCACTATAACACTTGCCCTGAAATCCCATTCTTTGGCACGCTTCCGAGCAAGTTCGACAAAAATCGTACGCATGTCACAAGGGGCGTGACATGCTGCTCAATTAATTAGCCTTTTTAATTATGTTGCTACCTGCACACGACAACAAAATGTCGTCTCTATTTGCATGTATAAGTTGATGTTTTTTCTCTGGTGCTCTGCTCGTTGGCTCTCTGTTTGTTATTTCAATTATATGTGAAAACAATATTACCTTATTTACTTTTGCAAAAATGTGAAGGGATTAATTGCCAGGGCCCAAGCCAAGACTGCGAGTCCATAACTAGCAACTGTGGATTTGACTTATGACCAAAAAGTGATCATTTGTTATGAAATTATCATATTCATCACTGCCCTGATTTTACTCAATACAAGTCTAAAATTTGAGAAAATGTACTTTATTTCATAATAAGTCATTCTTCTCATTATTTGAGAAATAATATAGAAATTAAAAAAGTTATGGAAAGAGCTTCTAAAGCAAGAGTAATGAGAAATATTTTTCCCTGAAAGAGGTGTAGCAAGCATGAGGGATCATTGGTGAGAAATCTTGTAATTACACTCTTTTTATATATCTTTTATAATGAAGACTAGGTTATTTATCATCCTTAGTAACGCTATTCAATCTTGTTAGTTGAGTGAACTATAAAAATTTTATATGTTAATTATTAATTTGATATACAAGTTTTATTTTTTAACTTATAAATGCTAAAAAAATAAAGATTCAACTATTATATATAGTTGGACTCGTTCAAATTTTAAGGTTTAGGGGCTTATTGACATGGTATGGACTAAAATCATCTAACAATCATATCAGGGTCTAGATCATATATATAAAATAAAAAAAAAAAGAAGAAGTAATACTCTTGTTTTTAAATATTACAGTTGGACTGTTAGTTATAACTTGAACTTTAAGGTAAGTACATGTTAATTGGAAAAAAAAATTTAAAGGAAAAAATTGTTTAATGCAACGGCATGCAAGCTTAGGATATGGATTATTGGTCTAAGGAGAAATTGGCCAAAAAATAAAAAAAGTTACAACAAATATATATTTTTATTAAGCTTCATGTTCTAATGATAAATCACAGCATGTTGAAGTTTGTAATTAAGTGATACCTTATTAAATAATTGATCGGTTCCAAACAAGCAAAGAGGTGGACTCTTTTTTGGTTCTTTTGTCATTTCCTCGAAGGAAAAAATTGATTAATTATCATATTTATTAACAAAGCAGTTACGATAACCTGAATCTTAATGGTATTATTAAACTAATAATAATAGTTAAATTATAATTAATAAATATTTATATATTATCTTCCTATATGTTAGTGTTAGTGTGTCGAGCCAGTGTCAAGCTGTTGTCGAGCTTATTTCCAGTGTCGTGTTGTTGTTTTGTCAAGTGTCGAGCATACTGTCGAGATTGTCGAGTGAAGTCGAGTTGTCAAGATTGTCGAGTGAAGTCAAAGTCGAGTTGTCGAGTGAAGTATGCGTGTCGAGTGTCGAGTGCTGACTGTCGAAGTGTCGAGTAGATGTGCAAAAAAGATTTGTGTCGAGACAATTGTGTTAGAAGTGTCGAGTGTCGAGCATGGTAGTCGAGCACTTATGCCGAGAGCATTGACAACGAGATTTTTGGTTACTACATGCATGTGTCATGCATGTGTTACGTTTTGTTCAACTTATGATGAAGCAAGAATATTATTTTGATTATTCTACTGTTTCTAGAATTATATTTTAGGAAGTATTTGATTTATAATAAATATCTTCTAAGATTAGGATATAATACCTTGTATCCTAATTTAAAATAGAAGAATATTTATTTATCCTAATCTCTTTAGAAACTTTATTATATTACTTTCTATTTTATTTCTTCTAATCCTAATGTGATTTTGATTAGATCTTTTACAACATTTTTAGGAGATTTCGTCCAGGCCTCTCCCTATATATTTACCATGTAATAACCAGGTGAGTGAGAGACGTTGAAGAGAGATCAAAACTGGTTAGCTGATTTGGTTGTGAGAGAGTCTTGATTTTGGCATTCCATGAATTGATAGAGAGCTTCAACGCAAATTGGAATGTCTTTTTTGATTTAATTTCTTGATTCACGTATGAGAGACTCGTACATGAGTTGTTGATTGAGTCTGTGTGAGTTAGTAGACACTTGGAATAACTTGTAGGTTAAGTGTTTATGTAATTCAGTATCAGAAATCGGATGTTATGTATAACTTAACAGTGTGTTGTTAAGTTATCTGTGATAGAGGGTGGGCAGTGTCACTAGAGTTTAAGATCTTTGCAAAGATTTTGTTTTATAAAGATTAGGTCTGTTTGTGAGAGTGGGTCAGCACTGTAAAAGGTCTTAAAGATTGTACAAACAAGAACTTAGTGAATTGCAGCTCATAGATGTCCGTGGACATAGGTTTTATAACAGAACCACGTAAAAATCCTCCTGTGCCAATTAACTTTACAGTTTACTGTTTTGTTTTATATAACTGCATACTTCCAGAACTCTCACTATATATAACCACTATTTTTTTCATTTCCATTATTTTCATTTCATTTATGATCTGGGATACCTTATTAAATGATTGATCAGTTCCAAACAAGCAAAGAGGTGGACTCTTTTTTGGTTCTTTTGTCATTTCCTCGAAGGAAATAATTGATCAATTATCATATTTATTAACCAAGTAGTTACGATAACCTGAATCTTAATGGTATTATTAAACTAATAATAATAGTTAAATTAGAATTAATAAATATTTATATATTATCTTCCTGTATATAACCACTATTATTTCATTTCCATTATTTTCATTTCATTTATGATTTGGGAAGGAACATAATTTTTGGAAGGATTGGTCTTGCGCTCACAAACTATCTATGCAAACTTCCTTATTTGACGTTATTGAATGATTGTCACATCATCCACATTAATTAACGTAATTAAAATTTGAAATGCACCTGTCCAATCAAATCATGACACATCAGTTTGTATGGATATTTTTTAAGAATAGTATTACCATTTTTTAAGTTGTTTCTAACTTCTCACGAGTAAAGAATTATAATTAATCGAGTAATATAATGAGACGTCAAAGTAATGATTGATTTAAAATTTTAATTGTCCAAATCTTGTTGATCAAAAGCAACAATAGATACAAACATAAAAGATAAAGAAAGAATTGTGAAAATAATTGAATTTAAAGATGCATGTAAATGGATCAGGTGTTGAAAATTTACATGTTATGATCTTGTTTGGTAGTTCTACAGAGTATGGACTAATAGTGTCCCATAGTTTCCATTAACATCTGATAGAGTGTTCGATAATGTTCTACAAGTATCATACAGTATTCGATATTTCGATAATAAGTGTCAAATAGCAAATAGGATCATAACATATAAATTTTAAAAAACTGGTCTATTTCAACAAAGGCTTCTATAACTTGGGTCATTTTGAAATTTCCCAAGAGGAAAACATGCAATCTGCCTTTCAGTTTACTTGTGGCTAATATATTTATTATAAAAAATAAAATACACTATAAATTAAATAAATACCATTGTATTACTGTAGAATTATTTGAATACATTTGAATTTGGGTATAGAACCCCCATGTGTCATTGTTGCTATTGTTGTGAAGCGGCACACACACTTAGAAGAGGCCTAATGCGGAATTTAACTAGGAATTCTAACACACACCCAAGCAAAATAAATCAAAGTAAGAACACAAGGACACAAGAATTTATACTGGTTTAGACCACAAATGTGATTCTATATCTAGTTAATGATGATGATCAATCCACTAGAGTGAAAAACAAGAGGTACAAGAGTGTTTACAAGAAATAACTAGAAGAAATTTAGTTCTTGCTTTCCAAAAAACTCACAATCTCTCTAAACACTAACTCTCTTTTTCTTCTTTTCTCTCCGATGACTCACACTCACTTGTACACTAAAAACACATCTCTGATTTATAGTCCAAGGCTTATAGGCCAATTACTTTTGTGACAAGTAATCCTGACTGTACCAAAAAATAGACCCACGCTTCTGTGCCACAGTACCTGTGCTCTGGCGTGAACTCTCTGTCCAGACTTATCCGTAAACCCAGAATCTGCATCCTTGTGTAGTATTATCTACGCTCCAGCGCCAATGTCGCGTTTCTACATAACACTTCTTACGTGATAGTGTCAAGCTTTTGTCTTCGCATGTCTGACACTAAATCTGGTGTGCGTCTGGCATTCCGGCCTGTGCCACTTTTTTGCCTGCACCTCACAAGTTGAGTCATAGACTTTACAAATCTCCACCTTGGATCAAGCTTGTGTTTCCATACTATAAACCACTATAGTAGATTCTAGCCACGTCCACCTTCAAGCTAAAACGGTCCATCCATTACTCGTATGAAATCTAAACTAGTGTTGAACTTGACACTCGTAATAGGCTTAATGATCATATCTGTCAGATTTTGTTCGGTATGAATTTTAACTATTGAAACATTCCTTTCAACAATGACATCCCTTATGAAATACAACGTGATGTCTATATGTTTGGTTCTCTCATGATACATTTGGTTTTTGGTCAAATGTATTGCACTTCGGTTATCACAAAACACTTTTACCTTGTCTTGTCTCATATCAAACTCATCAACAAACCCTTGTAGCCATAATGCTTCTTTTACAACCTCTATAGCAGCAACATACTTCACTTCAGTTGTCGAAAGAGCTACAATTGATTGCAAATTGGCTTTCTAACTAATGGTGCAACCAAACAATATGAACACATAACCGGTTAAGGACCTTCTTTTATCAAGATCACTCACAAAATCTGTATCCATATAACCTATTAACTTGTCATCCATGTCTTTGCTTCTCACGTACACTAACCCGAAGCTCAAAGTACCCTTGAGATGTTTGAATATCCACTAGACAGCTTCCCAATGATATCTACTTGGATTTGCCATGTAACGACTAACTAAGTTAGTTGCATACGCCAAATCAGGTCTTGTACAAATCATAGAGTACATTAAACTCCCAACAACACTTACATAAGGAATTTTGACCATTTCCTCTTTCTCAACATCCATAGTAGAAGATTGTGACGACAAAAATTTAAAGTGAGTTTCCGAAAGAGTGTGTACCCTTTTTCGCACTAGTCATGTTGCACTTCTCAAGCATTTTGAGAATATAGTCACATTGAGACAGAAATAACAAGCCTCTATCTCTATCTCTGCTAATTTTTATCCCCAAAATTTTCTTAGTACAACCCAAATCTTTCATCTTAAATTCCTTATTCAACTGCATTTTCAGTTTTTGAATTTCTTCCATGTTTATTGATGCAATCAACATATCATCAACACAAAACAACAAGAAAATCTCAATTCCATTTTTCAACCATTTGACATATATGCAACTATCATATTTGCTCCAAGTACACCCATGTTTGATCATGAAATCATAAAACTTCAAATACCATTGCCTTGGTGACTGTTTGAGGCCATAAAAGGATTTCTTTAATAAACAGACCTTCTTTTCATTTCCTACTTTCAGAAAACCCTCTGGTTGTAACATCACAATCCTCTCCTCCAAATTACCATGAAGGAACACGGTTTTAAAATCCATATGCTCTAACTTTTTATTAAACCGGTTTACTAGAGCCAATAGTATTTTAATAGACGTGTGTTTTACGATAGGAGAGAAAACCTCATTGAAATCAATGCCCTCATTTTGTATGAATCCTTTTGCCACCAGCCTAGCCTTGTACCTAGGCTTTCCATCCTCACAAGCATCAACCTTCCATTTAAATACCCATTTACAACCTACTACCTTTTGTCTAGTAGTGTTATTAACCAGGATCTAGGTATGATTCTTATTCAAGGAATCCATTTCCTCCCTCAATGCCTGTTGCCAATGACTCCTATCTCTACAAGCCATCGCTTCCCTATAGCTTCTGCACTTATTACCATCAATCTCCATACCTCACTGGTGGTATTACTATCCTCCTAGCATGATCTCTCGCTAGTTGATAGTTCTACAAGTTGTCAAACTTATCAAGGACTTCTTCAACGTCATCATGTTCAACCGTTTCACTTGCCTATTCTTTCCAAGAATCTTTAGCCTCATGGAGCTCCACCTTAGTCCTAACACTATTTACATCCGTGGCATTATCACTAGGTATCGACTAAGGTTTTAAACAGCCCCCAAAATAGAACTCTGATTCTCTAAAAGTGACATCTTTGCTTGTAAAACACTTCGAAATATTTCACTATGACCACCACAATCTATATCCCTTTACACCTTTTGGATAGCCAAGACATATGCACTTCCTCGCCCTTGGCTCTAACTTACCTTGTTTGATATGTGCATATGTCACACAACCAAACACTTTTAAATGACTGTAGCTCGGTAGCGAACTTGTCCATACTTCTTCAGGCGTCTCGAAATCAATAGCTGCTTACGAGCATCTATCGATTAAGTGTGCTGCTGTGTTGATTGCTTCTCCTTAAAACTTCTTAAGCATTCCGGCGCTCAAAAACATGCATCAAACCCTCTCAAGAAGCATTCTATTCATCCTTTCAGCCAAGCCATTTTGTTGCGGTGTCCTGGATACTGTCTTGTGCCTCACCCCTCCTTTATTATTGCAAAAGCAGTTGAACTCTTCATTCAAGAACTCCAAACCATTATCAGTTCTAAGCTTTAAACTTTCCTACCCATTTGGGATTCAACCATCTTTTTTCAATGTTTGAATTTCTGGAGTGCTCCATCCGTAGTCTTCAAGATGTACATCCATATATTTCTTGAGCAGTCATCAATTGTAGGCATAAAGTATCTACCTACACCAAAAATTGCATGTTTAAATGGACCCCATAAATCATAATGAGCATAATTGAGAGTTTCCCTTGTTATATAAGATGAAGAAGCAAATTTTACCCTCATAGACCTGCCAAGTATGCAATGCTCACAAAGCTCTAATTTCTCCAACTTATCTCCGCACAACAATCCTTACTTCTACAGCTCCTGAAGCCCTTTTTCACTCATATGGTCAAGCCTCTTATGCCATAAGTAGGCTTTATCATCCATCCCTGATACTGTATCCGCTTCTCCAATTATAGTGCTACCTTGGAGAATATATAAACCGTTTTTCCTCACACCTTTCATTACAACCAATGATCCTCTTGTAACTTTCAAGGTATCATTCTCCCATTTATAACTGCAGCCATTGGAATCCAATATACCGAGTGAAATCAAGTTTTGCTTCAGCTCTGGAATGTGTCTCACAACTGTCAAAACTCTTTTTATGCCATCATGAGTCTTTATCCAAATTGTACCTATGCCCACCACGCTACAAGCTTTGTTGCCACCCAACAAAACCTTTTCATCATCAATCTTCTTATAAGATTCAAACCAGCTTCTATTTGGCGTCCTATGAAATGAACAATCGGAATCCAAGACTTATTGCTTCTCAAAGTTTTTTGTGGTCATGACTAGCACGTGTCTGAACTCTCATATCCATCTTTTACAATTGCAGCATCACCCTTTTTTGGTTCTTTTCCTTTCTCATTCTTCTTTTTCTTGGGACAAAGCCTTATAATATGCACCTCCTCATGACAGTGGAAACATTTTACGGCTTTTTTTTTCTTTTGACTTCGACCGTGAGTGTGACTTGCCCTTATAGTCTCATTTTTCACTCTTAACTCTCACGTGCAACCCTTCACCCGAGTGTTCACCTAACTCATTCTTCCTCTGAAGATCTTTTGAATTTAACACACCAATCACATCATCAAGTGACAATGTCTCCCTACCATGCTTTAAAAATATCTACAAACGTCTCATATGATTTCGGAAGAGAATATAATAGTAACAACGCTTTATCCTCATCATCATATTTAATTTGTATATTTTCTAAGTCTGGGCACAACTTGTCAAATTTATCAATGTGATCTTGCAAGTTCTTATTCTCAACCATTTTGAAAGTAAAGAATTTTGCTTTTAAATGCAACCTACTAGACAAACTCTTAGTCATATAAAAAGGCTTTCAGGCTTTAACCATAGCTCAGCCACGGTTTTCATCTTAGAGACTTGCCTCAACACCTTGTCACTCAGGTAGAGAATTAACGTGTTGTAAGCTTTGTTCATGATATCGCTCCTCTTTTCAGCGCTGTTGCTATCCAACATCTTGCTTTCGCTTCCTAGTGCTTCATCCAGTCCTAGGTTGCCTAACAAAGCTAACATCTTCATCCTCCAAATAGCAAAATCGTTGCTACCATCAAAATTTTCAATCTCGTACTTGCTAGTTGATGCAGCCATCACAAAAATTTCTTTGAACACCTCTCGTATTGTACAGCTACTAGTCAAGACTTTTACCGAACATCTATTGTGCTATGAACTTTGGCCACCAAAGATCATAAAATAAACAATCGTAACTAGGCTCTGATGCCAATTTGTTATGAAGAAGAGCGGTACACACACTCATAAGAGGCTTAATGTGAAATTTAACTAGGAGTTTTATGTTAGCCCTAAGGCTACATGATAATTTTGATGATAACAATACACATTGATTAATTGAGATTTACTAACATGTTTATTTATGTGCAAGAGTAAGATCATTGAAATAATTTTAAAATCAAGAAGAGGCTTATTAAAATGAAGTGTTGAAGCTAAGGAGAAGACTACATGTTAAAGGCACCAAAGTTTAAGAACAAGGAACAAGGATTGACTCAAGGAATGTGACACATGAGCAATGTTCAATCAATTGGTCATATATATCTCTACAAATGTCCAAATGATGTGATTCTTGAGCCTTTGGAAAGCTTACTCAATTTATAACATTTCATATGTTTTAAAGAAATTCAAATTTCAAGTGCAAGGTTGTCCAAATCATCATGCAAATTGAAAGACAAATGGAAGCAGCTGACATGAGCACCGAATACTACTTTGGACATATCTTGAGCTAGAAAAATCAAAATGACTTGATTCTTACGGAATTGAAAAGATGACTTAATGAAGAACATTTCATATGTTTTGAAGAAATTCAAATTTCAAATGGAAGGCTGACATAATTGACATGCAATTCGGTGGACTGACACAGAGAAGAAAAATCAACTCACATGAGCACCGAATGGTTTTTTGGCCATATCTTAAGATAGAGATATCCAAATGCTTTGATTCTTAATGTTTTGAAAAGCTTATTCAAATATTCAGATCTTTTATGTTTTGAATAAATTCAAATTTCAAACGGAAGGGTGACAGAATTATCATTCAATTTGGTGGACTGACACATGGAAGAAAAATCAAGTCACATGAGCATTGAATGGTGTTTTGGTCATATCTTGATCTACAGTTATCGAAATGACTTGTTTCTTGATGCGTTGGAAAGCTTATTCAAATGTGCAAATATTTTATGTTTTCTAGATTTTCAAATTTCAAACGTAACATTGACAAAAATGCTAGACAAGATTATGGTTTTTATGGTAGGCAGAAACTTTGGAGTTGGTGTCTTCACTTGACTAAGTTCATCCCATTTGCCTATAAAAGGAGCCCTTCTCCCATGCATTCAAGAAGAGACAAGAATCTATCAAGCCACAAATAAGAGAAATATCAAGTTTATAGAGCTTTAATATTCTTTATCTACTCTTTGAAGAGAGTTGTACTTTTGTTGTAAAAATTTTCTTTGTTCTTGTATTGTGGTGAGAGTGAGATCATCTTGTAAAGGATAAAAGTTATCCTTGAGAGAACTCTTTCCTTGGTGAGGTTGTTCATCAAGAAGAACTCTTGGTGTGGTGTTATCAAGGGTTGAAGGAAGTTGCCTTGTTGAGGTTGTTCATCAAGAAGAACTCTTGGTGTGGTGTTATCAAGGGTTGAAGGAAGTTGCCTTGGTGAGGTTGTTCATCAAGAAGAACTCTTGGTGTGGTGTTATCAAGAGTTGAAGGAAGTTGCCTTGGTGAGGTGGTTCATCAAGAAGAACTCTTGGTGTGGTGTTATCAAGGGTTGAAGGAAGTTGCCTTGGTGAGGTTGTTCATCAAGAAGAACTCTTGGTGTGGTGTTATCAAGAGTTGGAAGAAAAAGTCTTGGTGAGGTTGCTCATCAAGCAAATTGTAAAGATTTCTATAACTTAGTGGAAAGCTGAGCTCGTGGAGCTAGAAGCCCGTGGACGTAGGCAAGGTTTGCCGAACCACGTAAATTGAGTTTGCACTCTCTCTATCCATTTCCTCTTTTCATTTACTTGTACTTGTGATTGTTCATTATTATTAATCTTTTGATTGCATTTTTGATAAATTCTAATTTCATCTTCTTCACCTTTATTCTAAAAGAAAGAGTTAAATAATTTTGATCTTTCAAGAAAAGTTTTCTAAATCCGTTTTGATAAATAAAAACCCAATTCACCCCCCCTCTTGGGTTGCCATACCTGGGTCAACATTTTAGCCACACCTAAGCAAAATAAATCAAAGTAAGAACAAAGGACACAAGAATTTATATTGATTCAGACCATAAAACGTGATCATACATCCAATTGCTAGTGATGATCAATCCAGTGTGGTGAAAAACAAGAGGTACAAGAGTACGAGTATTTACACGGAATAACAAGAAGAAATTTAGTTTCTTTCTCTCCAAGAAACTCACAATCTCTCTAAACCTTAGCTCTCTTTTTCTTCTCTTCTCTCTGATGACTCAAACTCACTCTTTACACTGAAAACATGTCTCTGATTTATAGTCCAAGGCTTATAGGCCAATTAATTGCGTGACAAGTAATCTTGATAGTACTTGAAAACAGACTCGCTCTACTACGCCATAGTACTTGCGCTCGGTGCAAACTCTCTGTCCAGATACATCAATAAACCCAAAATTTGTGCTCCTGCGCAACACTCATTGCCCAGCGGTGCCAAGCTTCTGTCTTTACATGTCTGATAATGCATCTGTTCAAGCATCTGGCACTCCGGCGTAGCTCCAACTGCCCACCTGACTATTTTTTTACCTGCACTTCACAAGTTGAGCCATAGACTTTACAGTTATATCGTAGAATTCATGCAATGGCTAAGAGATAAATTCTAGGAGATAACACATTTATGCATATATGTCATATTAAAATCTTATATGAAACCATGAAAAGTGTTTAGGTAGCTGCTTGCATTTTGTAGACATTATTTGTTGACTATAGCATCAGGCCATTGTTAACAATCTACATTTGCTCTAATTAGATATATTAGGGTTGAATCATGCATGGGCAGGTAATTGTCAAACATTTATTAGATTGTGCAGCCACCTAATTTCAAAGGTTTATTACATATTATAGTTATTGTTTTGTTTCTGAAATATTCTTCTAGTAATAGAGTCCTACAGTATGGCTCCATAAATTAGCCTTGAATGACAAGGCAACAGATTTGGCTAGATATATAATTAAATACTACTGCTATTTTTGCCCTTCATTTTTTGTTATTAATTTGAATATAAAATTTCAGTCGTGGTTAGTGGAAATTTTCGGCATACATTGACTTCATCTTGGATATATATTGGTGATGCACTTTCCAGTTTATTCTGAAAGCTAGTCAAATATTATTACTTAAAAATACTTCGAGTGGAGTAAAAGAAGAGGTTATCTTACAGTAATGGGCTCATCAGTAATTGTGCCCATTATAAACCTTGGATTTGAAGTTCTGTCTAAATAGAAATGTAAAAAGGGTTGGGTCGGGCACGAGTACAACACAGTCCAATACGAAATTGTACAGTACGAGTATGACACGAACACGAATACTGTAGCAACATGGTACAACACAAAATAAGGATTGAATTGAAGTGAGTTTAAAAGTTTGACACGATGCACTGTGCCGAGAAAAAACACAATTGGACTGTGTCAAGTACGAAGCATGAAGCACGATAAGCATGAATAAACACAAATGAGCACTGTCACTTTTTTATTTCATTTAATAAAATAATTATATTTTGAATTAAAATAAATAAATCATTTGATTTAAATGAATATATTAAGAGACCAAGTTGTTTTATTGTAATGTTGTAGCAATTAAAAGTCAAGTGAAATTTATTTTCTTTCTTTACTTTCTGTTTATCTCTCATGTTTTATATATTCTTAGTTTACTTGGTCATACACTTCTATTTTACTCCTTCCCATAAATCTCCATCTCTTTTAATATATCTCATAAAATGAACTATTTTCAATCAAAAGAAATGATAAAAAATGAGTCTTAATTGTAATTATGGAATTCTTATACTATATTTGAAGAATTGTACTTTTAGCTCAAATTATTAATGAAGAATTTATCTTTTTTTAAAGAAATTGACTAGTATATCTATATTTGTTTAAATAAAATTTTAAGATTTTTTACTTTTAACAAAGCAAATGAAATAAATTTTAACTCAATATAGTAATAATTAATAAAAATAGTTTTAAATTGTTATTCATAAATTCTTAAAAAAATTTAGGTTATTAAATAAAATCAATTTGATTTTAAAGATACGACTGTTTTTTTTAGAAGAGATATTTATGGCTCTCAAATTAGGAATTAATTAATCTCTTTAAGATACACATATTTTTTTAATAACAATTTAAAAGTTAAAAGACAAAAAAAAATTTGTATATATCTTTACCTCGTTTAGACCAAGTACGAAAAGATATGATTCTAAACACGACACGACCTATTTAAGCCACGTCATATAGAGGTGGGCATAATTCCCTGACCCGACCCGACCTGATCAGGTTTGCCCGACTCGACTCAGGTATGATCGGGTAAGGAAGAAAAAATAACCGAAATCGATTATAATTTTGGGGTATCCGAGATTACCTGACCCGATTTTGGGTAAGGTTATATAAACCCGATTTATACCTGACCCGAATATTTTTTATTAAAAAGAATTTAGTTTTCCATGTGGCATAATTTAAATGGATGTGTCAAAAATGTTATTGTAGACCTCACCACATCTAATTACTGTATATATATATATATATCTTTATAGCTTTGTGCCCTCACTTTTCAAACCCTAGCAACCTTATCACTCTCATTGAACTTCAATGTTCTCTCACTCGACTTCAACGTCCCCGCTTCTTGCTGCCTGACTTCAACGCATCGGCGACAGTATTCCGATCACAGTTAACCTCAAAGGCCGACAGTGGCTCGCCACGACTCCACCTTGTTCGTTTGTTTCATGCGTGAGTTGGAGATGGGTTTGTCTCTTTGACCAGGTAAAGTTCCATGTCTTTTTGAAGACAAAAATTTATCACAATCAATTAATTATTCTTCAATTCAGGGTTTCTTCAATTTATATGTCTGTATTTGTTTATTGGATTGGATTGGATCAATTTTGGGTTTGAAAGAAATAAAGTGTAAATAAAACAAAGGGTTTGGATTAATTTAATTCCTTGTTTATCGCGTCAGTTGAAGTTGATGTAGTTCATTGGATTGTTGTTTAGGTGTTCCATTTGACTGATTTCTTTTTTAATACCATTTAACTGAAACGACTTGTGATGTTAGTTATACGTGATTTATTTGGAATTTTTGATTTAATTATGTTTAGTTTATGATCTTTCACACTTAGAATACTATGACAAAGTTTCAAGGCTAAGGATTAGTATATGTAAATCCTTTTTTTTTTATGTGTGACTAAGCATTTGAGGAGTCTTGGAATAGTCCTTTCTAACCTTGTTAAATTGATTACAACATGTGGAAGTGCCTGTTCCCAGTCCAAAGAAAGATGAGGTTTTGATTAAGTTGGAAGCAATTAGTCTCAACCCAGTTGATTGGAAAATTCAGAAGGGCATGCTTCGGTCTTATGTTTCCTCATATACTTGGTAAATCAATTCTGTGTCTTGTTTTATGTAATGGATCTTTTTATAGCTTCTACTCTGTATTTCCTTTATGTGAATGTTGTTGTCTCAGACTCTCAGTTGTGATATATATACACATGACATCACTTTTTTGACACATATTTATGAGCCATATTAGATTAAGCCATTTTCATTGGTTGAGATTCAATCTAACATGTATGATAATTGCACCTCAGGAATTATAATGGTTAGAATTAAACTTAACCATTGCAAATGGGTTGATTTAATGGCTCACAATTTATGTCTAAATTTGTGTCAAAAAAGTGGTGCCATGTAACCTGTCCTTATATATATATAGCGCCAGTGATGTTAATCTTTTGAGCAAGCTGATAAACTCCTCTTGTCCTTCCATTTTTTCAATCTTAAAATAGGCTACATTATCTCAGACAATATGATGGTGTATCCCATTACATTTAGAAACCTTAAAGAAAACATATATGCTACTGACATCTTAGTGCAATATTGCCTACACCAAACTTGAGTAGATAGGCTTGGATTGAAAGTTGGGCTTTTCTCTTTGACTTATTTATTGGGTCCCTGTAATTATATTTTGTTTGATGTTTTGCTAGTTTAGCTATTCATGTTGTAGTTCATGAGCAGTATTGCCTGCTATCTTTTATTCTTGTTTAAGTGGCTGAGGCAGTTTTTTGTTGGAACAGCAACTGATATAGCAGGAGAAGTTGTAAGCAGAGGATCAGAAGTTAAAGATTTCAAAGCTGGTGACAAAGTTGTCGTTGCACTTAGGCATGCTGTAAATGATCATTGATATTCTTTTGGTTTTGTTCTCATCTTCAATTTATGTTTGAATTATTATAGTTGATCTGCTCCATTCTTCACTATTGAGTAAGATTGAAATTAGGATTTTGAAGATGCGGATGATTAATGATAATAGATATTATCTCTTTAATTGAAAGAATTCCCCTTTAAATTACTATCGTTTTAACAATTAGTTACTATTTGAGGTAATCATCTTTGTTTAGCTTGTTGTTTGGAGTCAGAACTCTAATTTCCCTTTGAAATTCTTCTTTTGTTAGTACACTTCAGTCAGTCGATTGATCATATTGGCAATTGTTTTGTATTTCTCTCTCCATTTCACGGAGTGCACTAATCAATCATGAAAAGCAAGAATAATGAATTTGAAGAATTGAACCACAGGTTGTTCTAATCGTTGGGTTGATTTGTCCCCAGAATATCTAAAGTACAAGATTAGTCTAAGTTTTGAATTTTTTAGACTTGTAAGTGGTTAACTCATACATAGTTAGTTTCATTCAATGATTTCTAAGAATCAGTAGTATCATCAGTTTGGTAATTAATTCAAGAATAATTAATTGAAGATGTGGATTGGATCTCAGTTGATAAGCCAGGATATCTTACGGAATTCGATGCCCATCAACATACTCAAAGAGATAGCTCCAATCTAATGAAACAATTATCCTCTACACACTTGTCCTCTTAGAAAAGGTTGAAAAGCAATAGCAATCCCCGTATTCCTCCCAAATTATAATGATTAATTATTGTAATCAAGTGTAGAAGGAAAAAGTCATAGAAATAAATGCTTCAAAGACTTAGAACATCTTTTGCTTTATGGTGTTAGGTAGTAGGTACAACACAAAGTAGTCAAGGTTTTTCTTTATGGCGTTAGGTAGTATGTACAACATAAAGTAGTCAAGGTTAAGTAGAAGTACATGCTTCAAAGACTTTATCCAAAGGGGCCAAAGAAAAGACAAGGACGGAGTGTGTGGCTTACTCATAGTTGTGTGGGCTGCTTTGTGTTGGCATATGGTGTAATCTATTAAGAAGATTTGTTAATTAGGCATATGCATTAATAAACTATTAGTTAATTAAAATTGGGCCTACTTGCATGTGAATAGGACTTAATAGAATTAATATATATTCTATTAATACATGTATAATTAATATATATTCTATTAATGCATATACAATTAATATATGTTTAGTTAATGCATATAGAATTAAAATATATTCTATTAATGCAATAGAATTAATATAAGTTATGGGCTGGCTTCATTTATGAACTTTAATTCCAACTAAAATATAATATATATTTTGCAATCTTTTTCATACTTTGTTATTAATTTATACTTATTAACTCTTTAATCATATTTTATCTGAGTTTTGAGATGGACAAATTAACCTTGCTGCCTTTCATTTCTCTATTTTAGAGAGTTTTACTTCTTTATTTGCTATTCATTTAGATTTTTTTTTTCTAAATAGCCTTTGCTTTCAGGTGTTCAATTTTATCGTAATTCAATTTAATTTGCTTGTGGATTGCAAAAGATATGCTTGTTGGTTGCTCTCTGTTTAGGGATGCTTAGATTTTCTCATAATACAGTTTGTTTTTGTGAGTTAGATTCTATCATAATTATTTAAATTACTTGATCGTTGCATAAGATAAGCTTGCTGGACGCAATCTGTTTAGGGATACATTTAAATTGCTTGCTGGTTGCATAGGAGAGCTATATGGTTAATTCTTATCTTAATGCGTTTAAAATGCTTGCTAGTTGCATAGATTGCTTATTGGTTCAATTTTATCTTAATGCATTTAAAATGCTTGCCGGTTGCATAGAT
The DNA here is from genome assembly GCA_013180625.2 of Boswellia sacra. Taxonomy (NCBI): domain Eukaryota; kingdom Viridiplantae; phylum Streptophyta; class Magnoliopsida; order Sapindales; family Burseraceae; genus Boswellia; species Boswellia sacra. Next base: position 150,719 of record SNVD02009169.1, on the reverse strand, counting down.
TGCTTGTTGGTTCAACTTTATCTTAATGCATTTAATATGCTTGGTGGTTGAAAAGGAAAACTTACACTTCTTATTCATGAATAAACTAATTTTATTTTAATACATTTTTTTCCAGTTATGGCTTCTCAAACTGGTTCCCCGAATAATGGTCAAGCAGATGAATTCGTTAGTCAAGCAACATCTTTCAAATCTAAGAGAAATAAGCCTCAAGTTTCGGTAGTGTGGGATCATTTCAAAAAAATTAGTGGGAATAGATATGTGTGCAACTATTGTGGGAAAAGTTTTGCTTCAGACAGTAAAAAGCATGGCACAAATAACTTGTGGAAGCATTTGAATGTGTGCCCCAAATATGTTTTGAGTGAACAACATGTGGAGAAGGATGAGAAATAAAAAGTTCTTTTTTTTGGTGGCAAAAATTTAGAGAGTGGGACGTCAAACAATCTTGTGTCTATTGGATTTGATAAAGAAGCAATTAGAAGTGCACTTGTGGAGATGGTAATTATAGATGAGCTGCCATTTTGATTTGTTGAGAATAAAGGATTTCATTGTCTTATGCGGTTAGCTTGTCCAAAATTTGAAGTTCTCTCACGAAGAATAGTTGCAAGAGACATTTTGAAGTTTTATGTAAGTGAGAAAGAAGCTTTGAAGAATTATTTCAAGGCATACAAGGTTAGTGTTTCTCTCACTACTGACATTTGGAAATCCATTCAAAATATGAGCTATATGGTGATCACCGCACATTTTGTTGATCATGCTTGGAAGTTGCAGAAAAGAATTTTGTGTTTTTCTCAAGTTTCTAATCATAAAGGGAAAACAATTGGAAGAATTATTGATGGTTGTTTGAACGCTTGGGGTTTGGAGAATATCTTCACTATTACAGTTGATAATGCAAGTGCAAATGAAACAACTATCAATTATTTGAAGAAGAAATTAATGAAGAATTGGAAAAGTGGAGGGATGATTCTAGAATGGAAGACTTACATGTGCGTTGTTATGCTCATATTGTTAATTTGATTGTAGGTGAGGTTTTAAAAGAGCTCGATCGATCCATAGCTAGCATTCAAAATGCTGTGAGATATGTTAGATCTTCTCCTGCAAGGTTGCAAAGGTTCAAAGATTGTATAGAGCATGAAAGGATTCAATATAAAGGGAATTTGGTGTTAGATGTTCCTACAAGATGGAATGCGACTTTCTTGATGCTAGATAGTGCTCTACGGTTTTAAAAAGCACTTGAGCGGTTGGAGGAGCAGGACGAGCATTATCTTAATTTTTTTTCTGAGGAGAAAAAGGTGGGGCCTCCTCAAATAGATGATTGCAATAAAGCTTCTGTTTTTGTGCGATTTTTGAAGCAATTTTATGAGGTAACTCTCAATTTCAATTCTTCTTTAACTCCTACAACCTATATTTTATTTTATAAGATGTGGCAACTTCAAGATTATTTGAGTGACTTAGAGCAACAAACAAATAGCATTTTATGTGATATGGCAAAGAATATGAAGAGGAAGTTTGATAAATATTGGGGTTTATTGGATGGCATAAACCACATGTTGCTTATTGCGGTTGTTCTTGATCCTAGGGCTAAGTTAAAGTATGTGACTTATGCTTATAAGGTAATGTGGGGTTTTAGTAAATTTGAGGAGAAAACATCACAGATTAAAGCATTATTGTATAAATTGTATGATTTGTATGATTCTTTTGAGAATGAGGGGACTTCCTCAAATGAAATGGTGAGTGAAGGTTCCTCACCATCTATGTCAGTTGATGTTGATCAATATCAAACTTCTCAATTCCCTGCACCCAAACAACATCCACTTGAAAGGTTTCTTCAGGATTAGAAATTGGAAGGGTCATCATATGGAGTGGAGAAGTATTTGTCTAATCTAATAGTGCAAGGAAAACGAGATAATTTTGAAATACTAGATTGGTGGAAGGTAAATGTGGCAAACTTCCCTGTTTTAGCAAGAATGGCAAGGGATGCATTTGTTATTCCTATCTCAACTGTGGCTTTCGAGTCCGCATTTAGTATAGGCAGATGCATTCTAGATCAATTTAGGAGCTTGCTAACTCCTAAAATGGTTGAGTCATTAATCTGCTCACAAAATTGGATTACTTACACATTATGTGATGAAATCTTCCCAATCTAAGAGTTCGATGAAAGCAAAGATGGGGATCATGTGGTCTTTGGTGAATTCGAATATGCTGTGTCAGGTAAAATACCAATCATCAACCATTTTACTTTTATGTTATATCATATAGTGATTTCATTAGATTAATTTATAACTTTTGTTTTTGCATTTGTCAATGATAAAGATGTGTTTGGATCTACTATATCAACATTGGAGCGATTGGACATTGAAGCATGAATAATGAGTTGAAGGAGTAGGTAACCCCATAATCTGACCTTACTGAAATTTCAATACAAAAAAACTTCAAGCTAGTTTTGTTGTAAATTATAATAGGTGTTGTCATGCTTTTTTGTTTAGTTAAAGTATGTTGCTTTTGAACTCTGATTTGTTTTATTTATTTATTTAGTGAAGGTTGGATCCTTTAATGGTTAGGGACTTCTATTTTTGTGGAGCTGGAACTTGGAGTTGGGGCTTCAAATGTGGGAGTTTGTGGAATTTGGAGTTTGCGGACAATTCAAATTCCAATATTTTGTTTTGCTTGACTGTTATGGAGTTTGCTTCATCTCTTGGAGTTTGTCTTTGTAGTTGTTGTTTTTGTTTATTTTTAGGAATTTTATTTATTTACTCATGAAATTTTATTCATGAGTTTGTGGAGTTTTTTCTCAAGATCTAGTACTGTATTCATATTGTCTTCTTGGCATGTTGCTTTGATTTAATTTGTTGTCTTATTGAAACTAGAAAGATTGTTTGTGGCAACTGGCTTGTGAAACTGCAAATGATGTTAGTGGCAACTAAGAATGTTTGTTTGTATTCCCACACGTTAACTAGTTTATGAAAGTAATCATTCTGCGAGATTACTAGAAAGTAATGTTTGTTTGTTTTTATTATTTTTAGTGTGGTTTAGGTAATCATGCTGGGAGATCTCTATCTTTGTATTATTAATAATGTTTTGATTGATTTCGATCTTGATTTTGCAGTTCTGTTTGGGAGATTAGCATGTAGCATTGTGTTATTTCTTATTTAGTGTTGTTTTTGAATACTGCATGTTTTGATTTGGAGTTGAGATTTTGGTTCCAATGATCTGCTTGGAGTTGAGATTTTGATTTTGAATATTGCATGTTTCAGTTGAGAAATATCATGAATCCTGAAAGATGTTATGCATTTGCTGTTTTGAATGGAAATTTAGTTATTTATGATATGAAACAATTCGTAATGGGGTTAAAGATGCCTAATTTGGTTTTGTAGATTGTGATAATTAGTGAAAGCATGGCCTCGTTGGCCTATATTTTTCTTTGATTTAATTTCTTTCAGATTGGACCTTTTTATAATTACATTGATTGTTGACCTTTTTTTTCATTTTGGAGTCATGGCTTGATCGGACATATTTTGATTATATAATTTGTGTTTGATTGGACTGCATTTATATTATATTTCATTCATTAAAGGCTAACCCAGAAAAATAACCCAACAAACATGCGTTTCAAAAACATGAACTAAAGATTTTAATTAAAGATCACAAAAGCCCAACCCAAAATAGCATCTAAATAAAATTTCAACCCAACCTGATATATCCGATACACCCGACATGACCCGATCACATCGGTACTCTTCGAGTAGTTCAAAAAAAAAAAATACCTGTACTCGGTTCTAATTTCTTAAACCTGATGAATATTTGGGTATGATCGGTTATCTCCAAACCCGACCTAACTCGAAATATGCCCATCCCTAACGTCATACAAACTATACCAAAACTTAAATTTTTTTTTTAATTACTAGACATATTACGACACGAAATACTATTTACATTGAGCCAAACACGATACGAATAATATTATTAACCCAAAAGTTTTGAACCGTACTGAGACGATTAGGTAGGCTTTATGTGCCTATATCTAATCCGGGTCTCCTGGTTTTACGTGTCTATATCTAGACCTCTGCTCTTGTGATCGTCAAAGACGGTTACGATGAAATCAAGAGGCATTGACGCTGGGAATCTCATTTTGATATTTTGACTCTCACTGGAAATCTAAAGCACTCCTCAAATTAAAATTTAAATAGCAATTAAGGTTTTTAAAGGATGTATATTGACCCCCAAAAGAGATGAGGAAGTTTACAAGTAATATTAGTAGAAATTACACTATTAATCACTTCATCTTATAAAAGTCGTAAATCAACTTACAATTTTTGGAGTACAACAACAAAGACAATTCTCTAACATTTATGGTTGTATATAGCCGAAATATTTTAATTGCAGAAATGAACTTAAGATGCAGGTTTCAAGGTGTTGGCAATGTCGATGACAAATCGGTATCTCACATCCCCTTTTGTGAGACGCTTCATGGCAGTGTTGAGATAATCGATTGGTATAACCTCAATGTCTGCTTTGATATTGTGTTTGGCTGCAAAATCAATCATCTCTTGAGTCTCCTTCATCCCCCCAATGTTACTACCACCCACCAGCTTCCTCCCTGCAGGAATCCCATAAAAACTTGTTAGCTACACTTCTTGACTAATTAACATAATTGAGAAAGGAAGGATCATATATATGCTCACCCAAGAGCAGTGGAAAAACTGGCAGATCAAGTGGCTTCTCTGGTGCGCCAACAAGAACAAGCTTCCCATTGGTTTTCATTAGTCCAATTAATGGCAAGAGTGGATGAGGAGCAGATACTGTATCTATGACACCATCCATTGTGCCAAGGCAAGCCTACACAGCCAACATAAGCACATTAAGAACATCATAGACTCGAGTAACCTTATATATTAAGGACATAAGTCGGTATATACACCTGCATCTCATCTTGATCGTGGCTAACCAAAAATGAGTCAGCACCAAGACGTTCAATAGCTTCCTCCTTCTTGTTAGGGGAGGTACTGATCACAGTCACTTTAACACCCACTGCCTTGGCAAACTTGACGGCCACATGGCCTAGCCCGCCCAATCCAACCACACCCACATGCATTCCAGGTTTGTCTAGTCCATAATATCTTAAAGGACTATAAACTGTGATACCAGCACAAAGGAGAGGGGCACACGCGTCAAGAGGTAGGTTGTCAGGAATGCGGACCACGAAGTGCTCGTCCACAACCATAATATCAGAGTAGCCTCCATATGTGATGGTTCCATCATAGTACTTAGCACCATATGTAAGTATCATTTTAGGGCAGTAATTCTCGAGATTATTGGCACAGTTGTCGCAGGAGTGGCATGATCCAACCATGCACCCCACGCCCACTTTGTCTCCAACCTTGAACTTTTCTACCTTGCTACCCACCTCTGTCACTACCCCTACAATCTCATGCCTGCACTTAGTTGGATTACATATGAATTTCAAATAGGATTTTGTTAAATAATTGGAGAAAATAATGCATAATTTTCAAAGTTAGAACAAAAATGTGCATATATAGACGCTTTTGCTTTCTTATATTTCCTAATTTAAGTTGTCGAATCTTGATCATGCAAATAGACATAACTAATTATAGTCTGATACAGAACAGAACACGCACCCTGGAACCAGGGGGTAGGTAGAAAATCCCCACTCGTTTTTAACCATATGGAGATCTGAATGGCATATTCCACAATACAACACTTTGAATGTCACGTCCTTCTCTCCTGTTGCCCTGAAACATCAAAACAAAAACACCCGTCCATCAATCTCTCCATGCCCAGTACCAGAGATTACACTTTCAAGACCACAACATCTGTTTGTTTAACTGGGAACATTTCTTTAATTAAGCAAAGATCTTAAAGATTCGTTTGATTATATACTTTGTTTTTAATTTTCATTTTGATACCACAAGAGCAATGTTTGAAAATTTTAACGTGATATATGATAAACTGAATTATGTGAAAATACGTTAGGTTAGATTACGTGTATTTTATTTTTTTTATTTTAAATGAACTATAGTTAAAAAGAATTAAAAAAATATTTACTATTTTCAAATATTATAAAATAATTAAAACATAATATTTAATCACTAGTATAATTTTTATTAAAATAATTAAAATTATTTTGAAATAAAAGAATAAAAAAAGAAAAATTATATAAATAGGGAATAGTTTAAAAGAAGAAAAAATGGATTTTTTTTTTAAAGAATGATTCGATGACTATACGTTCCACGGTATTTTGACTTGAAAATAAAATCAGAAAAGAGAAAATTAGGAAACACGCCAAACCAAACGGTACATAAAGCTCTACTAATTTGATCGAAAATAGGCATGTTGTCTTCTATAAGAGTTCTCGTGGGCAAAAACGAAAATACTGTATAAGTCCAAGCAAATGCCCTAGTTGTTGGGCCTATCTCTTCATGGTCATAAGCCCACAAATAAAGTGCTACCTACCAAAGATTAACTGGAGTTCCAGAAACCTCCTGGAGACGCCGATCACTGAATTACAAATGATAAAAACCATGCATAATCCACAAGAAAGGCATATGCATACCCCAGAGAAAGCATGTATGCGTTCTATGCTAGCTAGCTAGTGTTTTTGATGACAAAAGTTTGGCAAAAAGAAACAAATGAAAGCTAAACAAAGAGACGAGAGAAGAAAGTGGGTAGAACCTTCTGGAGAAGCTAAAGGGAGAGAGATGACCAGAACTGTCCCTAGCTGCCCATCCAAAGGCCTTTTTATGCTGCACTTGCTGTTGCAGCTGTGACATTTCCGCCATGAATTTTGTTTCACCTACAGAATTAATGCAACTGAATGCAAGCGCAACAGTTGTTAAGCTATGAGAAGCTACTGTTATATTGCACTGCGTGGCACAAGAGTGCGTAACGGGTATTATCTTATAGGAGGCGTGAGGCGGTGAGATCCTTCCAGAGCAGTCCAGTCTGACGTACCTGGTGAGCAAACGATCCTTTTCTTTTTTGACCAAGCTATCGACCTATGATTTCCTTTGATGCAGAGAATATGGACACTACAAATTGTCAGAATTTTTCACGTTTTAATTTACAAATGTTCACACCGACCATTCGTTGAAACCACTAATTGTAAGGTTAATTCGTTTTATTTATTTTAAAAGTTAATATTAAAAAGTATTTTAAATATATATATATATATTTTTATGTATTTATTACGCCAGCAATAAGAAGACTTTGTAAACCGCTCCAAAAGTTTGTGCATTCCACGACAGAAAACTAAAAAATTCTTAAAAATAGAAATAATAATAAATATTAATTTTTTATACCTTTTGATATTATTATTTTTTTAAAAAAAATTGAGATTGATGGTTATTCGGGATGTCTTTTTGAGTTTAAATTTTAAGACTTAGATTTTATTTTTGGATTTTAATTATTGCGAAGTTATTATTTTAGATTTTAATTTTGATATTTTAGGATTTCAATTATTAGGTAGATATGCTAGTTTTAGGGGTGGTAATTCGTGTCATTTGTGTCGACCTATTTAATTATTCGTGTCAAGACATGAAACACGGATCCGATACGGTTATTAAACGTGTTACCCACGTGTTATAATCGTGTCATATTTAATTTATATAACTTATTTAATTATTTAACCTGATTATGCATAATATATTATATTCTATATATTTATATCAATTAAAATTATTTTTAGAATATAAACCATTGTTCGTATAAAATATTGTTAAAATCATCATAATTTATTATTTTATAAATTAATTTACTTTATAATATAAAATTTTCAGTTTTATAATATATGTATTTTAAGTAGGTAACAATTTATATCATTAAATGAGCTTACATGTTAAGTATAGACAAAATATGTTTAACTATTCGTGTCATTAAACGGGTTGGCGTGTTGAACACCTTCAACACGAATCCGACCCATTTATTAATCGTGTATCGTGTTCGTGTCGTAATCATGTCGTGTTCGCGTGTCATGACCCAAATTACCACCGCTAACTAGTTTCAGCATTTTTAATTTTTTATTATTTTTGGAATCTAATTAATAAGAAATTTATTATTACAAATGATAAAAACCATGCATAATCCATATGCATACCCCAGAGAAAGCATGTATGCGTTCTATGCTAGCTAGCTAGTGTTTTTGATGACAAAAGTTTGGCAAAAAGAAACAAATGAAATCTAAAAAAAGAGACGAGAGAAGAAAGTGGGTAGAACCTTCTGGAGAAGCTAAAGGGAGAGAGATGACCAGAACTGTCCCTAGCTGCCCATCCAAAGGCCTTTTTCTGCTGCATTTGCTGTTGCAGCTGTGACATTTCCGCCGTGAATTTTGTTTCACGTACAGAATTAATGCAACTCAATGCAAGTGCAACAGTTGTTAAGCTATGAGAAGCTACTGTTATATTGCACTGCGTGGCACAAGAGTGCGTAACGAGCATTATCTTATAGGAGGCATGAGGCGGTGAGATCCTCCTAGAGCAGTCCAGTCTGACGTACCTGGTGAGCAAACGATCCTTTTCTTTTTTGACCAAGCTATCGATCTATGATTTCCTTTGATGCAGAGAATATGGACACTACAAATTGTCAGAATTTTTCACGTTTTAATTTACAAATGTTCACACCGACCATTCGTTGAAACAACTAATTGTAAGGTTAATTGGTTTTATTTATTTTAAAAGTTAATATTAAAAAGTATTATATATATATATAAAGTACCTTTACCTCCTTAACTTTAACTTTACCAGATTATATTTATATCCTTTTTTAAAAAAAAAAACTTTAATTTCTATCTTTTATCTTTACATTTTCTAATTAGTAGCCAATTAAACATTCATAGTCAGTCTCTTTTCACTTTAATACCACCCACATAGACCCCTTTATTATGCATGTTATATATTTGAAAAACATATTTTATAATTTCAAATAAATATGTATAATAGTCCAAAACAAAGTTAAGTTGAAATTTAATTTGTAACATCTACTTGTTGATCTTTGAGTTAAACTTGAATTTTAGATTATAATACAAATTTTTGGTGTTATAAAAATAAAGATATTGTTTTATAGCATTGACAATGAGGTAATTATACAACATATTCAAAATATGAATTATTCTTTAAAGGATAATTACGGATATGTATTTATTGAATAATTATAGATATTAACATTTTCATTTTGATTTATTATATTAAGCTTAGTTTAATGTGTAAGGCTTATCATATCCATGTATAGGTGTATATGTAAATATATTTTTAAACAATATTCTCCTACCATCAAGGTTTATTGTTAATTATAAAGTTGTCCACTTAAAAAAAAAATCCTGGACTTACCGATGTTCTAAATATTTTAATTTTGTTGAAAAAACACAAAGTTTCAATTTCTTTTGCCACATGAAAACATATAGAGGCAGAAAAGTTATTATTATCGAAATTGGCACTGTTAAGTCAACCCATTACTATAGTGATTTAAGTGTTATTTAGGACCTTTTTAATCTGTCTACAATTTGGGAAAACTTCAGGGTGCCATGTTTTTAATCCTAATTTTGAAAGTGAATAATTTTTGTGTGAATAATCCAGTGAGTCAAACTATCCAATATTTTGTGTGCACAATCTCAGGCATAATCATAAGCCACCGAGTCTATAGTTGTTGCAACCTTTCCCGATTCAATACCAAGCCACCATCATTCTACATTATATTTGATGGATCGATATATATTTTTTTTTGTAAAATTTATATAAAAATTATAAATTAATTTTTATAATTTTTATATAAAATTCACAAAAATATATCAATACATCCAAAGTGCAGCATTTTTCAACAATGCCACTGGGCACCGATGTCCTATTTTAGGAGTCGCTATCACATGATTTCATTCACGGGACTTAACAAGCCACAAAGTCACAACACCTACTGCATTCATTTACCAAGTTTCGTCTCTTAGTGCTGCCACATGTCATCAGATCAATAGCACTAGTCAAAACGACTAGATCGTCATCTCAGGTTACACTATTTATTCACATCATATTATTTGTAATTTCTTTTCCCTCTTACCCAATTCAAGTATTTTAGATGGACATGGTCCAATGACTCCAATTATAATTTATAGGCTTCGTAGTGTTCTTTAAGGGTAAAAAGTTTAGCCTTATATCATAGGAGATTTTTGAGTGAGCTAGTTACTTATAGTTACTTAACATGTTGTTTGAATGTTTAAGTAAAATATTTCGTAGATTCATTGTTTGTAATTTTTATTAGCCTCTATCCTTACAATTTTAAAAATCATTAGGGACTACTCTTTCGTTAGTTTGACTATTAAATATTCGTAAATAAATTAAAAATAAAAATAATCATTTTATTACATATTTTAATAATAATACAAATATATTTATAATACAAATATAAATAAATTTAATGAAAGTGGAAATCATTAATTGAAACCTATCTTGAGGTGGCAGTCCAAGGACAGAGAGGCAGGAAGGGACAGGGGATTGCCCCTCTTGGATTTGAAATTTTTTTTTAAAAGATGTATTATCTGTTTTGCCTCTCCTATATTGTAAAATTACAAATTTGTATTATAGTTGATCTATTGTTTTTTTTTATTGGTTTCTTCCCTCTTAAGTCTTACCCGTGCACTTTACCAAATCCAAAAAGCTACTTTACCTTTTTGTGGTTTCATAACTCCCGTTTCTTCTTCTTCGTCACTTCATTGGCAACAATTCACCAAATCAATACCCATTCATCTTGTGATGGTCTATCAATTTACATAAAAAAAAATTGGAAGTTAGTGCATATTGAGGTAAAATTCTTCTTCTCTTGTCTTTTAGTTATTACTCTGCACTTTTTCAGTTTTCCTATTTGCTTTTACTCTTCAAGTAATGTGTTACAATTTTTTTTTTTTAAAAATAGGCCAGGGTAGTTGCTGGCCATAGATCATGATTGTAGGACTTTATTTTTAGATTACAGTTTTTTTATATAAATATTTTAATTCTATAAAATATATTAAAAAATTATATAGTTAAGCTGTGTTATGATCAAATAGAAACCAAAAACCTCTAATTTAAACAAATGTTAATTAAATTTAATTATTGTGAGATTGTGGATATTTATAATAATAAAACAATTAAACAAAACAGAAAATAAATCTCTCTTTGAAAATTTATATAGACCAAATTATAGATTTTGATGGTAGTTATTATAGATTTTGATGGTAGTTAGAGTGGATTAGGAATGGGTTTCTGGTGATAGTCAATTTTTAAAAAGCTAATAAGTAAAACCCACCTCCAGTCAAAAGGTTTTAGTCGAGGCGATTATGGTGGTGAATAGTTAATTTTTGTGTTGTCCTACATTTGATTTTGATAGACTTTTTAGTCAATTTTTTTAATAATTATAATTCTTAATTTTTGATCATATTTCTTTGAGTTCTATATATACAAATAATTTTTTTTCTAATCTTACCATGTTTTTTTTAACAATTTTAAAATTTCAAAATCTATTTATTTATTATTTGTACTTTTAAAGCTTTCTATTATTAATATTGAAATAAATTATTATTATTATTATTATTATTCTTATTATTTGGTTCTTTCGCACTTTCGTTCACACAAGTAATGACAAATTTTTTTGTTTTCAAACAGTATGGGGAAATATTTAAAGAAAAAGGCAACACTCCCACCTTATTAAGAGAGGCATAGTGGTGGTTCTAGTAAAAGTATAGAAGTTGATTTGAGTGATCTTCCAATGGATCCTGGATTACGACCTTGAATTTCAGATTATGATCCTAATATTAGAGGTTAAGTCTAGAGAGCACACTTACAAAGGAAACCTTGCCAACCTAGAGGCCGTAGTTTTCCTTCTAAAAAATATGGACAAATCTCACGGTGATTTATTGCTTCTTGGTTTGATGAGTTTACATGGTTGGAAATTGGCTGCTGCGGATGATTTCACTTCTTCCGCCGACTCAACAGCTTCGATAGTTGATGTAGCTTCAGTTTACCTTCTTCTACTGTAGGCCCGTTTATAACATAGCAAAAGATACTGCATTTTGTCTTTATTGTGATCTTTTTAAGTATGAAATTGGAGATCAAGGAGGTGGTGATTATTTTGTTGGTCAAGGGTTTTCAAATTGGAAGAAGAAAGAAAAATTTAAAATCCATGAAGGAGGTATTAATAATGCTCATAACCATGCTCGAATAATGTGTGAATCACTAATGAAGCAAAGTCAACATATTGAAACTTGCTTCACCCGATATTCTGATCAAGCTAAAATTGAGTATCGAACTCGATTGACTACGACGGTTGATTGTGTTCGTTTTCTTTTAAGACAAGGGCTTGCATTTCGTGGTAATGATGAATTTGATGGTTCAAGTAACTAAGGAAATGTCCTTCAGCTTTTACGATTTCTTGCTGAGCATAATGAAGATGTTAAAGCCGTTACTTTGGACAATGCTCCTGAGAATCTTAAATTGACATCACCTGATATTCAAGAAGATATTGTAAGTGCTACTTCCTTTGAAACTCGCATTGCTATAATTAGAGATTTAGGTGACTCATTATTTTCCATTATGATTGATGAATCTCATGATATATCTGTTAAAGGGCAAATGGCTATTGTTTGACATTATGTGAACAAAAAAGGTCTTGTTGTAGAGTGCCTAATAGGAATTGAACATGTTATTAGTACCACAGCTCTCTCACTTAAAGCAGTACTTGATAATCTATTTTGTAAGTATGGACTAATTAAGCATATCTAGGTTGCGTGGCCAAGGCTATGATGAAGCTAGTAACATGCAAGGTGAATTCAATGGGCTTAAAGCACTCATTTTGAATGAGCATAATTATGCTTACTATGTTCATTGTTTTGCCCATCAACTCCAATTGGCTCTTATAGTGGTTGCAAAGAAACATGAAGATGTTAATGATTTTTTTAACATAATTGCAATCATTGTTTATATTGTTGGAGCTTCATCTAAGCGTAGTGATATCCTTTGAGAGAAACAAACTCTTAAAGTTATTAAAGCTATCAATAATGGTGAACTTTCAAGTAGACAAGGTGTCAATCAAGAGACTAATTTGAAACGTGCTGGTGATACATGTTGGGGGTCATATTATGGTTCATTGATAACCATAACTATCATGTTTTCATCCATAATTGATGTCCTTAAGATAATTGCACATGATGGAAACTCCGAACAAAGATTTCATGCCAAACATATTTCAAAGATGATGCAATCATTTAATTTTGTGTTTACTCTCTTTTTGATGAAAGATATACTTGGCCTTGCAAATGATTATCTCAAGCTCTTAAAAGAAAAGATCAAGATATTGTGAATACTATAAACTTAATTAGTGTATGTAAAGATGGATTGCAAATGATGAGGGCGAAAGAATTGGATACTTTGCTAAGTAAAGTAAATTCTTTTTGTGTTAAGCACGACATTGATGTCCCTAACATGAATGATATGTTTATAATTGAAGGGCGGTCTATGCGTAATGCTCCAATAATCACAAATATGCATCATTATCGGATTGATTTGTTTTACACTATTTTGGATATGCAACTTCAAGAGCTAAATAATCGCTTCAATGAGGCAAATACTAAGTTGCTTTTGTGTATAGCATGTTTATGTCCATATGACTTGTTTGGTGTTTTTGATAAACAAAAATTGATGCGACTTGCTGAATTCTATCCTAATGATTTTTCTAAAATGGAGCTCCTGGCACTTGATATTCAACTTGATGTTTACATTATGGATATGCGCTCTAACATTGAATTTTTAAGATTGAAAGGAATTGGGGATCTTGCAAAAAGAATGGTTGAGTTTAAAAAAGATATTGTGTATCCATTAGTTTGAAAGTTAGTGACATTAGCATTCATTCTTCCAGTTGCTACAGCTAGTGTTGAGAGGACCTTTTTAGCATTTTGTCAAGAACCGTCTTCGAAATCGAGTGAAAGATCAATGGCTAAATGATAACTTAATTGTATCTATAGAGTAGGATGTATTTGATGCTATTGATAATAAAGTTATCATTCAACACTTTCAAAATTTGAAATCACGTCGAGGACAATTGTAAAATTGAAAATGTATGAATGGATATCGCTATTTTTCTTCATTGTTTTATTGTCATTTTAAATTTTACTGTTGTTTGGATTTGCCCGTCCTTGGCAGAAATCCTGGCTTCTTCTATGAATTGTACCCTCATTAACTCTACCTTTAGCCTAGCATGGAGCCCTCCAAGATTCTTTCTTCCTTCATGGTAACGCATCCGCAAATTCTTACCTCCATCCTTTCTAAGCTCACTGTCAACATCATCTTTCCCTTTCAATTTTTTTTAAATTAATTTTTATGTAGATGGCCGTTATAAATGTATTATTGGTGTCAAAAAAATTGTGGTAAACGGGGAGTTTTGGCTCTATATATGTTTGATCTATTGTTGTTGAAAGTGTGTTGAGTAGGAATAGTGGCAGACAGTGGTTATGTTGTGTAGATTCAACAGCAATGTTGGTGAACAGAGTTATGGTTCTCTCTCTCTCTCTCTTCTCTGGTTTGATTTATTGATGTTCAAAGTGGTTGTGCAGTTTATGGAAGGTGACAGAGACGGTGGCTGGTGAATTAGTGCTTTGTGAGGGGTAAGGGCAGTGTTGATATGGGTTTCAGCGTCTTTAAAGAGCGAAGAAAAAAAAGATTTAATTGTTGTTAAAATATATAGGAAAAGAACATAAATGGGAGAGAAAAATAAGGATTTGAGGAAAAAAAAGTTACTTGTTTGTATGGTATGAAAATTTGAATGAGAGACAGAGTGAGTGATTGAGGGAAAATATGTAGTGAGAAAGACAGATTATTTGTAAAAGATTTTTTTTTTCTAATTACAGTTGCTGGTTGGCTAGCTGTTAATTGTTTTTGGGTTCAATGTTGCTGGCTGGTGGGTTCGTGGTTACTTGTTTCTTCATTTGGTTGTTTAAGTTTTTAGAATTTTGATTTAATGATCTTTAGAACTTATGTTGATCATGTTCTTCATTTTAATTGTTTAAACTGTTTACAAATTTGATACACAATTTGTATATAAAATTCATTTAACAATTGATTAGTTTGATTCTAATTTCACAATTATAGTCAAGGGTAAAATGGTTATTTCATAACAATCTATAATTTTAATCTTTGCACATGTTTCTTTATATTGTAAAGGTCAAACTAACAGAAGGATGGTCCATGATGATTTTTGAAAAGGTAGGGACAGACTCTAATAAAAATTGTAAAAGATGAATCTATGTGATATTTCACCTAAAAATAAGGGTGGTTCGTGATGTTTTCGTGATTTAAATCTTATCATCCACAATTCTATTATAAAAAATATTAACCGACAATTCGTTTATGATCGATTCTCCCTACAATTTGAGTTGGCAAAATCCTACTGGTGATATAATTATCATGTCATGCTTTGTAACTTCTCTTATTTATTTTTGTTTTTGACTCCAATGAATTTTTGCTAACTCATATTGTGAAGAGTTGGTTCAAGAATTTGGTTGTAAATATAGCATTGCTCTTCAACTATGTAATTACTTGAAGAAAAAATTTAAGTTGTTATTATATAAATCCCTCAAGTTGGCTCATGTAATCTTCTTTTCTAATTCACCATACAAGAATGCAGTTTTGACGTCCATCTGCTTTAGCTCAAGATCAAAACATGCCACAAGTGATAGAAGAATCTTGATCGATGTGTGTTTTATCACAAGAGAGAAAATCTCATTATAATCAATCCCCTCATGCTGTGTAAACCCCTTACCTATTAGCCTGGCTTTGTACCTGGGCTTTTCAATTGACAATCCTTCCTTTCATTTGGATATTCATTTAGAACCAACTAGTTTTTTTTTTTGTTTTTCTAGTCTCTCTACAATCTCCCAAGCCTTATTCTTATTCAAAGAAATAATTTCATTTATCATTGCCTTTTTCTATGGGATAGACTCATCACAAGTCACGGCCTTAATGTATGTAAGTGGCTCATCAACCGTATTTAAAGGATAAGCTACAAAGTTATAGTACCTATACCTTACTAGAGGTTTTATCTGCCTCCTCTCTTTGTCCCTCACCAAATTATAATCTTGTTGTGGTGGTTGTCGTTACTTAGTCTCAGGTGCATCCTCAGTTACTTGCTGACGAAAAACTCTTGTAGGTTTGACCTTAAAACCAACTCTATGCAACTTTGAATCAGTCGTCTTAAATTTGTCTATCCCAGAAATCTCATCACGCTATGCAACTAAGCCTGGAATTTCATCTTCATTGAAGATAGCATCTCTATTAATAATAGGTTTTGACACTCTCTAGTCCTATATCACAATCAATAGCCTTTTTTACCTTCGGGGTAGCCTACAAAGATACATTTCAATGCTCTAGTAGGCTTGGAACCAGGGCGGGGCAGGATGAGTACGGGGCAGCAGGTACCCAGCCCCGCCCTGCCCCGTCTCTAAACATTTATATTTTTACAATCACACCTCTGTAATATTTTTATTTTTGCAACTTCGTCCCCTTGTAAATAGTTGATAATACAATTAAATAATTTTTCAATAGCATGTTGATTTAATTTCATTCTAATAATAGTAGTAATATGATTGGCATATACCAATTAATTAACATTATATATATTTATGAAACATTAATAATTTAATTAATTAATTTAAATTACAATAAATCATATATTTAATGTTATAAGATTATTTTTATCATATTTCTATTTACATATTTAGAAAATAATATATTGATTATATTAAAGGTATATATTTTGAAAATAATCTTGTTAATATTGTAATAATTTAATTAGTACTTAATAATCTATATCAAGATTATATATATTATACAAATTCAATTAATATAAAATATAAATATTTTATTTTGTCATTATAACATGACTAAATTGATGTTGATATACTAAAATATGTTAATTATTAATTAAAATGTAACTTTTGTTAAAGTATTTGTATTGTTTGTGAAATTATTAAGAATTCACATATATGAAAAGTTTAACAAATATAACCAAAAAAATTACTTAACAGTCCTAAAATTTTAAAACTTTATAAATACACCCCCAAATTTTACAGGGCGGGGTGGGGCGGGGCGGGTCAACGGGTCCAAGAGGCTGGGCCCAGACCCGCACCCACCTCAGCCGGAATAATTTTGCCCCATACCCGCCCCAATGACGTTCCGGGGCGGATCAAGACCCGCCCCGTTTGTCCGGGTCTGACCGGGGCCCCGGACTCAACGGGCCCAACGCCCAAGCCTATGCTCTAGGCTCTAACTTCCTATTATTCATGTGTCCATATGCAGTGCAACTAAACATTCTCAAGTTGTCATAACTTACTGGTCTATCACACCACGTCTCTTCAAGTGTCTTACAATCAATGACTGTTGACAGACTTCTATTTACTAAGTAAGGTACAAAACTCATAGCTTCTGTTCAGAACTCTTTTCCTAGTCCTGCATTAGAGAGGCTGTACCTCACTCTCTCCACTAAAGTCCTATTCATCCTCTCTGCTAAACCACTTTGTTAGGGTGTGTGTCTAATTGTCTTATGCCTCACAATCTCACGGTTTCTAAAATAAGATTCAAACTCATGATTATGAAACTCAAGCCTATTATATTCACATTTTTAGCAGTTTGAGTTTCTACAAGTTGTTTCCACTGTCTAAACTTCTCAAAAAATTCATTCTTATGTCTTACCAAGTAAATTCATACCTTCCCAGAGTAATCATCAATGAAGGATAAGAAATACATATTACCACCATGTGAAGGTTTACTAGCTGGACCTTAAAGATCTAAATGCACATAATCAAGAGTACCCTTTGTAGTATAAACAACCGTAATCGATATTGCTTCTCAAAGACACATTGTTCGCAAAACTCAAGCTAACTCACTTGATCACCGCACAATAACCCTTGACTGCTTAGCTCCTTTAGAACTCTGTCACTAGTATGACTAAGCCTTTGATGTCAAAGCTTAGTTTTTTCCCTATCAGAAGCCTCTCCAACTGCTAGCTCACTAGTTAAGACCTCCCATTGCAACACATATAAGCCATTCTAAATCATGGCTTTCATGACAACTAGTGCTCATTTTGCCACATGTAACATCCTAGATGATGCCTTGTACTCATAACCTGTTTTATCCTATGTGTCCAAGGAAATCAAGTTCCTTTTTAACCCAAGAACATGCCTAACTTCCTTCAAGATTTTGACAGTCCCATCAAACATCCTAAACTTGACACATCTAATACCCACAACGTCACATGCTACATTATTCTCTATCAGAACTTTTTTCCTATCTACTGACTGATAAAAAGCAAAAAATTCTTTCTTAGGACACATGTAGAATATGCAGCCTGAATCGAGAATACACACATCATCAAATCTCATGTCTAAAATTGTCAAAACCTGTGCACCTTTGTGGCTAGATGTTGACGTCACAGCTGCATCACTATCCTCAACTGCCTTTTCCCTTTTGTTCTTCCATTCAGGACGGTCACGTTTGACGTGACCTTCTTTTTTATAGTGATAACACTTCTTGCCTTACTTGAACTTTGACTTCGATCTTGATTTTTCTTTGCCCTTTGTTCTCTCTTCTCTGATCTAACCTCTCACCGTCAATCCTTGTCCACTATTTCCAGTTCGTAGTTCAGTCCTAATCTCGAGCTCCCTAGGTCTTAGAGCCCCAAGTACATCATCCCAATAAAATTATCTATACCATATTTAATAGCAAATTTAATCATCCTAAAATTATATGGTAAAGAGTTCAAAAGAATAACTGCCTGATTTTCCTCACTAATTTTCTCATCAATATTAGCAAGATCAAAAACAATCTTTTTAATGTCATCAAGATTATCTTCTAGTGCCTTAGATGGATCCATATAAAACCTAAATAATTGCTCTTTAACATCTTATTAGACAAAGATTTAGTCATATACAAATGTCTGAATTTAGGCCAAACCTTTGCTGTTGTATCCTCTCCACCAATTTGATGTAATACGTTATCTGACAGGTAGAGAGTAAGAGTGCTATAGGCCATCATCATAACCTCATCTTTCTCCTCCTTAGAAAGTTAAAGACTAAGAGCAGTTTTACCACCAAGAGCTTTAGCGCACTTCTGCTGCACTAGGATAGCCCTCATCTTCTTTATCCAAAGACCGAAGTCACTCTTTCCATCAAACTTCTCTATCTCAAATTTTGTTCCAACCATTGCTTCTCACTCAGAAATTTGTACGAACAAGTTGTATGCAGAAACAAGCCAACCAAAGGCTCTGACATCTGATTGTTGTGAATTAAGGATCTTTAGTCAATCCATTCAACCCAAGAATCAAGCTATAAACAAAGTAACACAATAAAGAAATCAATCAGATGGCAAATAATCAAACAACCAATCACAAATAAAGAATACCAAGATTTAAGTAGTTCAGCTTAATATGAACCCACATCCATTGGAAAGACTATAGAACAGTTTTTAATACGATGAAAATGGATTACAAGGCTTTACAACTCTTAATAATCTGAGATCAACACTCTCCTAGGTGTGTTTTTGTTCCCCAAGAAAGCCTACAAGAGAATGCCCCAAAAGTCTCCCTAAAGTCTCTCAAAAATACAATTAGGAATCCTTTAAATATGTGTCAGTTCACGACATGGCGCCACAGCTTAGGAGAAAGAAGAGTCCTTGTCTTCGACGTTGCACCGCGGCTCAACCTCCTTTGCGCCGCGGCCCCAAGCTCTTTGCTTGGAACACGGATTGCTTCCAGAGACTATTGCGCCACAGCTCGCTGCCTCTTGAGCCGCGGCTCCCAACACTTCTGGCTGGGTTGCGAATTTATTCAGATTTGAGAGCCACGCATAACAGAAACATATATGATAAGATAGGGAGATCACAGAGAACCTCCTTGATAAACTAAAGGGAAAGGGAACACCAGAAGAATCTTTGGCTGCCCAGCCAAAGGCCTTCTTTTAATACGCTTGCTCTATTATTTCACCCATCACTATTATGAATCTTTTTTCTCTTTTGATCAGTATAAAACTCAAGGCAAAAGTAACAACAAACATTACTCCGAGAGAGAGAGAGAGATGCAGCAACTTTTCTGTCTACATGCAATCCTCTTTAAGTCTCATCTAATCTTTGCTATACATAGTGTAGTACCGACTTCGATTCTTCATTTGTATTTTCTTGTCTATATATTGTGTTGTTAACATTTTACATTGTTATCAATTTTTTTTTTCGGCTATAATTTGAATACCTAGCCTACTCTTTCTTAACAAAACAAAAGAAGTATAAGCTTTCCTGCTCGTTTATTATTTGGATTTCTCAACCACTTCACCAATTCATAATTGCTAGTTGTCATTAACGTCTAAAAAGTAAAAACTCACTTCTTCCACGTTTGAATTGTGATTGGAATCTCAATTATTTCTTGTCGAACGAATTCGTGGGCAATGTAACTATTAAAAAAATTATATATATATATATATATATATATATATATATTAAGTTACATTATTATTCTACTAAAAGAAAATGTTATACGTATAATCAAGTATTTGGATCATGCTCAATAAGTTAACCCCCTTCCCAAATTTTGTTGATCTAGTCTGTTTATGAAAGTTAACATAAGGTTCTATTTATATAATATTTTATTTAGTGCTATTTCATATATAATATTTATATTATGTGATCCATTAATTTATAGTCCTGGATGGATCACGTAAGCGATGAAAAAAGTACAGCAAAAAGTCGCAACACAGAACTTAGCACTAGATTACATAATGAATAAAAGATTCCAAATTAATATACAAATTAATGATGATTTGGATTCCATGTAAATCAAGCAACTTAATGGTTAATAGATTCCAACGAAACATATATAGACGAACTAATTCTTTATATATCTTTTTATTGGTGGTTTTGTTAATCTCTTTCAAATATTTGTGTATGGTATTACATGAATTATTGCTTTGTTGCCAGTGAGATATCTCATATCATTTGTTGGCATGATTTTCTTGATGAAACTTGATATAGAGGAGATCATTGGTAGATATATTTTATGTTGGAGGTTTTTCTTTTTCTTTTCTTTTTTTTAAAATGCAAGTTGGGAGGAGTTGTGTGTATGAAATCCGAAAATAAAGATTATAATTGAAATTTAGTTTATATTCGCAATTTATAAGAATTCCAATTAAAAGTTGTGCATGAAAATATTTTCTTTCTATTATGTGGGATTTAGTTTAGATAATTAAAAATAAAATTTTGGCCGGTGGACCAAAACCTGCCACGTGGCAAAGACTGAAGTGGCCAAATTTCAATTAGTACCCCGCAGAACAGGTTTTGTGTGGTTAAGGAAATAAAGTTGCATTTAGATTAATAGCTATAGCTTTATTAAGTGGATGATAAAAGGTAGATATTGACTTAGAGTGGTAATGGCAACGGTAATCGCCTGATCCCGACACAAATAACTTATTAAGTGGACAATAACAAAGGGATATATTGATTTATAGTGGTACTCTGCACTTCAATTAAAACTAATACTACAATTGTTGTATATCCAACAACATTGTCAAACCATAAATTAATTAAAAAAAAAATTAAAGCTATAGTTTTTGGCCAACGGTAAGTGTGTGATTCTGATATTTGTTACATTATGTTAAGTAGATAATAAAAAAGGGTACTCTAGACTTTAATTAAAACTCATACTATAATTGTTGTCCATCCAACTACATTGTCAAACCATATATTAATTAAAATACGAAATGAAATCTTAATTGGATTGTATCTAAAAGCTTTTAATTTACATTGTCTAATTAATAAGACATTAATATTACTCCCAAACGATGAATCAAACACATCACTAGAATAATTTTAAGTCATGAATGATTACTTGATTAGTGTAAAGTAAAATATTGATAAATGATAATTATTCGATTAGTGTATAGTAAAAAATGGATTTGGTATATATGGCGTGATTACATCGATAAAATAGTAAAATGAAAAAAAAAAATGCTATAACACTTAAATATAATCTAATTTGCAAAGGGATTTTATTGTTGTACAATAAAAATGCTAAATGTGATTCTTGTAGCAAAGTTTCTCATACACAAAATATTTTCATCTAAAAAATTTTGATTTGATTATTTATTGACAATGTTTTAAATGCCGTTACAAGAAGTTCTCCTGATATGCAAATATTATTTAGATATATAAGAATATCGAAGAAGTCTATATTGCAAAATGCTTTTTTTGATAACAATATCAAAAAAATTTATAACTACTTCACCTTCTGATATAAAGTAATAGTACTTCAGTTTTTAGGATTAGGATAATCATGACATTATCGTAATCTATCCAGAAAAATATATTACCATCACGAAGTGGTATAGTATAGATCTAATTGTTAGGACCCGGTTTTCGGCAAGCCCATTTTTGTCGTTGGAATAACTCTTAACTGTAGGCTCAGCCCATCAAATTAAGTGACATTAGGACAAAAAGCCCTGCCCTTTTGTTTGGTCAAAATCAAAGCAAGTAAAATACATGAGATGGGGATAATTTACTTGGTTTTATGACATTTTCTTGTGTTTTTATAAGCCATTAAAGCCAAGATATTTGCTCAGCATTATTCAAGGTCGTTTGGCCAACAATGTTATGCCAACTAAAGCAGGGGTAGACCCAGGATTAAACTTTTGGAGGGGCCAAGTCGTGAAAAGCTTATTATTGATTAAGTATAAAAAATATATCAATAAATAAAATTATACAATTAAAAATATTATTACTAATCTTAACAATTCGTAAAAGAAAAAACTATAATAATTATATTAAAATTGTATTAACTTGATCATTTATTAAAGTAACTTGACATTTTTTTAATTTGAAGTTTGAATATCTTCTATAATTTATTCTATACTCAATTTTTTTGTGATTTATCTTTCAATATACATGACCAATGAGTTTATGAGAAAAAGATCATCTTATATTTTATTACAAAGCTTAATCTTAACTATATGGATTTTTGAAAATGACCATTGATTAGTACAAATTTGGAGGAGAAAATATATATATATATATATATAATTGAAAATTTCATACACTATTGTTCTACAAATCAATAATATGAATGCAATGGATCTTTTTTTCTTTATTAACGAATGATAAAAAAGAGTGAGTTCAATGACCTTTCTTTAGATAAGGTAGTTTGACTATTGAGATAGGAAATCTATTCAAATAAGAAATTTTTATTTAATTAGGAAGAACTACTTAATTTCTTATTTAATAAATTTTAAAAGCAAAAAAATTTGTGAACCCATTAATTAAAATATCATTTATATTTTTATATTCAAATTTAATTATGTCAAATAAAAGATAGGGAGACATCGAAATAGAAAAATGATTATATAATTATTGTACCAATATTTTAAAAGAAATTTAATAAAAAAATTGTCTGCAGGGCCTGGACCCCTCTAGGCCCATACAGCGGTCCGTCACTACGAAAGTATTGGTCCTTGTTGTTACTTGCTGCAGTGTGGAGCTGCATGCATGCAAGGCTATGCATGCTGGCACCATAGCCTTGCATGCATATGGTTTGCTGTCACACATGAATGCCTTGTAGAAGCTCTATTGTTGACCGAGAGATGTATATTAAAGATTGCTTGGAAACTCTGCTTCATTTTTTGGTCTAAACCAAGAGCGACAAGCATGAAACACATAGCAAACACATCAAAAGAAAAGAGAGAACTTTGAGAGTGAGAAGACAGCACTTGAAAGCCTTTATTTGGGAGCCAACAGATCAGGGAAGTCGAGAGATTAAATGAAAGGAGAGAAATAAGGGTGAACTATGTTGGTGTCGCGATGTGTCGAGATATGTCAAGTTGTGTCGAGTTGACTATGTCGAGATGTGTCGAGATATGTCGAGATGTATCGAGTTGATTATGTCGAGCTTATTGGTGTCAAGTGTGTTTGTCGAGTTTCGATTTCATCTAGTGTCGAGTTTTTGTCGAGTTTTGATATCATCCAGTGTCGAGATTTTGTCGAGTTTCGACTTCGTCTAGTGTCGAGATTTTGTCGAGTGTCAAGCTTTAGTCGAGTGTTGCGATTGTGTCGCATGTCGAGACTGTTGTGTCAAACCTTTGAGTGTCGAGTTTCAAGTGTCGAGTGTTGAGCACTTGTACCGAGAAGTTAGTGACGAGATCTTTTTTGTGCCAACATGCATGTGTCATGCACATGTTATATTTTGATCAACTTGAGATGAAACAAGAATATTATTTTGATTCTTATTTTATTGTTTCTAGAATTATATTTTAGGAAGGATTTGATTTATAATAAATATCTCTTTAGATTAGGATATAGTATCTTGTATTCTAATTAGAATAGGAGAATATTTATTTATCCTAATTCCTTAGGAGTTTGATTATGTCACTTCCTATTTTATTTCTTCTAATCCTAATATGATTTTGATTAGATCTTTTACAGGATTTCTAGGAGATTTTGTCCAGGCCTCTCACTATATATATATATGATATATATATATATATATCATGTAATAACTAGGCGGTAGAGCACGTTGAAGAGAGATTAATTGGTTAGTTGATTTGGTTGTGAAAGAGTCTTGATTTTGGCATTCCATGAATTGATAGAAGAGCTTCAACGCAAATTGGGATGCTTATTTAATTTGATTCTTTAAGTCTTTTAATTCATGTATGAGTGGTAGAAATCATACATGACTTGTTGATTGAGTCTGTGTGAGTTAGTAGACACTTGGGATAACTTGCGGGTTAAGTGTTTATGTAATTCAATGTCAAACTTTATGTGTTATTAAGTTATCTGCGACAGAGAGTGGACGGTGTCACTAGAGTTTATGATCTTTGCAAAGATTTTGTTTTACAAAGATTAGGTCAGTGTGTGAGGGTGAGTCAGCACTGTAAAAGGTCCTAAAGATTGTACAAATAAGAACTTAGTGAATTGCAGCTCTATAGCCATCCGTGGACGTAAGTTTTATAATCGAACCACGTAAAAATCCTCCTATGCCAATTTACTTTATAGTTTACTGTTTTATTTTATATAACTGCATACTTCCAAAACTCTCAATTGGTATCAGAGCAGGTTCACTGATAGACAAGTGAAGAAAATGATCAAACTGATCTGGAAGAATGGAGTTTATTCGCAATGGAGGATCCGGAACACAACCACCTATCCTTGATGACAGTAATTATTCATATTGGAAGGTAAGAATGATGATGTATATTAAATCTCTTAATGACAGGGCATCGACTAGTGTACTTACAAGATTGACACCACCAACGAAGGTGAATACTTTTGGTGATTCTGAAGCCAAATCAGAGGTTGAATGGACTGATGAAGAATATTGACGTTCCAGTTGGAATTCAAAGGCTCTTAACGCAATCTTTGCTGCAGTGGACTTAAACAACTTTGGACAGATTTCAAGGTGCAAAGTGGCCAAAGAAGCATGGGACATACTTGAGATAAAACATGACGGAACTGCATCTGTTAAAAGATCTAAGTTGATGAGATTAACTTCTCAATTTGAAAATCTGATGATGCATGAGGATGAGTCAATTTCTGAGTTTTGCTCTAAGATATGTGACATTGAAAATTCAGCATACATGCTTGGCAAAACTTTCACTGATGCAGAAATTGTTAGCAAAATAATTAGGTCTGTTTCAGATAAATTTCAACCTAAAATTTCAGCCATTAAGGAAGTTAAAAACACTTATGAGATAAGGGTTGATGAACTGATTGGCATTATTCAAAACTTTGAAATTAATCATAGTACTAGGAAGCAAAAAGGTAAAAGCATTGCATTCAATGTGAAAATTGAAAAATCTGATGATGAAAGTAATGATGAGCTTAATGAAACTGATTCTAAACAGATTGCTTTTCTAACAAGAAATTATGTCAAGTTTATGAAAAGAAATTTCAGGAAAAAGAATCAAGGAAAGCCATCAAACTCAAGCGAAGAAAAATTCAGAAAGTTCAGCAAGGAGAATGACAAGAAGAAGTCAAAATAACCTAAAAAAGAAAGGGCAGATTCAATGTTATAAATGTTCTGGTTATGGGCATATTTAATTTGAATGTGCTAACTCAAGAAGAAGAATAAAGGACTGACAGCAACCTGGAGTGATGAATCAGAATCAGAGTCAGAAGATCAAGACTGCATGAGCAACTTTGTTGCATTTCCTGCATCTGCAGCTGACAAAGGAAAGACTATTATGTCTGACATAACAAAAAATTGCAGAACCAGTATTGATCATTCAGATGAAGAAGAAGGACCAGAATACTATAAAGAGTTGTAAGAAACCTATAATGCACTCTATGGTGAATGGCTGAATCAAAAGGAAGAAATCAAAACCTTAAAGAAGAAAATTGAGATGTTGGAATGTGAAAAATCTCTTGCTGAAAACCATATCACAGAACTGGAGACTGTTTTGACAGACAAAATAGCACATGTTGAGAAAATCATAACAGAACTGGTTGAAAGCAAGAGGTGCATTGATCAACTCAAAATTGGAGCAACCAAACTTGATCAGGTCTTGAGTCTTGGAAGAGATAACTCCAACAAACATGGATTGGTGTATACCGAAGGTAATGTTGCATCTCCATCAAAAACAGTTTTTGTGAAAGCCTCAACATCAGGTAAGAATTTAGAACTTAACTTTTTAAAGTCAAGCCCTGATTCCAAAAGCAGTGAGACATTTGTCTCTCCTCTGAGTTCTTTCAAATTTAGTCCTGAAAAGGTAAAGAAATTCATTCCTACTTGTTATTTTTATGGTAAAAAGGGACATATTAGGCCTAGATGCTTTAAATTGTTGAATCTTTTGCATAAGAGATCAAAACAGTTCAAACTGTTATCAAAATCATAACTGTAGTGGGTTAAGAAAGACAAATTAGTATGTCATGTTGCATTTATTGCACTTAATTATGCATCTAACGATTTATGATAGTTTGATAGCGGTTGTTCTAGGCACATGACTGGAAATAAACAGTTTCTAACAGACTTTAAAGCATGCAAGGATGGTAATGTCACCTTTGGAGATGGAGCAAAAAGTAAGATCATTGGTAAAGGCACTTTGAATGTCAAAGACCTACTCAATTTTTAAAATGTCTTACTGGTTGAAGATTTGAAAGCTAATCTTATTAGTATTAGTCAGATTTGTGATGAAAAGTATACTGTAAATTTCACACAAAACAAATGCATGGTCTTAGATAATATTTGTAAATGCATTCTAGAAGGTAATAGATATTTGAATAATTGTTATTTGGTAGAAATTACATTCCATGCTAGGATTTTGGATTTAGAATTGTGGCATCAAAAATTAGGGCACTTAAATTACAAAGACTTGATTAAATTAACTAAGTTAGGTGTAGTAAAAGGAGTTCCTAAACTTGATGACAAAGTTAATAGAATTTGTGGACCATGTCAAATGGGAAAACAAATTAGAAGTTCACACAAGTCAAATCCACATCTTAGCACATCGAAAATACTTGATTTGCTTCACATGGATCTTATGGGTCCTATGCAAATTGAAAGCATTACAGGTAAGAGATACATATTTGTTTGTGTGGATGATTTTTCTAGATATACTTGGGTTGATTTCATTAAAGAAAAATCTGACACTTTTGAAGCTTTCAGGAATCTTTGTGTTAAGCTTGAAAATAAGCAAAACAGGAACATTGGTAGGATTGTGGGAATAAGAAATGATCATGGCAAGGAATTTGAGAATGTTAGCTATGCTGACTTCTGTAAATATCATGGCGTTGATCATGAATTTTTAGCTCCCAAAACCCCTGAACAGAATGGCATTATGGAAAGGAAGAATAGGATTCTTCAAGAGATGGCTAGAGTGATGCTCAATAGCAAAAAATTGATCAAGAGGCTATGGGCTGAAGCAATAAGCACTGCTTGTTTTATTTCAAATAGAGTTTTTATTAAACCTGGCACTAATCAGACACCTTATGAAATTTTGAAAGGTAGAAAACTGAATTTGAAATATTTTCATATTTTTAGATGCAGGTGTTACATCTTAAATGATAGAGAGCTGTTAGGAAAATTGGATCCGAGAAGTGATGGAGTCTTTGTGGGATATGCACAAAACAGCAAAGCATTTCATGTTTACAATCTGAGAACTGAGGCTGTCATAGACTCTGCAAACGTAGTATTTGATGATCTGGATGATTATGTAAAGTACTCACAAGAGGAAAACATAATTAGCTTCACAAAAGATACAAAGAAATTAGATTCAGACAGTAACAACAATAAAGAAGATTCTGTTATGAAAAAGAAAACAGCTACTGTTACACCTCACGTAACAGTAACATCTGACAACTCTGATTTGAATAGAAATTCAATCAGGAATGAAGATGAAAAGAGAGATCCACCCACATGGATTCAGAAGGCACATCCAACAAGTTCTATTATTGGAACACTAGATGGCATGATGAAAACTCAGAGTAAGGTAAGAAATCAGGTAAGGTTTGCATGTTATGTTTCTTTAGTTGAACCAAAAAATGTGAAAAAAACTTTAAAAGAAGAGGTGTGGATTCAGGCTATGCAAGATAAACTTAATCAGTTCAAAAGGAATGAAGTATGGGAATTAGTTCCTAGGCCAAAAAGTACAAATGTCATTGGAACTAAATGGATATCCAAAAATAAAACTGATGAAAGTGGTTAAGTAGTAAGAAATAAAGCTAGGCTAGTTGCACAAGGTTACACACAAGTTGAAGGCATAGACTTTGATGAGACCTTTGCACCAGTAGCTAAACTTGAGTCAATCAGATTACTACTTGCCATTGCTTGTTTGCTTGATTTCAAATTGCATCAAATGGATGTTAAAACAGCATTTTTAAATAGCTATCTCAATGAAGAAGTCTTTGTTGAACAGCCTAAAGGATTTAAAGATCTTAAACATCCTGATTTTGTGTACAAATTGCACAAAGCTTTGTATGGTCTGAAACAAGCTCCTAGAGCTTGGTATGAAAGGTTGACAAACTTTTTAATCAACAGAGGTTATAAAAAAGGCAGCAATGATAAGATTTTGTTTATCAAACATGCATCAAACTATCTTATTGTTACATAAATATATGTTAACGACATTATTTTCGGATCAACTAACAAAAGCAAAACTAATGAGTTTGTTAAGTTGATGCAAGAAGAGTTTGAGATAAGCATGGTAGGAGAATTAAATTTCTTTCTTGGATTACAGGTTAAGCAAATGAATGATGGGATATTCATATCTCAATCAAAATATGCTAAGAATCTTGTAAAGAAATTTGGGCTTGAAAATGCAAAACCAATGAAAACTCCTATCAGTACTAATCTTAAACTTTCAAAAGACAATGCAGGTAAAGATGTTGATGCAAGTTTGTACAGAAGTATTATTGGCAGCTTGCTATACCTTACAACAAGTAGACCAGACTTGTGCTTTAGTGTAGGATTATGCGCAAGATTTCAAGCAAATCCCAAAGAATCACAATCTTGCAGCAGCTAAGAGAATCATCAGGTATGTTCATGGAACACATGACTATGGAATATGGTTTTCTAAAGATACAAATGAATATCTTACAGGGTTTAGTGATGCTGATTGGGTAAGAAATGCAGATGACTGAAAAAGCACTTTGGGAGGTTGTTTTTATCTTTTTACTAACTTGCTTTCATGGCACAGCAAAAAGCAAAATTCTATTTCTTTGTCTACAGCTGAAGCCGAATACATAGCAGCAGGGAGTTGTTGCACGCAACTATTGTGGATGAAGCAAATGTTGAGTGATTATGGTATTGAACAAAATGCATATAACTGTGTTTTGTGATAATACAAGTACAATAAATATTTCCAAAAATCCTGTTCAGCATTCTAGAATAAAACACATTGATATTAGATACCATTTTATAAGGAAACTAGTAGAATCTAAGGTGATACACATTGAACATATCTCCACTGATAGACAATTGGCTGACTTGTTCACTAAGGCATTAGATACAACAAGATTTGAAAATCTAAGAAAAGCCTTAGACATCTGTCAGTTATATGAATGAACACAGTGTGTTGTTATGTTAGTCATATTTGTAGTATCATAAGTTTTCTTCTAAATTAGCATGTGTGAGCTGTGATATAATATTTGTGTGTATGATAAGATACTGATTTAAAATGAAAAATACAGAGAGGGCTACCAATATATGATGTGTGAAAGCCATCATTGAGAGTAACCTCAGGATATTTAGGAAATATGTTGAAGTCACCCACTCATATGAAAAGGGCTACCTCTATATTGTGTGAAAGCTACTGTATTAATCTAGAAACATTCACATTGACATCAATTTTTGTGTGTGTAAGAAGCATGCTCAAGTTGATCACTCAATTGAATCAAGAAGAAAAATAGCTTTCATGTGAAAATTACACAGCTCTGAAATATGCTTTCTTAGAATGATTCATATGATAATTTAGATATCACTGTTATGTTATTGTTAACTGTGTTCTGTTACGTTTTTCATAACAATGTCCTTTGTGCTTATCCAAAATTTAAGTTACTTATGTGTCCATGTGTCAAAAATGCCATGTCAGCATTATTGAATTGAGGGGGAAAGGTTTCAGTGGCGGGAATCCTAATTCTATTAGAATTCCTTATTCTAATTGGAATCAAATTTGAATTGCTGTCTTTTAATGGAAGTTATGAAACGGTTTTGGAAATAGATTTAACATTAAATTTTGTTAAAAACAAAATTATTTTTAAAAGCTGAGTCTATTTCAAAAACAGTTTAGGGCTTTTTCTATTCATAACATACTCCAACAACTGCTTTTCCACTGTCCCTCGTCTTCTTTCTCTCTTTCTCTGTTTTTTTAGAATTTGTTACAGACTACAAACCCTAACCATGGCAACCTCCTCTGATTCAACAAAGACAGCCAGTTCTTCATCTTCACCTAGCGGCTCCAGTTACAACAAGAGTGACAGTATTCAGTCATCTCCGATGTAACAAGCACATGCTGAGATCGCAACTGATCCAGCCATGAGCGAGGACGAGTTAGTTCCAATGAAGAGGATGAAAGATAAAGTCAAGCCAAAGTACAACAAATTCCTTACGGCAGCCATCAAACAACATTTTACGAAGTTCACTTCAAAACGGAATCTGCAGATGGAAAGGCCGGTGAAACTGTCAGATTTCGACTGCTATGGCCTGAGTGAGATGATTGAGTCTATTTATTGGACTCATACGGTAAAAAAAATTCCTACCCCCTGTGAAGGCTTTAATTCAAGAATTTTATACAAATATCTCATCTGCCATTGATGATCCTAAAAGCTTTCTGTATCACAAAGTTTATTGTCGAGGAAAGTTTGTTAAGTTCTCTCCGAATTTTATAAACACTTTCCTAGACATTCCCATAGGCAGTTTACATGCATTAAGTGAAGAATATAACATGGTCGAAATAATAGAGGAATTGAATGGTAGAACAGACATTGTTTGGCAGCCGAAGGATGGTATAGACCAGCAATACCTTAGGAAGAAATATCGAGTGTTGCATAAGATAACTCAATTTAACTGGCTTCCTTCTTCCTATCAAAATCAGGTTCGGAAGATAGAGTGAAACTTCTATTTTGTTTAGGCACCAATCGACCAATTAACTTTGGTTTGCTAGCCTATAGATCAATTGTACAGATTGGATCTTATCACACTGATTATCATTTGCTTATGTTTCCTTGTTTGATCCAAGGGATTCTTACACAGAACAGCATCCCCCTGAGCTCTAATGAACAAATTGAAATTCTGTCTAAATCTATTACAAAGGGATTTCTTCAAAGACTGCATGACAAATCCGACTTACCTGTACCTGCACTGAAACCTAAGAGAGTCAGAAAAAATCAGTTGAACAATATTGAAGAACAACTTGTACTGATCAACTCTACCTTAATAGAAATTGTGTAGGATTTGAAAGAAATTAAACTCAAGCAATCTGCTTTGGAAGAAAAGTTTGCAAGACATCCTGGTACTACCACAGCACCACAACCGATGGAGCATGAAACTATGGTTCCTTAGAAACCAACTGAGTCCATACCTAAGGCTGATAAACCACTAACTGAGGAAGCTGATCAAGTGCATGCGGCAGGTCAAGCTACACAACCTGTTGTTGAGACAAAAATAACAGTCAAATCAAAACAGAAGGAAAAACCAATCCAGATTACTACAAAGGGAACAAGAAGGAAGGGAAAGTAGATAGTTAAAATGGTAAAGAAATCATCTGACCAGAAGAAGAAGGAGAAAATTCAATCATCAGCTCTAGCTTTAAAAGATGAATCTGTGTCAGATGAACCAACACAAGTAGAATCCAGAATGAAACAGCCTTCACCACTTACTGAAGAAGAACCTCATGATTTTCCTCTCCCTGAAGCAACTGAAATAGAGCCTCCTACCTCTCCACCACCAACTCAGACAACCAGTGCAGAACTTTGTGAGAAGGAAATCAGAAGAATTGTAGCTGAAGTTACTGCTACTTCTTCTGAAAATACTAATGCATAGCCAGCATCTGTTCCATCTGACCAACCTACCCCCACTTCTTGGCACATGTTTAAATTTGTTGCTCGCAGAACCAAAAAGTGCCCTGGCAGCTCCACTTCTCCACTAGTTTGCAAGTCTCCCAGACTTAGTTACTTTTGGCCACTTGTGCTGAAATCAAGGGGGAGATAAGGGAGTTGTTGTGCTGCTGATCCTTTGTGCTAATGCTGATCTTTTTGTTTTTTTTTTTTGTTATCTCCTTAACTGTGTTATGTGTTTATTTTTGTTTTTGTTTGTTGCTTATTCCTCAAAGGTGTACATAAGAAGTGAGGGGGAGTAAGAAAACAATTTCTTATGCTATGTGTGTACATTTGACCTATTTTGATGTTATGTGTTTTTTTCTGTGTTTTATTTTGATTGCAGGATATACAAAGTTATGACAGTATTCTGTTATAATTTTTGTAACAGCTCACATGTTATTTTTACTAGAAATAGTTTAGTGCTTTCATCACAAGTTGCCAAAAAGGGGGAGATTGTTGGTGTCGCGATGTGTCGAGATATGTCGAGATGTGTCGAGTTGACTATGTCGAGATGTGTCGAGATATGTCGAGATGTATCGAGTTGATTATGTCGAGCTTATTGGTGTCAAGTGTGTTTGTCGAGTTTTTGTCGAGTTTCGATTTCATCTAGTGTCGAGTTTTTGTCAAGTTTCGATATCATCCAGTGTCAAGATTTTATCGAGTTTCGACTTCGTCTAGTGTCGAGATTTTGTCGATTATCGAGCTTTAGTCGAGTGTTACGATTGTGTCGCATGTCGAGACTGTTGTGTCAAACCTTTGAGTGTCGAGTGTCGAGTTGTATGTGTCAAGCACTTGTACCGAGAAGTTGGTGACGAGATCTTTTTTGTGTCAACATGCATGTGTCATGCACATGTTATATTTTGATCAACTTGAGATGAAACAAGAATATTATTTTGGAGTAATAGTACTCTTACAAACTATTTATACAAACTTACTCATACAAACTGACGTGGCATGATGTGATTTGATAAATAAATGCAATGATTTGATAAATATATATTAATAATAAATGACATTAATTAACATGGATGATGTGGCAATCATATAGGGATGCCACATTAGTTTGTATGTGTGAGTTTGTATAAGTAGTTTGTATGAGTAGCATTACTCATTATTTGGATTCTTATTTTACTGTTCTAGAATTTTATTTTAGGAAGGATTTGATTTATAATAAATATCTCTTTAGATTATAATATAGTATCTTGTATTCTAATTAGAATAGGAGAATATTTATTTATTCTAATTCCTTAGGAGTTTGATTATATCACTTCCTATTTTATTTCTCCTAATCCTAACATGATTTTGATTAGATCTTTTACAGGATTTCTAGAAGATTTCGTCTAGGCCTCTCACTATATATCATGTAATAACCAGGCGGTAGAGCACTTTAAAGAGAGATTAACTGGTTAGCTGATTTGGTTATGAGAGAGTCTTGATTTTGGCATTCTATGAATTGATAGAAGAGCTTCAATGCAAATTGGGATGATTCTTTAATTTGATTCTTTGAGTCTTTTGATTCATGTATGAGTGGTAGAAATCATACATGAGTTGTTGATTGAGTCTATGTGAGTTAGTAGAAACTTGGGATAACTTGCGGGTTAAGTGTTTATGTAATTCAATGTCAAACTTTGTGTGTTATGTTTAACTTAACAGAGTGTAGTTAAGTTATTTGCAACAGAGAGTAGACAGTGTCACTAAAGTTTATGATCTTTGCGAAGATTTTATTTTACAAAGATTAGGTCCGTGTGTGAGGGTGAGTCAGCACTGTAAAAGGTCCTAAAGTTTGTACAAACAAGAACTTAGTGAATTGCAGCTCTATAGTCGTCCGTGGACGTAGGTTTTATTAAACCACGTAAAAATCTTCCTGTGCCAATTTACTTTACAGTTTACAGCTTTGTTTTTTTTATAAATGCATACTTCCAGAACTCTCAAACTAGAGAGCCATAAAATGGAAAAAGAAAGGAGAGAGCCAAAAGAGATGACAAAGAAATGGAGTCAGGGAAGAAGAAATGGAGGCGAAGGAAAGAAACACATACAGTTCAAGTAGTTAAAGAGAATCGCTTTGAAGATCTTGTAAAGCTCGAGCACTTTTTTAGTGAGCGGATTATTTTCAATATTTTAAGATCAGCTTTAGAAAGTTTAAATTCCTTTATTTTCCATAATTGATGTCATGAGTTAGATCCCATTTGGATGATCAGTGTTTAAGGAAAAAAAAAATCCATGTTTTTAGTGTAATGTCTTCCAAATTTAAAGCTTAAGGTAATTAAATACCAATAGCTTCCAAATTGAAAAAGATTTACTCAACGAATATTTTAATTCGAAAAAAAAAAGAAAGATAGAGAAAGGTTTCCAACTAATTTTTGTGAGAAAGAAAAGAATCATTGACAAACTTTATACATAAAATTCATGTATATCAAGGAAAAGAATTGTGATTTCTTATTCTTGAAAAAGAAAATTGAAATTAGAATATTTAAGTTCAGTAAAAAAATTTCTTAAATTGCGGTTGATGGTACAAATAAGCATAAAATAATACATATATCAAAAGATTGTCTCATCAATAAATCCTCAATTCTTTCCATAAAAGCTACAAGTAATTGTAAAGTTACTCTACAAAGGGTATATCATATAGGAGGTGAACAAAGCGCGCAGTCATGGTGGAAACATTAAATAATATGTTCAAGTAGGATAATCATACAAATTAGAATTTACAATCCGTGGGAAATGGACTAGAAGGATTAGAAAATCTTCTCCAAATTAAACAATTAAGCAATACAAACACAAGTGTCGCTAACAAATGTTCATCTTCCCATAATAGTAATAAAAGTTCAAATTCGACTAATCCTCCCCAACAATTAAAAAGAGAGGATTTAGGCTTTCGAAAGCTTATCTAAGTTTGTTATAGGGGTAGATAAATTATCCATACACTAGAAAGAAAGAAGTAAAACAAGTTTAAGTAAATGTCTTATCAAACAAGCCAAGTAACAAATTTAAGAAAATAATAGGTGAAGTTGCTCTATAGTAGTCTTCAATAAATCATCTAATTTAAATAATCTTAAATGAGGTAAGCCTAAAAAGCCCTATTATTTGAGGTTCAATCGTTAACACGTAATTTGAAAAGACGATCTATGATAGAGTAGATTTGATAGGATTCTATTATTGAATGGAATATAGATGGCCCTTTATATATACTATCATATTGTAGTACTCCTAAAATCGTGTTAATTTTCACTTGAGCAATAGATTGAAATAACAATGCTATATAAATCTTTGGAATCATTGCAACTGGCCTTGTTAGACAACTTTGAGGTTGGTGAGATTCAATTTTATCCAAATAAGAACGATAGAATATTTGTCTACTATTAAAATCATTACATTCTCAAGCTTGGATAAGCATCGGCTAATAAAGAAAAACCTATAAAAAGGAAGATGCTATCAAGCATCCCAAGTTATTAATCATATAATCAAAAGCTTATAAACATAATTTACAGGCAAATACATGAATATGATAAAAATTCTAAATAAAATATCAAGAACAAAAATATCTTACATGTAATCTTAAGATGGAACAGAAAGCAAGAGATAAGTAGGAGATTGAAAGAGCATTAGAGAAACAGAGATATGAATTACAGTGAATAACTCTTATTATTGAAATGTTATTACAAAAGCTAGATGCCTGTGGCATCACAAATAGATCCTTGTATACATCTCTTGAGTTAATGTTAAAGCCTTTTTACTTTCTTGCATGTATAAAAGCACATTTTATGAGTTTTTGTATCATCTTAAGGTTGCTGGAACTTGCAATTTATGGCTGGATCTTCTATGAATTCATTCATGCATTGCGAAACCTATTTATTCATGATTGGTGGCACCTTTCACTTAAGCATTTTGTTGTAAAAGAAATCCTTAGGTTTTTTATTGTTGAAGGTTAACATGAAACATATTTGCACCTGGGTATGTGATTCTTCACACGCCTTCTCTTCAACCCTATTAATTGTTGGCACAAATTTGTATGATTTTGTGGCCATGCATTTGACATGCTTTTCTCTTCCCCTTATTAATTAAAAAGATATTATGACAAAGTCTTTTCCATATGGATCAATGGAAGACCAATCTAATGCTTTTTGTTTTCCACTATGAATTGTCAAAAACTTCCTCCTTAATTCTGCTTTGAAAATATATATATTTTTAAATTTTAATCAAAAGATATAGCATCAATCTCTATTGACTTTTTTTTTCATCCTTTGTTTGGAACAAATGTTTTGGACAAAGCTACAGTATTTTAGGTTATGATTCCACTGTTAATTTATTAAAAAAGTGATTGAGTAAATAGTGCTTAGTGGAGTGTTTGTGAAGTGTATATTAGTGGTGAGGGTTATGATAGTAAAATCCTAAAGGTTTTGGATGCAATGGGGTTTTAGAGGGACAAAAGGAGGTAATTCAAAATGAAATGGAGTGTTTTATTATAGTGAGGCTAATTGTTTAGCCTACTTACAACTTAATCATTCTAAGCCTATTCACAATTGTGCATCACTGTCTTTACATTTTTACACAATTTCGGGACTATCAATTTAAACCACAAAAATTTACTTGCTGCCTACGTATTTCTAGACACATCTAGTAATTTAAATATTATAATATTTGGATATTTTACATGATTTTAATGTACATTAACTTTTTTTTCATAACCTTCTAGAATCACAGAGCGCATTATCAATATTTGAACAAAAAAATCAAACTAAAAAATAAAAAGAAATTTAAGAGGAGGAAAACTATGGAAGAAGGAATTAAGACGATCAAGAAGAAAAACACACGGGAGCTTGTTGAGCGCCCATTAGGCAAAGAAATCATTTGTGTGAAGTGGGTGTAACTGACAAAGATCAATGTTGACGGCTAAATTCAAAAAGATATTACAAGATAAAGGAACAAGTTGCTAATATCTTCACTAAAAAGCACTTCTTAGGGCCAAGTTTGAAATGCTATGGTATATATTATTACCAAAGGAGTGTTAAAGTATTGATAAAGTGCTTTGTGATTTTGGAAGGTTTATACAAAATACTAAGTAAAAATGTTAATTACTTCTTTGTCTAGAAAAATCATGTAAAATCCAAGTTTATAATTTTAAATTACTAAATATGTCTACAAATGCTTAGACAGCAAGTAAATTTGTGTGGTTTAAATTGAATCATGGAATTATATAGAAAGTATTAAGTCAGTGATGCATAATTGTGAATAAGCTTAGAAGGGGTCTATTGTAAGTAGGCTAAACAATTAGCCTCATTACTGAAATACTCTAGTTTAGTTCTTGTCCTTCTAAAACTTCCTTCGCATCCAAAACTTTCAAGCTTTTACTATTATACCCCTCACTACTAAAATACAATTCACAAACACTCGTCCACTAAACGCTATTTATTGAATCAGTTTCTAATAACTAACAGTGGCATCAGAGCTTTTAATTTAACAAAGATCAATTTGATGCTTTTTCTTTTTCACTATGAACAAAAACTGCCTCTTTTGATTATGCTTTGGAAAGATGCTTTCTTTTCTTTTCATTTCTTAAAATAAGGATAGCATCAATTTCTATTTTTATATTTTCGTCCTTTGTTTGGAAAAAAAAAAGTTTTGGGCATAGCTACCTTAATTTAGATTGAATTACCGATAGTTTAAACAATTGGGTGACTTTAAATAGTGAAATTTGAATTTAAATAATCCTTAATTGGAGGCTTGTGCTCTATTTGCTCATCTCATTCTAGCTTGTGGCTATAATGGTTGTTGTAGTAGATAAAATCTTTATCCATTCTTATTCGGTTATGGCTGAA
The DNA here is from genome assembly GCA_013180625.2 of Boswellia sacra. Lineage (NCBI taxonomy): Eukaryota > Viridiplantae > Streptophyta > Magnoliopsida > Sapindales > Burseraceae > Boswellia > Boswellia sacra. The sequence continues at coordinate 112,327 of SNVD02009169.1, read as the reverse complement.
TCACATTAACCTTGGATTGTCCAATAAAGTTGGTTGTGATGATTCTCACAATTTTATATTGCTGTCATCTTCTAATTTGTAGGCTTGATCAAATACTAGAATGGATTTTAAGAGCATTCTAATACTCCAAAAGATCATTCCATAATCCATTCAATAATGGGCTTCCCATCAAATACTACTTTGTTCAAAGGTTGCCTTTTTGAATTGCATGTTGATAAGGCACAAGACTAGAAAAATAAGGCTTTCTAGATTACCTTATTCAAGGTAGATTGTGGAATAATTTAACATATCATCCTTTGAATTTGTTTCTCTAGATCTTCCTATGGAACATTTACTTAGGTTTGTTTTACTTATTTTCCATTTTGCGGATACAGACAATTTATCCAATCTTGCAAATAACACTAATTCTTTTTTATCATTCTAGAACGTAAATTCTTCTCTTTTTTTTTTTTAATTAACTTTTGAGAGCATTTTTTCAATTTTAAGAGGAGATTTCAACAGGACTGGTTGAATTTAAGGGTTTTCTTTAATTATTTTTGTTAGAGTGCAAACATCTGAAGACAAAATTATTATTTTAGACTCCTAAGTTTATAGAGGCTTGTTTGTTTCGAGCAAATTTTCAATCTTTCTAAATACGAGTTTGTATAATTATTCTGTTTAAACACATGATTCATTTTTCATCATGATTACTTTATTCTCCTCCTTTGCTATACCTTTTAATGGAATAGCTTTATAATTAGTCACTCGTAACCTTTATTAAAAGACGTGGACTATGTATTCATGGGACAATTGTTTCATATATCATTTTAGGGTTAATTATATTTCCCCCTTGAGGTAAGCTTTGAAAAAAAGATCGTCTTGGGTTTCCAAAAATTGCAAATTGCCCCACCAATTGAAATTTTGATCATCCGTTTCAATGCCAATAAGGGCAAAATCACAATCACAAGCCATTGAAATTTTAATTCAATTTTAATAATGCTTAAAGACCATGTATTTTATAATATTGTCTATACATCCTTACATGCAAACTACCATGTTAGCAAACTATGGTAATTCAACCATAGTTAACAAGCTGAAGATCATTGAAAAAAGCTTCTTCAACACTCTTTCTTGCTTTTCCCACAAAATAGTCACCTAAGTCTCTTGATCTTCCATTGAAACAACTTCCATTGAAACAGACAGAGGAAGGTGAGAGAGAAATTGATACAAGGACCTTTGAACTCTCAAATATCTGCATCCAACATGAGGTTAATCAACATTGAATCAATTTTTTCACCTTATTATTTGTTTTTTGTTAAGTCTATGGATGTGAATAGTAACTATGGAATGAACTACACTACACATGTTATGGTGATTTTGAGTGTTATTATGGCAAAAAGCTCACATCTCTTTTTATTTTTCAAAAAGTTTATTGAGAAGTTGATTAGGGTTTCAACGTATATTATTTAAGCTTGACAATTAATGTTGTAATCGTTTCCATATAAACATGCATAAAAGTTAAATCTTGCTCTATGAGTGTTCTGTTTGATACTAAGAATTGATATTGTTCTATTTTCTTGTGTATTTGTATGCGAAGTTTGAGCGTAAGAAAATGCATGTTTGTTTTAGCTTGTTGTATGAGTGTAATCTTTTCCCTTTTCTAGATAAACATGCATAAAAGTTAAAGCTTTCTCTATGAATGTTCTGTTTGATACTCAGAAATGATTGTTCAGTTTTCTTATGTATTTGTATATGAAGTTTGAGTGTAAGAAAATGGATGTTTGTCTCAGCTTGCTATATGAGTGCAATCTTTTCCATATAAACATGCATAAAAGTTGAAGCTTTCTCTATGAGTGCTCTGTTTGATAGTCAAAAGTGATATTGTTCTGTTTTCTTATGCATTTGCATGCAATGTTTGAGTTTAAGAAAATACATATTTGTTTTAGCTTGTTGCATGAGTGCCTCCAGAGTAAATTGCTTCTTATCTTTGTTGAGTATTTCTATGTGAAGATCATGTTTTTTATGTTCAAAGCATATGCATAAAAGGTTTATGGTGCTTGTCAGTGTTATGCATGCAAAAGTTCACTTGTATATGAGTGTGTGTATGTGAAATAATATAGGTTGTAGTGTGTTGATAGTTATATTTTTTACTAATTAACATATATTGTTACAGTTTCTTGACTTAATGTACTTGATGTGATTGTAGTGTGTTTCTCGTGAGAATTTGCATGCTTGGGATGCTTCATGTTTTAAATAAAATGAATCTCTTTTTCTATAGTAGAGAAAAGTTGATTGAAGAGGCAAAGCTAATGGTATATGGGAGCTGGTAGAAAAGGATGAAAAGTTCCAATTGCAAGTTTCAATACCGTGGGAGCCAAAAAATCCAATTGTTAAGAATGACACTCAGTTGATGTAGTTTTTTAGTGAGTTTGATGATATGGGTTTTGATAGGATATTGATAGACCTGTGTGAAGGGCAGGGAGGGAAATGCTTATTTCTATTTTTCTTGTTTTGTTTTATGCTTTCAAAAAAGTCTAGAAGTTAGTTGTTGAGCTAGAGGGGGATAGTTAGTTAGAGAATATTAAGGGAAGGCATGGAGAGGGAGGGGAGGAAATCAATTAGAGAATTGTGTAAAGCCTAGCTCTTGGGAGAGCTGGCAGACCTCTGGAAGAGTCTCTTACTCTATCTTTGTTATCAGAAACCATACTCTTATTAATTCAAGAAAATCATTTCTAACTCTAGCTACTGCACTTACAATTTCTTTCATTTTCCTAGCTTTATACTCAGAATCAGTACTCTATGTTGTGTGTGAGTGTGTGCTGTTGAGGGAGAGACAGAATCCCTATCAATTTGGTATCAAGGCCGAGATCCTAAAATGGCTAATGAAGAGGAAGTAAGGATAGAGATATTAGAAGAGAAACTTAACTAGTTCCAAGAAGATATCAGTGCTGTTAAGGAAGGGATGACGAAGGTGCAGTTCCTGGAGCAAGGCATGGCAGTGCTTTTGGAAAAACTGAAGGCCATAACGGTAGAGAACAAGGAGAACACTCACCACTCTACATCAACGTCCAAACAAAAAATGCTGATGAGAGGATCTAGAGGAGGATTGCCTTCATACATCACAGGAGGTGGCAGGAACGATGACCCATGGAGAGCGGAGATTCGAACGAGACGAGTCGAGATGTCTACCTCTGATAGTGGATATCCAAGCGACCGCGAAGGAGGCAAGATCCATTGTAGCTTCGAGAGGCGCGATGAAGTTTGGCCTCTTCAGTTAGAGATGTCGATGTTTGACGGCAGCGACCCGGATGGTTGGGTTTTCAGGGCTGAGCGGTATTTCTCATTGAACCGCCTGTCGGAGGTGGAAAAGATCAAAGCCGTTGCAGTGAGTTTTAACACGGAGGTGGTGACTTGGTTCCAGTCGGAAGATCGTTGACATTCGGTGGGCAGTTGGGAGGAGATAAAGACGTTGTTGTTAAACAGGTTCCAATCGATGCAAGACTGAACAAACCTTGAGAAATTTTTGGCATTGAGGGAGAGCGAAACAGTGAGAGAATATTAGAGGCAAAGTAGAACAGTGAGAGGAGATCAAAGGCAATTTAAGACTCTTACGTCGTCTCTTCACGATGTCGCTAAGGAGGTATTGGAGGGCGCCTCTATTAATGGCCTCAAGCCAAAAGTATGGGCTGATAGGCGTCTGTAACAACCCAGCGGGTTGGCCCAGCCCATGGATTTGGCCCAGAGGAGTGGTAATAGTCATGGACAGCAACAACAGGGGAATTTCGATAATAATCCTCAACAGCAGCAGCACTATATCGTTAATCAACATCAAAACTATAATTATCAGAACTACCAACAACCTACAAATCCTAATCAGATGAATGTTCCCAGCCAAAATAATCAGCGACCCAGAAGCTCTAATCAGTGGAACAATAAGCAGAATCAGGGTTACCCTCAAGCCAGAAAACCTTACCAGTGGACCTAACTTGGTCGACAGAGCAACCTGAATCAACGTCCTGTTGGTTCTGCAGCACCACCTTATTCCTCGATTACGGATTCGGCAAAAATCATTAGAGAATGCGAAAAATGTTCATGATTATTTTTTGCAATCCACGTCTATAGGAGATTTGGCATTGAATAAAGTGATTGAAATGTGTGGGAAGTGTAGGAGCATGACCAATGCTTGGAGGGTGTTTGATCACATGCCAAATAGGAATATGGATTTGTGGCATTTAAAGATAAATGGTTATGCAAATACTGGATTGAAAGATGAGGGTTTGCAGTTGTGTGAGCATATGAGGGAATTAGGCTTGAAACTGAATGAGCAGACTTTTCCTGCAGTCTTCTCAATTGAAGAAGGTTTTATACATTTCGAGTCTATGAAGAATGAGTTTGGGATCAATCTCAGAATTGAGCATTACATAGGGCTTATTGGTGTTCTTGGAAAATCGGGGCAACTTTATGGAGCTAAATAATATATTGGGGAAAAATTGCCTTTTGAGCCCACAAATGAGGTTTGGGAGGTTTTGAGAAACTATGCTCGGATTCATGGAGATATTGATTTAGAAGACTATGCTGAGGAGATAACGGTTGATCTTGAACTGTCCAAGGCGATTGCTTATAAGATCCTTACACCACCACCATTGATCCGCTATGGACATAATTCTACCACTATTCCTATGGTGGAGAAGTTGCTGGAGGAACAGAAGGCTATACTAGATGAATTAAAACAGAAGTTGAAGGAGGCACAAGACGACATGAAAGGAGTGGCAGATGACCTGGAGTTGATGGTTGGACAAGAAAGTGTGCTAGGTGTGCACCACAAGAAGGAAGAATCAGGAACTAAACTTGGTGTCCTAATCAACAGAGAAGCTTATCAGATTTTGAGGCTACTTGGGAACAATCTGACTTAATCCAAAATTTGATCCAAATGGGTAAGGTTGCCTACTATTTAAAATTATCAGATGCTTCTCAAGTGCATTCAGTTTTCCAAAAATAAGAAGCAACAAGATCTCTATCCGAAGTTTTGATTAACTGGAAGGGGTTATCAGACATTGAAGCCACTTGGGAGCAATCTTATATAATTAAGGAGCAAATTCCTACTTTCCACCTTGAGGACAAGGTGGATGTTTGGGCGGTGGGTAATGATAGACCTGTGTGAAAGGCAGGGAGGGAAATGCTTATTTCTATTGTTTTTGTTTTGTTTTATGTTTTCAAATAAGTCTGGAAGTTAGTTGCTGAGCTAGAAGGGGATAGTTAGTTAGAGAATATTAAGGGAAGGCATGGAGAGGGAGGGGAGGAAATCAATTAGAGAATTGTGTAGAGCCTAGCTCTTGGGAGAGCTGGTAGACCTCTCGAAGAGTCTGGTACCCTATCTTTGTTATAAAAAACCATGCTCTTATTAATTCCAGAAAATCATTTCTAACTATAGCTACTACACTTACAATTTCTTTCATTTTCCTAGCTTTATACTCAAAATCAGCACTCTGTGTTGTGTGTGAGTGTGTGCTGTTGAGGGAGAGACAGAATCCCTGTCAGATATTAATGGATTTGGAGATTTTAACATCATTTTCTTCACGTCACAACCCTTTGTAGTTGACAAAGTCATCCAAATGGTAGTAAAAGGCACTAGTAATTTTAAATGCATGTTTACAGCTGATTGACAATGAAGTGGTAGAAGAGCAAGATTTTTATTGGAGTGAGGACTCTTTGCATATGGGTGATGCAAATAAGGATGAAAACTAAGAGAATTGCGATGATGACAACAGTAGCTCATATGATAGAATGGATGATGGCCCAAAAAATTAAGGTGACAGTATACAATCTGACTACAGTTTGTCTGATGATGACAACTCTCTGTTTGATTATAATTTAACAGATGATGATTTCATGGGCACAAGTGAGGAAGATGAAGTAACTGTAAGAAACTCAAAGTAGCTGAAGAAGGGGAAGTTTAAGCTTGACATTTCAAGTGATTTTGAGTTTTTAGTTGGTAACTTATTCAATGATGTCCATCATTTTAGAGAAGTATTGAGAGAAAATGCAGTGAGCACGAGAATTAATATAAAAAAAAATGAAGAATGATGGCAACAGGCTGACAACACACTACAAGAATTTTTTAAATATTTGTCACTTTATAATTTTTTTTATTTGGTGGTTTTTAAAAAAAAAGTGAGAAATAAAACACTGATCTAGAAGTCAAACCTACATATTCATCTTATTTGTCACATTTGTCTTTATTCAATCCAATATTTATCACATTTTATAAAAGGGTGATAAGTATTTGAGTAAATAATCTTTTCCTTTTCCCCCTCATATTTCCTTCTCTTTTTTTTTTTCATCTTCTCTTTTCAAGTATGCGAATATAATATATTAAATTTCAATAAAATAAAGAAGTTAAAAATCGCGAAATGATGATAATTAAATAATGCAATTTTATATTTAATATTTAAATAAAAATAATTTTTAAAATATTTAAATAAAAGATAATATTATTATATATATTAAAATAATAATTTTTTAAATATTAAATTAACAAAAAATAAATTTTAAAGCGTGAAAATAGTATGAAATAAATAAAATTATTTAATAATTTCAAAGTATTAAGAATATTAATAAAATTATTAAGAATATTAATTAAATAATATAATTTTATGTGTAAATGTAAAATTAATCAATAATTTTAAAACTCTTTAAATAAAAGATAATATTATTGTCTATATAAAAATAAAAATTTTTAAACCTTGAAAATTGTATGAAATAAATAAAAATATTTTATGTTGAAATCACATTATATAATTTTTTGATAAAAATTAAAGACTTAAAAATCTCAAATTAAATTTTATTTTGAAATAATATAACCATTACAAGAAAAAAAATTGGAAATGGTCGTCATAAACTTTTTGTAAGAAAAAAATGGACCACTATTTATAATGCTGAAAATTCTAACATAAGGGTGTATATAAAAGAAAAATATATTTGAACTTATAAGAATTTCTAGGGGTGTTGTGATAAGTTTTAATACATTAGGATATCCTGAAAAATCACTAAGGTATATAAAGAAAATAATGTTATTGAGCCTAAATCCCTAAATCTCATAGATTTGTTAGTCCTAAAATCCCTACCCTAACGCAGCCACCATCTCTTCAAGACTCCACCATCTCCACTGTCATCACTCATCAACTCTCACATGAGCCACTTCCACTCCGCCATTGCTAGTCGTCGGCCATCCTTACTCGTGGCCAACTCGCCTTCCCAGCTCCAGCGAGTAGCGGCCCAGCCTCCTTTCTCGCATCGTGGCCAGCTCAGCTCCGCGGCTCTTGCAGCCCAGCCTCTTCTCTCGCGGCCAGATGGCCTCCGCGACTACAATGGCTCAACCTCCACTTTGACGGTGTATATTTTCTGTGTCTTGGATCGAATGGGCATCTGAAGAGATGGTGGAGACGACTTGGAAGGTTGTGGAAAAAGCAGTTTGGTTGTCAAACTAGCTAACATCTTGCTTGAGGACTGATTTCAGGTATTTCATCCTCATACGAGATGCCTGTCTCTCTGCAGTACTAGTCCAAAAATTTCCTTCTGCATGCACCGAATGTAATTATAAATGGACTAATAATCTAATCCATGTCAACTCTTAAGCAAGTATTATTTGTTCTTTATTTTGAATAACCTCAGTTGGTCAAGTTTGGGTCGCCTAGTTTCAAACCTTAAGCACCCTGACACTGACAGCAAGTATTGCGACATCGAAATATCACTAAACAAATGCCATATATCTTGTCTGGTTTTTTAGAATTTGATACTTATGAACAACAATCATAAAAAAAAGTACATAACAAGTTTTAATTAATTTGTCCTTCAAACAAGATGAAATGAGTGTCACATAGTAAGGTGTTTGAAAGAGATTTAATACAAGGAGGATATAAAGAGCATCTGCAATGTGTTTAGAAGAGCATAATTAGTTCTTTATATTGAAGGAGACAGAGTAGAGCAATAACAACACCAACAACAACAACAAGAAAGAGTTGATTTAGACTTTAGAGTTTCTTCGGTATGGGGTACGCAAACTACATAGGAAAGTACCAACTAGGTCGAACTGTCAGAGAAGGCAATTTTGCGAAGGTTAAGCTGGGAGTAGATAGCACCAATGGCCAGTATGTCGCAATCAAGATCATTGATAAGCACGTGGTCATGGAAACTAACCTCAAGTGTCAGGCAAATCTCTAACCCTTTTGTCTTTTCTTCATTCTTCCTTTCCTTCGTAAAGCAAGATAGATGTTATAGCATAGCAAAATTGATTGCTTCTATATTCAAACTACAGGTACAAAGAGGGATAATAACAATGAAGCTCTTGAATCACCCAAATATTGTTCGCATACACCAGGTATATTTACCAGACTTAGTTTGATTGTTAAAGCATTGATTTTTCTTTTCTTTCTTTTTTTTTTGTTTTTTTTGTTTAAATATGCAAACTTAGAGTTTTTTTTTTGTTTTTTTTGCAATGTGCATTGCGCATTATGAAAAGTTAGGGACTTTCGGCAATAGTTAGAACAGCAACATGCAGACGCACGTTGCGAAAATCCTTTAGCAACATGCATTGCACGTTGCGGTAGGCATTTTTCTACTAGTGAAGCTCTTGGTAAGTATTATTGGTTTATTAAAGTTCAGTGTTGGTTCACTTAAGACTGGAATTTTTATTGATTTTATATTCTTAAATTACGTAGGACAAGCTTTTGGATCATACAAATGTTACACATTTGTTCCTAATTACAAAGTTCCTTGGGTTGCTTGCAATTGGCATGACAGGTTTTATTATTTTTTCTTTTTTCAGCTTGATGATATGAAAATTGATGAATATTATTTCTTGACTTTACATGAATGATAGTTTCTTTGAAATTCAATTTCAGTTCTTGATGTAATTCAAATGGATTAGTTTTGTCCAAAGTAACTTTCCAACATGGTATTATTTCCTATTGAGATGTAAAAGAGGATTCTAATATTATTGTGTCTCAGTCAGTGAATGATAGAAATGATTAAATAAATTCTTTAAGAAGATGTTTCTGTCTTGAGTGTTGTTTAAAATGTCTGGAGCTTAGATGTCTTGGTTTGTAATTTTACAGCTGATGCAAGGACCTTGGTTCAGCAGGCAAGGAATGAAGCAGCTAAGTTTCGCTTTCAGATATGGTTATGAAATGTTTGTGGATGTATTAGCTAAATGGTATAATTATTACTTCGTGTTTAGCATGCAATTTTATCAGCTGGCTTTGCTTGCTTTTATCAACTTTTATTGAGCTTCATTTTTCTGGACAATAATGCCAAAACTGCAACATTATAGAAAACTAGACAACAAGTCTTTCTATTGGTTTCTTCTATATTTTGACTTGGAAATGCAACCGCTCTAAGATTAATATAAACTACTTTTTCTGCCTTTTATTGTATTCATCAGATTCAAAAGGCACTTGGCTACAAAAACAATCCTTTGGCTTATGATTGCATGTAGTGGAAACAACAACACTTGACAAAGAGAATAGGGTAAGATGAGAGAGAACATATGGATGGTGCAATGTCTATTAATATAGTTCAGTGGCCTGTGTGCTACCTTCTTACAAATTATGAATGCCTTTCTTTCTCCCTCCTAAATGGTTTCAAAACTTTTTGTGACCTGTGTACTAAAGTCATCTCCTAAATGGTTTCAAAACTTGTCTTTATTATTCTTACTGATCCAGCTATTATATCTTGTAGATCAATATTTAACTAGTTTGAGGGGTTAAGAAAAAAATTTTGTCTCCTACTCAATTTATATAGTGTGATATTCTTTTGTAGGTGTAAGTTGATTTTAATGTCTCATAGTGTTAGTTCAATTTTCAGATGTTTAGTTCGGTTGTCAGTGTTTTGAGTGACTTATTATGATAATTTTTGACTTGTCAAGCATTAACCACTGCCAAAAATGTTAGTTGTTTCCTCTTAACAGATAAATGCAGATTGATTGAAAAATTCACTTGCAATGTCTTTTTTTCTGAAGAAGGATAATTACTTAATAAAAATAAAACTTCTTTTTTCAGCTTGTAGAGCTTTTGAAATCATGTGACTATAGAACCTTAGCCATTGGGGATGGTAGGAATGATGTGAGAATGATACAACAAGCTGATATTGGCGTTGGCATTAGTGGGAGAGAAGGACTGCAGGCAGCAAGGGTAGCTGACTATAGTATTGGAAGTAAGTTTCTTCTCTTTCTTATTCTACTTCTGCTTCTTCTTATTCTTTTGGGTTTGTGTTTATGTGTCTGTGCATTCACTTGTGAGGCCCAGAATTTTCTTTTTTTATAAACAAACATAAATATGGAAGTTTCTCACGGCAGATTTTTTCCCCCTAGTTCTCTTTAATAAAGTATTTCATTTAAAAAAGGTGGAGTTAATGAATGAATACTCAACCTCAGAAGCTTTTTCTAGTTTATTGCAGAACTACAAATTTATATCCTATTACAGGCTTTAAGGTCATTTTTTTAATTAGGTTAATATTATTTTCTCTAATTTGTTTTTGCGTTGGAACAGTCATGTACCAGCCTATAATTATCTATATCACATCCTCGTGTTTGGGCGTGGACATTCTTTAGAATCGTTTATCTTGGCTTCTCTAGTATTTATCCAGAAACTTGAAGACGATTCTATTAATAATAGAAATAGATATGAAGTGAATTATCATTTCATACATCCAAACATTATGTGTCATACAATAATTTGACTATGGATGGCTAAAATATTAATTGTTTATATGAACTAAAAACAACAGTGAAACAACGTATTAGGTGAAATTTTATGAGAGTTTGACAATGCTCTTTTGGCTTGCAGAGTTCAGGTTTCGAAAAAGATTGATTCTTGTCCATGGATGGTATTCATACAACCGTACAACATTTTTGTCCCAATATTCATTCTACAAATCCCTTTTGATATGTTTTATCCAAATCTTGTGAGTTTCATCATTCTGCTTTTTCTTTATCTCGGTTCTTCTTAAGCAATTAGCTTGTTTTCTTTTCAGATATACTGACTAGGATACATTCAGCTTCTCTTTTATTTTAGGTGTCTCTGGAACTAGTCTTTTCAATTCTGTTAGCTTGATGGCTTATAATGTTTTCTACACTAGTATTCCTGTTCTAGTCAGTGTCCTTGACAAAGATCTTAGTGAAGGAACTGTGATGCAGCATCCACAAATTTTATTCTATTTGCATAGAGCAATAAAGCTATGTGAACCAGCTTTAGTATCTGGAAACCCATCTGTGATGCCACTTGGAAATTATCAGGAGGTCAACCTCACTTCTCTAAGTGGTATTAATCTTCTTTCTAATGGTTGTAGAAAATTTGACCTCACTTCCTAAATTATTTTGATATAGGCTCATGTGTTCAAGTCAAAGTCTAGCGCATGTCACGCTTTAAATAGAAATCCTTTCTGTTGACATGAGTCTGTTTCTTAAATTTTTTAAAATGCCTATTTTATATATATATATATATATATATATATATATATATATATATATTTTAAATACTTGGCGGCTAAAAACTGTCAAGTATATATATTTTTTAATTTTTAAAATTATTTATACTTGGCAACCAAAAACCGTCAAGTATATATTTTTTTAATTTTTAAAACTATTATACTTGGTGGTTTTTGGCTGCCAAGTATAAATTACTATATTTGGCGATTTTTGGCCGCCAAGTATATATATATTTTTTAATTTTTAAAAATATTTATACTTGACGGCCAAAAACCACCAAATATAGTCAGGTGCATATTTGGCACATTGACCGACCGTCAAATTGACTATATTTGACGGTGTCATTGTGGCGCTTTCAAGACCTCCAAATACATACTTATTTGGCGGCCAAAAACCGCCAAATATGAGCATTTTACTTGTAGTGACAAGGTGCATAACAGAAGGTTGTCCTTGGCGAATCCATGCCTTAATCTTATCTAAAAGCATCTGCACTTTCAAAATCAAGACTCTCAATGTTGTGCATGACTACAATAGGGTCTAGAAGAATCCTGAAGCCTCAGCCCCTTGGCTTGCAAAGAAAATTGAGCAAATGGTTAAAGATAACATGAAGGTGGCTATTCATCATTTGCAAGAGCCAACTAGGGTGTTCATGTTGAAAAATACACTTTGTATAGTGCCAAGACTCTTATATTAGATAAATATGTAAAACTTATGCAGAGGCTTATAGTTTGTTTCCTAGGTTTGCATCTATATTACAATTGAAGAACCTTGGCTCATTGGTAACTGTTAAGACCACATCAAGATCAGATAATGAGCATTTATGGTTTCATAGATATTTTATAAGCTTTTCTGCTACTAGGAATCGATTCATCAAGGGTTGCAGACCCTTCATAAGTTTAGATGGATGTTTTGTCAAAGGGCCTTTTGGAGCGATGCTCTTATGTGCAATTACATTTGATGCCAATAGGTCTAGTTTTCCTTTGGCAATGCGTGTTTTTTGAAATTGAGAGAGAAGATTCGTGGTGTTGGTAGGACTATCATCATGATGAGTGATAGGCAGGAAGGTTTAATTGTTGTACTTGACAAACACTAGCCCAATTCTCAATTTAGAAGTTGTGCTAGATACATCCATGCTAATTTACACTCAAGATATCCTGGACTTAAAATGGATGATATGTTTTAGACAACAATAAGAGCAACATATAAACCTGACTACTTGGATGCTTTGGCTCAAATGAAGGCAAAAAATATAGATGTATACCAGTGGCTTGCTAATTTAGACCCTACTATATGGTGTAAGTGGGCAATAGACCACATAACGAAAATTGATCATGTCACAAAAAACTTTACAGAAAACTTTAATAGCTTACTTAGAGAATGGAGGTCCAAACCTGTGGTGTTTCTTTTAAACCATATAAGGAAGAAAATGATGAGAAGATACCAAGAGAAAAAAAAAATTGGCAACAAAGTGGAATTCTCATGTGCCTCTCGATGTGAAGGGTGCTATTACGACTTTGATGAATAAGGGTAGATAGTTAAAGTTAATTCATTTTGGTCACTTAAAGTTTGAGGTGCTGGATGGAACAAGGAAATTTGAAGTAAAGCTATCTAACCAGTGGTGTGATTGTGGTGCATGGTCAATAGTTGGAATACGATGCAAGCATGCTATGATAGTTATATGCTATTCCAGATTAAAGGTTAAGGATTACATAGATTCTTATTTGACAATTGAGGCTTATGTGAAGACAAGTAGAGGTATACTTTATCCAAAACCAGACTAAACCACTTGGACTGGATGCAATGGACATCAAATTCTGCCACTTGTGAAGACAAAGAGGGTTGAGGCCTAGAAATTAAGAAGAAGAGACACATGAGTCTACTTCAAGGTGTAAGAGGTCATTCGTGGTTGATTGCAGCTTTTGTAATTCTTCCACACACAACAGAAGGACATGTAAGCTTGCTCCATCTAATGCAAGAAGATTAAGGGCTAAGGTAAATGCAACTTATATTTTTTTTGCATTCTTATGTATCTAAACTATAATTTGACATTGTCTCCATACGTGGTAGGGACTATTAAGTGGACAAGCTATAAACTTGGGGCATGGAATCTGAAGGTGAACAATGAACATTGGTGACTAGGTTACTTTAACCCTTTCCATTAATGATGTTCAAGCTTACAACCTTTGTATGTGGATTATATTAATGATTAAATTAATATTAAATGTAGAGTTAGGCCATATCAATCCCATCATCACCTTTCAGTCAAGCAACTCAAGATCAGTAAATATAGAAAGTGAGGGATGTTTTGGTCAAGTCTATTAAAGAACTTGATTGCTTTTGATGATGTTATGAATTACTTCATTTTGCTTTTTGGAGTATTCCTTTTGCTTTCACGTTTGTTGTTCATGCAATAGGACTACTAAAGTATTCAAATGTTGGTCGCATTGTTACATTGAAATTTAAGCAAATACAAAGCTATATGAATATGATAGCACCCAATTTTTCATGTTTTTCAATAGAAAAGAGAGGGACTTTGATATTCGGTGTTTTGAGATACTATAAAATAAATTGAAGGGATAGATCTACTCCAAAAAAAGGACATATTTCTTTTAGGCAAGGAATTTAAGCAAACAGGATTTTAGATGAACAAGGGAATCCAGTGTAATCAAGATAGCACAAAAATGAGAAATAATCATGAAATTCAAATTAGAGATTAGAACATGGACGCTACTGGCTTTATATAATTCAAAAAACATGAGTTTTCTCGAAGCCTCTTGTTCATATCTCTCGTCAACAGGTACTATTTGATAATGTCTATTTAGCAGACCCCTTGCTAACCCAAGTGAGCATTCAAATATCTGTCCTACATTCATTCGCGAAGGTGGTACGGAGTCAAATGTTAGAAAATTCATTTCTAATAGACAATGCTCTGAATAAGTTTGATACAACCGATCTAAGCTATAATCTCCCTCATAAAGATACAATAAAAGCACAAGAAAATGATTTTATGATATATGCTGCTTGAGAACAATATATAGCATATGCCAATATTTTGCAAATGTTTCTTGTTGGATTTCAACTATCTTAAAATGCTAATGCTTTACTGTTATGCAAAGTATGGTGCCATGTCAAATTTGACTTAATTTCTTGCATGTAATATATTACATTTGATGTTAGCTGTTACATTTTCTCATTATAGAACCATCTACTTGGGCTATCATTCTTAGCTTATCTATAATAACCCTAGCTTCATACATATACCTACTAGAATAATTACTATGACAAACCTTTTTACTACTATTTCCTCATCTCCTAATGCAAACACTTTTGCAACCAAATCTTGTATATCATTATCCAGTTTGTCATCAGTTTCTTTCTAGCATTGCAAACTATGAACAATTTTTTGTACCTACCTTTATTTAGTATTAACTGATAGTATACTATTTTGATCAATGGATGGGTTGATTTCATCCTCATCAAGATGCCACCATGAGAAGTATGTGCACTCTCTAGTTAGGCAACTGAAATAAAATTTGTTGGGATTTGCTTATGACTCGGATATCTGAATAGTAACCCTTCTTCCATATTTACACTTCCTATTCTTGAGCTTTATTAGGCTACCATTGATTTCATAGTTGTGTGCTCTAGACAAAGTAGAGGACATAGTGGCAAGCTTTCTTCTTTATTGTGATTCTTTGAATTGTTTACCTTTTTTGCTTGTTGAAGTTCTTTCACTACAATGTTATTTGTATGGTGTGTATGCTCCGATTTTTATAGGCTTAGTGATGGATATGTAACTGTTGGCACATCTAAAGTTATTGTTTTGCAGTAAAGCTAATGCAGTCAGCTTTGTTTCATGGTAGGAAATGAATTATGCTTTGTTTCATCTAAAGTGGTGTGGGGATTTGTTGTGGAATTATGATTAACCTATCATTTTATATTTATTTATACTATCAATAGCATTTGAGGAACTAATTCATTATCAAACATTGCATATTATAATATTTTGGCTTTATACATTTCTTCAAAAAAGGGGAAGACACCAAAATGCTTTTCTTTAACATTCATGAATTTTATGTATATAGTGTATTTTCTTTCATTAAAAAAGAAAAAAAGAAAAGTAAAAACCATTTATAGCCTTTTCATTTTTCTCACAATTAAAATGTTCTCCGAGTAAATTCTTATTTTTATAATTTAATATGGATGTTTTCAGGTAGGCTTGACAAATTCTATACGACCTATTAACACGTCACGAACCCATTCGATAAAAACATGTTTTGGATCTAATATTATCGGATTGAGTCATTAATGGGTTAACACGGTAAAACAAGTTTGATATTGGACCGTGTTTGGGTTTATTATATAAAAAATTGTTTCACTCATTTAATCAGTTAATATTAAGGATAATATAGTAAATTTATTTATTATACATGTTGATGCACGGTTTCCGGACGGCCGGGATGCGGGTCGGGGAGCGGGTCGGAGCTCGGGTGGTACGTCGGGTCCAATCCTGCGAGCAAAGAAAAACAGTCAGGGGTGCCGGCGGTGGTGCCGGCGGTGACCCTCCGACGCTCAAGTCAGTATCCGGCACTCCAGAATTTTCTGAGAGAAATTTCTAGAGAGAGAAGCTCTCAAAAATAGAGGAATTGTAGAGAGATAATAAGTTCAGAAAAATGTGCATTTGTCAACTTACCTTGAGCAACGTTCCGGAGGGTTTATATAGGAGTCGGAATGGGCCATTGTGGAACCCAGATAATAGGCCCAGACGATGGGCTACAGTAATGGGGTTACTGTAATGGGCCCATGTAATGGGATACGGTAATGGGCTTACCGTATGGGCCCGGATAGTAGGTACAGTAATGGGCTTACTGTAATAGGCCCAGCTAATGGGATACAGTAATGGGCTTACTGTAATGGGCCCAGATAATGGGATACAGTAATGGGCTTACTGTAATGGGCCCAGATAGTGGGATATGGTAATAATAATTGAGCTGGGCTGGGTCATTGTAGGACCCAGATAATGGGCCCAGATAATGGACCACAGTAATGGGCTTACTGTGTTAGAGACAATTGGGCCCAATATTATTATGGCCATAACAGTAGTCCCCCCAGGCCCAAGTTGACCAATGGGTCGACGTAGGGACTAGTTAGTTATTTCTGGACTAAAAATTAAATGTGTCAGGGGGCCAGCCCAAATATGTGATTTATTAAACCCTAGGTTGGTGCTCTATATAAGACACAAGTATTGGGGAGTAGGGTTTACTCAAAAATAGGAGAGAGCACCCGGGAGGCAAGCAGTACAAGTGACCCCAGCAAACAGGACTCTCCAACCCGAACCCGGATTTTCCAACCGCCACAAGTAAGTACTTTTCACTTGTGTATACACTTTAGAATGCATGGATTAGGCTTAAAATTTTTGTGTTTATTATTGTCTTGCGTGAGAACATGTCAATGCTTGCACATATGTTCCCTTTGCGAATTTATGTATGAGAGAAGAGGAAACATGCATGTGTATTCGGTTGTGTTGGAAGAAGAAATTCAGGGGTGTTCGGGTGTGATGGAGGGAAGAAATTTGATTGGGTGAGCTGCCATGCATGCGAGGGCTGCCCTGGGCGCGCAGCGGGCTCGCGGGAATGAGCGGGTTCGTGTGTGCTCGGGTGTGCAGCCCTTGTGTGTGCGTGGGAGCTCCTACTGCGCCCAGCGCACGCGGTCGAGCTCCCGCAGCACCCAGCACACGCGGGCGAGCTCCCGCAGCGCCCAGGGCGCGCGAGCGAGCTCCCGCAGCGCGCAGCGCACGCGGGCGAGCTCACGCAGCGCCCAGCGCACGCGGGCGAGCCGCTGCGCATCTTGCACGTGCGGTCGAGCTAGCGTGTCCCCTGGTGCTCGGGGGCGAGCTCCCGAGGCGCCGGGGGCGCCTGGGTGGCGAGGTCCGGCGACGGGTTGGTGCTGCATGCTGCATGCAGCGTTTGAAAAGTCCAAGGCCTTTCTTGGAAAAATTTAAATAAGTGCAGGGGCGTGCCTGCAATTTTCAAATTTTCATTTTATAATTTTGGGGGTGCTGATGTAAAATTTCAAACCTTTTACTTAAAAATTGCGGGGGTGTTTGTGAAAAGTTTCGAAACTTCATTTTATTTCGCGGGGGTGTTCCCGCGAATTTTCAAACTTCAAAAATTATTTCTCCGCGGGGGTGTTTCTGAAAATTTTTCAAACTTAAATAATTTTTTCTCCGTGGGGGGTTTTCTGTGAATTTTTAAACTTAAATAATTTTTTCTCCGCGGGGGTGTTTCCGCGGATTTTTAAACTTAAATAATTTTTTCTCCGCAGGGGTGTTTCCGTGAATTTTTAAACTTAAATAATTTTTTCTCCGCGGGGGTGTTTCCGCGGATTTTTAAACTTAAATAATTTTTTCTCCGCGGGGGTGTTTCCGCGGATCCGCGGGCGTGATCCCGCGGATTTTTCAGACTTGAATAATTTTTCTTCCGCGGGCGTACTTCCGCGGGTCCGTGGGTGTGCTTCCGCGGACTTTCAAGCTTTAATAATTTTTCCTCCGCGGGTGTGCTTCCGCGGACTTTCAAACTTGAATAAACTTTCCTCCGCGGGCGTGCTTCCGCGGATTTTCAAGTTTCAATATTTTTTCTTCCGCGGGTGTGCTTCCGCGGACATTCCAACTTTGAATACTTTATCCTCCGCGGGTGTGCTCCCGCGGACTCTCGATACAGTCCCCCAGCAATTTTTTTTTTTTTTTTTTACTCACCTCTTCCTTCCCTCAGTAGACTTGGTTTGATGACTAACGACCCCTCTTTGACTGTGCAGATGGCTAGAGTCAAAACCACTGTAAGGTTGATACGGGGGGAACCGAGTCATCAAACCCAGTCTTCCAGGGACAAGGATCCGGCGACCAACCGTAAAGAAGTTAACGAATTTTATCAAAACTTCTTGGGTCCGGATCGGGAGTTGGGACAAAATTCTGTCAACCATGAGGTGATAGACACTGAAGGGGACAGCGACTGGTCGTCCTCTGCTACCTCGGATAGCGAACCGGAGGCCGAAAAGTGGTGGGAGGCGGACCATATTGATAACCAGCTTCCAGAAGACCGATTAAAGACATATAGAGCCCATTTCCTTATCCCCGCTTCAGTCATCCTGTTTCTTCCAAGGAAGGGTGATCGGTGGAGTAAGCCACCCCACGGTGTCATTGGTTTAAGCTTAGAGCTATTGAGA
Organism: Boswellia sacra; assembly: GCA_013180625.2. Classification (NCBI taxonomy): domain Eukaryota; kingdom Viridiplantae; phylum Streptophyta; class Magnoliopsida; order Sapindales; family Burseraceae; genus Boswellia; species Boswellia sacra. Next base: position 93,645 of record SNVD02009169.1, on the reverse strand, counting down.
GCTGGTCTCCGGGTGCCTTTTGATAACTACGTTCGCCGTATACTCGATGCTATGGGCATCGCTCTTACCCAACTGTCGGCCAATGGGTGGAGGCTTCTGATAGCTTTTCAAAGTTTATTCAGAAGCGCCGGCCTTGGCGACCCTACCACCAATCATGTTAAGCACATATTTGCCATTCACCCGCCGAATGGAGAGAAGACGGGTTACTATTATATATCCCAGCGAGGGAAGACGGATGACCCCAACCGCCTTTTTGGCATTCCTTCCCATGTGAAAGAATGGAAGTTTAAGCAATTCTGGTGTGGTGGCGGTTGGAAGTATCAGGAAGGTGCTCGTCCAAAGGGGGAGAAGTTGAAGATTAGGAGGCATTTTGGTGTTTGTGGTACCATATTATAATGGCTCCTTATCTGACTTTGTTATGACCACTCTTGATCGACTGACATTATTTTTTGTTTTTGTTGCAGCTCCTTGGACCAACCGTCCGCTGTTGTCTCAAAAAGAGAGGGACGACTTGCAAGTGGTGCTCAAGCTACCCGTGGATGCGAAGAACGTGAATAACCTCACTGATCGGGAGCAGTTGGCCCGTCTTGGCTTATCACCTCCCATTCCTCCGGAAGGTAAGCTGGGTCATTACTTTTCGATCTTACTTCATCAAACATGTGCTTGCAGTCTTACCAGTTTTATTTTCGTGTAGGACTATTCCCATTACATCCTACCAAGAAGCGGTTTGCTCAACTTGTAGCCAAGATGCCACTTAAGCCTTTCACTCATGACAAACCTAGTTCATCCCAGAAGAAGCGGAGTGGCAGTTCTCCAATTCTCAGGCCTCCGAAGAGGAGAGCTAGTAGTCACAAGGAGGCTCCTGTACGAAAGCCAGTTCCTGAAAGGTCTGCCTCCGTTCAGCCTGCGGGTGAAGTGGCAACCTCCCAGCCTACTGGGAGCCGTTTACCTTCAGCCACTCAGCTACCCAAGCGCTTTACTTTTGACAGTACGGGCTTTCAGGGCGGCTCAACATGTGGAGACTACCTTCAGGAGTTGTCTCAAAATGCTGTACGCCTCATGCCTACCAATGTCTTTCCAGGAGACGTAAGACTCTCATACTTTGATGCGATCGCCGTCGGGATGGGCATCATCCTTCAGGTTAGGCTTCATTGAAACCCTCTCTTCCTTTTTTCTTTATACTTTGACAGTCATGCCTTAACTCCTTCCCTCTCCTTGCCTTCCTTTCTGTAGGCGACAGGACCCTTGGCTTAAGGGGAGTCTACCAATACCAACCTCCTCAAGGAAGTAAACCTTCTCACTTCCGAGGTTGACGACTGGAAGGCAAAGCATCTAGTCTGCCTTGACAACTTAACCGAGATGGAAAGTAGAATGGCAGAGATGAAGGAACAGATTGGTAGGCTGAAGGCTGACTTGTCCGAGGCCAAGAAGGAGGCAGCTATCCAGCATAAAAGGGCCAATGATTTTAGCCAAGAACTTCGAGAGAGAGCTACTACTGAGCAGGGTAGGATAGGCAAAGCAGTGGCTCGCTTCCGTAGGGGTCGCATCTACCAGCAAGCTATGGAACGCTCCTACATTGAGGGAGTCAATGGGGTGCGTAGATGGTTCCATGACCGCCATCCAGAGATTGATCAGTCACCCATAGCTGAGGAGTTAAACTTGGTGGAAGAGCCTATCCCTACAGCGAACCCCGATCCCGAGCAATTCCGCCGCCTCATCCTTAAAGATGAGGATTATGAGTCGACATTGGACACGGCAGCTTGGGAGGCCAAGCAAGGTGACTCTACCTCACCGTCTTCAGACGAAGAAGGAGGTGATAAGGCCACTTCTTAGCGATAATTGGAATTCTTCCTGTTGCCCCAGGTATGGCAACCCAAGAGGGGGGCTGAATTGGGTTTTTATTTATCAAAACGGATTTGTAAAACTTTTCTTGAAAGATAAAAATTATTTACTTTTTCTTTGAGAATAGAAGTGAAGAAGATGAAAATAGAAGTTATCTGATGCAATCAAGAGAATATAATAATTAATCTCAAGTGCAAGTAAATGTAAAGAGTATAGGGATAGAGAGAGTGCAAACTCTACGTGGTTCGGCAAACCTTGCCTACGTCCACGGGCTCCTAGCTCCACGAGCTAAGCTTTCCACTAAGTTGTAGAAATCTTTACAACTTGCTTGATGAACAATCTCACCAAGACCTTTTCTTCCAACTCTTGATAACACCACACCAAGAGTTCTTCTTGATGAACAACCTCACCAAGGCAACTTCCTTCAACCCTTGATAACACCACACCAAGAGTTCTTCTTGATGAACAACCTCCAAGGCAACTTCCTTCAACTCTTGATAACACCACACCAAGAGTTCTTCTTGATGAACAACCTCACCAAGGCAACTTTCTTCAACTCTTGATAACACACAACAAGAGTTCTCTCAAGGATAACTATTATCCTTTACAATAATATCTCACTCTCACCACAATACAAGAACAAAGATAATTTTTACAACAAAAGTATAACTCTCTTCAAAGAGTAGATAAATAATATAAAAGCTCTCACTTGATATTTCTCTTGGCTTTTTGCTTGATAAAATGCTTCTCTTGCACTTGTTTTTCTGAATGCATGCATGGGAGAAGGGCTCCTTTTATAGGCAAATAGGATGAACTTAATCAAGTGAAGACACCAACTCCAAATTTTCTGCCCACCATAAAAACCGTAATCTTGTCTGCCATTTTTGTCAATGTTCCGTTTGAAATTTGAAAATCTGCAAAACATAAAAGATCTGCACATTTGAATAAGCTTTCCAACGCATCAAGAATCAAGTTATTTGGATATCTGTAGCTCAAGAAATGGCCAAAACACCATTCGGTGCTCATGTGACTTGATTTTTCCTCCATGTGTCAGTCCACCGACTTGAATGATAATTCTGTCAGTCTTTCGTTTGAAATTTGAATTTCTTCAAAACATAAAAGATCTTCATATTTGAATAGCTTTCCAAAACATTAAGAATCAAAGAAGATATCTCTATCTTAAGATATGGCCAAAACACCATTCGGTGCTCATGTGAGTTGATTTTTCTTCTTTGTGTCAGTCCACCGAATTGCATGTCAATTATGTCGGCCTTCTGTTTGAAATTTGAATTTTTTCAAAACATATGAAATGCATTAAGTCATCTTTCCAATGCCACAAGAATCAAGTCATTTTGATTTTTCTAGCTCAAGATATGTCCAAAGGAGTATTCGGTGCTCATGTCAGCTGCTTCCATTTGTCTTTCAACTTGCATGATGATTTGGACAACCTTGCACTTGAAATTTGAATTTCATTAAAACATATGAAATGTTATAAATTGAGTAAGCTTTCCAAAGGCTCAAGAATCACGTCATTTGGATATTTGTAGAGATATATATGACCAATTGATTGAACATTGCTCATGTGTCACATTCCTTGAGTCAATCCTTGTTCTTAAACTTTGGTGCCTTTAACATGTAGTCTTCTCCTTAGCTTCAACACTTCATTTTAATAAGCCTCTTCTTGATTTTAAAATTATTTCAATGATCTTACTCTTGCACATAAATACACATGTTAGTAAATCTCAATTAATCAATGTGTATTGTTATCATCAAAATTATCATGTAGCCTTAGGGCTAACACTTCCAAGTAGGTAGATGCTTATTCATAGGAATAACCATATCACGGCTGCTCTCCAGGCCTTGATTTTACCTTTTACTGTCTTTACTTTCGATTCAATGTACTAGTTGAGGATGTGTGGCATCCCTCAACCAATTTTCAAATAATAAGAACACTAAAATTTTTTTTTTCTCTGGTGTTGTATTCTTTTACTTGTTCCATCTCATTGCAATTTGGTTATACGTGTGTTTTAAGGAGGTGCAGTCACAAGAATTCTGAATAATTTGAGCACTTTATTAATAACCTCTTTATTGGTCTCCCTATGGGAGTTGTTACACATGCATAAGCTCCTGGGCGGAGTCACTACATATAGAGAGGCGTGCGCATAACTCCTGGGTGGAGTTAATACATATAGAGAGAGGTTACAAGTAGTATTTCTTTGAGTGCTCGAGATTCCACGGACGAGGGAGCAACCTCCATCCGTGGTGACCAGTCCGTAGGTGCCTGGTCGGGCGATTGCTTTGACTCGATAACAACCCTCTTAATTAAGCCATAATGCTTCGTCAATGGGTTCTCGAGTATTTTGTGGCACTTGACCGCCTAGTTTATGACCACGGGAGGTTCTCCTCGGATTGTTAACAACTTATGTGCCTTCTCTTTAAAGGCCATATTGTAGCACTCTCGGGAGGCTCGCTGTTCACCCCTAACTTCTCCTACACCAGTCGATGTTGGAAACTTTAGGACATGATGATAAACACCCATCACGGCCTTGAAGTCATAGAGTGACGGCCGACCAAGGATGGCATTATACACTCCCGGATGGTCTACCACGAGAAAGTTTACCATCCTGGTTGTTTGCAGGGAACCTTCTCCCAAGGTCACTGGTAACGGAATCATTCCTTCAGGAATGACTTTTCCTCCAGTGAATCCTATCAGGGAAGTCTGGATGCCTCTCATATCTTTGCGGTTAAGACCCAACCGATCAAATGCATCCAGTGTCAGTATGTCAGCCGAGCTCCCGTTGTCAATCAACACTCTTCGTAGCCTTTTATTGGCCACTATCACTGTGAGGACCAAGGCATCACAATGTGGGTGATGGATGCCCTGCGCATCTTGCGATGAGAAGGAGATAACGTCATGACTTCCTACATTGGTGGAAGAGGCTGTCAGGTTGACCTCGTGGTGAGTGAGGTCGTTTCTTGCTTGCCTGACCAGATGCCTTCGGGCTTGGGAGCTCGAACCGGCCACTACTCCCCCAAAGATTGTGGCTACTTCTTCCAACGACTCCTTCCCTTTGTCATTTTTGTTGGATGACTCAGGGGGCCGATAAATATATTCCTGCAGCTGGCCATCCTTGATGAAACTCTCGATCTGTCTCCTCAATTCGAAGCAGTCGGCAGTATTATGACCATGGGCCTGGTGAAAGTGACAATACTTTCTCTTATCCCTTGTTTTTGGATTTGTTCGTAAGGGAGCAGGTTCTTTCAGGAGGCCTTTATCCTTGATTTCCTTAAGGATATCCTGCTGTGGCATGGTAAGCAACGTAAATGTACGGTGCTCCTCCTGAGGTTGATCATGATGCTCTTGACGGGGTCGGTTGGATGACCCTTGTAACAGGAAGTGATCATTTCGGATTGTGTTACATGCAGAGTGTCGGTCCGAAACTGATTTACGATTTTTATCATGAGGCATTCCTCTATGATTATCGTACGGTCTTCTATCTGTACGCGAGGAATTGGGTACCACCGGAGTTTGCCCAGGGTAATTGGCCTGAAAGATTTCCTCTGCATCAGCATGGCTAGAAACCCTTGTTAATGCTTCTTGGTACGTACATGGGAGGTTGACGGAGAATTCCCATGCTAGAGGGAGCTCCCCCCTGATTCCTTGAACCAAGCCTTGCATGGCGTAACCATCATGAAATAGGTCAACTCGTGAAACCTCCCGCTGATATCTATTCAAGAACGCACGAAGGGTTTCATTGCGACCCTGCTTGATTGAAAGAAGGCTCTGCGCTGGTCGACTCCGCGTTTTCATATTGTTGAAATGTGTGAGAAAACTGCGGGCAAGTTCATCAAAGCTGGAGATGGATGCAGCTGGTAGCCTTCTATACCATTGCCTAGCTGATCCTCCAAGGGTGAGAGAAAAGGTTCTGCACATGATTCCCCCTGAGACCCCTTGTATCTCCATATGCGAAACAAAAGAGTCTAAATGCTCTCTGGGGTCTGTCGTCCCTTGATAAGGCTCAAGTTGCGGCATCCGGAATCCATGTGGATATCTCTCCCTTAGAATATCCTCAGCAAATGGTGATTCCCATTGTGGACGACCATCTTCTTCACCTCCTGAACGTTTAATCAGCTTCTCCAGTTTATGGATTTTTTCATCCATTTCTCGTTTGAACTCCGCATAATGATTGTCTGATGTCCCCTCCTCCGAGACATGCATTGAGGAATCATCTGGGCGATGATTTTTAACTCTGGGTGGTGGACTGGGGCGATTTCTTTTTAACCGATAATTACCTCCTTGAGCGTAAGGGCCATGATAAGAATAAGCGGGCTGGTCAACATGACTTCCCCTTGATACATGTTCAACACTCGTATAGTGCCTCTTGTTCAGGGAGTGTCGAAGGTCCACTGCTGCTAGCTGTTGTTCAGATACAATGTGTGAGCGAGGGGGAATCTGTGGGCGACCATACCCCCCTTGAACAACAGGTCATTGGGGCACTCATTGGGTTATTCCTTTGGTTGAGCATTTTGTCCAAATGCTTGGCTAAACACAGTCACCATACGGTTCATCTGTTCACTGAAATTCCGCATGGTATGTTCCATGGCAGTTAATCGATTCGCCTTACCCCTCTTCGGTCTTCTCAGTGGAAGCCGGGGTTGCCTGAGGTTAGGCCCTACCCCAGAGGATATAACTAACGCCCTCCCTGTATCGACTACCCTCCGGCGTCGGGGAGGCGCTTCCACCTCAATTTCTTCATCAACCTCTAAGGAGGTCGAGTGTTGAGATTCGTGACTCATGATGTTTTTGAGTACGTTAGGATGAGAGCAACAACTAAAGAGGCTTAGATTGTCGTTCCCACAGACGGCGCCAACTGTTGATGCACGGTTTCCGGACGGCCGGGACGCGGGTCGGGGAGCGGGTCAGAGCTCGGGTGGTACGTCGGGGTCCTGCGAGCAAAGAAAAACAGTCAGGGGTGCCGGCGGTGGTGCCGGCGGTGACCCTCCGACGCTCAAGTCAGTATCCGGCACTCCGGAATTTTCTGAGAGAAATTCCTAGAGAGAGAAGCTCTCAAAAATAGAGGAATTGTAGAGAGATAATAAGTTCAGAAAAATGTGCATTTGTCAACTTACCTTGAGCAACGTTCCGGAGGGTTTATATAGGAGTCGGAATGGGCCATTGTGGAACCCAGATAATACGAACAGTAACAGTCACGGTAATGGGCTTACCGTATGGGCCCGGATAGTAGGATACAGTAATGGGCTTACTGTAATAGGCCCACTAATGAAATAATGGGCCCAGATAATGGGATACAGTAATGGGCTTACTGTAATGGGCCCAGATAGTGGGATACGGTAATAATAATTGAGCTGGGCTGGGTCATTATGGGACCAGATAATGGGCCCAGATAATGGGCCCAGATAATGGACCACAGTAATGGGCTTACTGTGTTAGAGACAATTAGGCCCAATATTATTATGGCCATAACAATACATAAAAAATATAATAAAATATAACAAATACTAATTTATAACTATATTTAACCTAATTAAAATTATTCTAATACAATTACGTCATCTTTTTCTGAGGCGTATATGAGTATGACATTTTGATAGGAAAAACAAAAAAGAAACTTATAAAATGTCCTATTTCATTTTAAAAAATCATTCAATAATTGGACATTATCAATTATTTATCTTAAATACGCTTTAGATGAATCTTTAAATGATATTTGATACAAAATTTTGTTTATATTTTTGTATTATATTAAATTTGGATATTTCAATAGATTTCAAAATATTTGTTAGATTTTAAATTTATAAACTATCAGTTGTATTATATGTTTAGAATTTATACAAATCATGTTACACATATTGTTGTCTAACTTGAAAATTAAAAAAAAATGGGTTGAATGGATTGGATTCGGGTAACACGTTAAGTTAACAGTCAGGTTTGGTTTTCTATATTTAGACCCTATAAGTTGATGGATCGGATTTGGATTAATATATTTTAACACGATACGAATACGAAATGATACGAAACCACTCTAACATGACCCATTGCTTGGTTTATTTTCAGGTTGCTGCAAGTGTTCTAGATATATGAGTAAAAATAAACGATAAGATGGAAGTGATTATGATATTAACTACATATGTAGAGAAAGGTGAAACAGAGGTGGGTCACTAAAGTAGAAAGTAAACAATGAAAAGAGAAGTGTGCGAGAGAAAGGAAGAGAAATAAGATGAGAATTTCATTACTAATTAGTAAGCAATTACAAAATGTTATGGGGGGTATCTATTTATAGACATAAGCCGCCATCTAAAACCACCCTATTAACCAATTACAATATGTCAATCTTATAACCAATTAAATCTTGTCTAAAAGCAAACCAATCATAATTAAAAACTTGTTACTACACAAACAAATGAAGGACACATCGTTTACTTAATTTGGTGGTAATCTATCACAAGCAAATGAGGTTTCCTTCATTTGTTTGTTTAGTAAGAATTGTTGAACTATGCTTGGTTTGCTTTTGGGCGAAACTTAATTGGTTATAAGATTGGCACATTGTAATTGGTTAATGAGGTGGCTTTAGAAAGTGGCTCATCTCTATAAATAGGCCCCTCTACACTTTGTAATTGCTCACTAATTCGTGACGAAATTCTCATCTAATTTCTCTTCTCTTCTCTCACCCACTTTTCTTTTCCTTGTTTACTTTCTACTTTAGTGGGCCGCCTTTGCTTCACCCTCTTGAAATATGTGGTAGATATCATAATCACGTCCATCTAATTGTTTTTTTCTTCCCCATATATCTAGAAAACTTGCGGTAACCCAAACCCCTCCATACATAAATTATAAAATGTTATTAGCACGAGCATTGTAGGTATATCCTTTGTAAGTTGAAATTATTTATAAAGTTATTATTGGAAGTATACTATGTGGCTGCAAGTAATTTATATCTTCCATATCACAAAACAATAGTACTGTCTATTTTCAATTAGTATACTCTATGCTTTATTTTATTTTTGTTACATTATTTCTCCTCTTTGTGTTTATCTTCCTTTATATTTGGAAGTATATATGTGATCATTGCAAACTTGAAGGTTCAAACAGAGACAATAACCTAACTTCTACAAATAGTAAACCAGAAGTTTCAAGGAATATTACTCCTCTTGAGTGCTGCCTTTCCTTATATATTTCATATCATTTATAGTGATCATTGCAAACTTGAAGGTTGCAAACAGAGACAAATTAAAGAACCTAATGTTCTACAAATAAGTAAACCAGAAGTTTCAAGGAATATCCAACTTGAAAAGCCTTGAGTTTGCTGCCTTGACCCTAGAAATAAAAGGGTATTCAATATGAGCCATGATTGTTTAATCAAATTTTTGTGCTAAAAAATTAGAACATAGCATAATAGAAGGCCAAAAGGCAACTCCTTAAGAAAACGCTAAAGCTATAAATTTTATGCGCCATCATATGTTTGAGGACCTAAAAATCCAATATATTTCTAAAAAGGACCCAATGGTCTTTTGAAAAAGTTTGAAAGAAAGATCTGACCACCAAACGAATTTATTTCTCCCCATGGCTAGACGTGCATTTAATTAGTTAAGATTTCAAAGATTTCAAAACAGTTTCTAATTACGATTTTGCTTTTTATACTATTGTTGCAAAATTAAACTTATATGGTGAAAATATATCTGAATATAGTATGATAGACAAAACATTGTCTACATTTCATGCCTCGAATGTGCTCTTACAATAGAACTATCGAGAGCGCCGTTTTAAGAAATATTCAGAACTAATTTTTTCTCTCCTCCTAGCTAAATAACATAATGAGATGTTAATGAAAAATCATCAATTACATCCTACTGGATCTCTACCATTCCTTGAATACTAGTAATTTTAATTGCCATGGGCAAGGATAGGAAGGAGGACATGGCAACATAATAGTTATCGTCGAGCTAATCATAAATCCTAGAGACAAATAAATGCCAAAAATACCTACTAGAAGTGGGAAAGTTATGAGGCAAAACGTTTCAAAGGCAAAGTTTTACAAAATAAACCTTATAAGAAATATGGAGAAACTTGTTATAGATGTGGCATGATTGGACATTATTCATGTACCTGTCGTACGGTTAAACATTTGGTAGAACTCTACCAAGCCTCCATTAAGGGAAAAGAAAAGAAAATTGCAACAAACTTTAATGATTACTTAGATCCCGTTGATCTAACTCACCTTGATGTTTCAAACTTTTTAGTAGATGTTGATAGAAGAATTGATCACTTCATTGGTGACAAAAATTTCCATACCAATTACACTTTAGTATTAGTTGTTTTACTTTGTTTTGTCATTTACCCATATGATGTATTTCTATGCTTTAAGTATTTCCATGCTTTATGTTATGTTATGTTAAGTTATCTAATGTATTTTCCTCGATGAAAGCATTATGGCTTTGAAAAACATGACGTCATTTTTAAGAACAAATGGTAAGGATATTTATTTAATTGATAGGGCAACAACACACACTATTCTTAAAAGCAAGAAATATTTTCTAAACTTGACCATGATTAAAGCAAAAGTAAATACCATATCAGGATCTACAAATGAAAGTAATACAGAATTTCTCTACATTACTTCTAATGTCTTTGGCCAAAAGCAAATAATAGAAAAACTTGATGCTTTATTATCCAGATTATTTATATGGTCATTGAAACAATTGAAGCCTATTTGGTCATAAACCAGAATTTTTTGTCCCAATGGTTTTCATGTTTTGGCATAACTATCTCATACATCTAGGATCCACTATGATGCATAAGATCATTGAAAACTCTGGTGGACATCCATTAAAGAACCTGAAGATTATTTTGTCCAATTAAAATACTTGTGTTCCTTGTTCACAAGGAAATAAAGTGGTGAGACCATCTCACTCTAAAATAAGTCTTAAATCCTCGCCATTTTATAAATAATTAAAGGAGATATATGTGGACCTATTCACCCACTAAGTGGACCGTTTCGTTACTTTATAGTCCTAATTGATGCTTCTATAAGATGGTGACATGTTTGTTTATTATTTACCCCTAATATTGCTTTTGCTAAATTGATGGCACAAATTATCAAATTACGAGCACAATTCTCAGACTATTTGATCAAAATTAATACGTTTGGATAATGCTAGAGAATTTACGTCACATATATTTGATGATTATTGTATGTCAATTGGAATTGATGTTGAGCACCCAATTCCACATGTCCATACTCAAAATGGATTAGCAAAATCTCTTATCAAGTTAGTCCAAGTAATTGCCAGAACTTCGTTGTTATATACAAAATTACCTATTTTTACTTATAGTCATGTTGTCTTACATGCTGCGGTGTTAATTCGCCTACGACCCACTGTTTATCACCAATACTCTCCTTCTCAACTTGTTATTGGTCATCAACCTAACATATCTCATTTAAGAGTATTTGGTCGCACTGTGCAAGTACCAATTGAACCTCCACAACGCACCAAAATGGGTCCTCAAAGAAGGTTACGTATTTATGTTGGTTTCAATTCACCTTCAATTATTCGATACATTGAACCATTAATTGGTGAACCTTTTACTGCATGATTTGTAGATTCTTCAATGGATATGGCATATCCTGATATGATATTTACTTTTGCTTTAATCATGGTCAAATTTCAGAACTATTTCTTTCTTTGAAGAATAATGTGTGTTGTTGCACTGTCAATTAAACAAATATCCTCAACATTTGCTCTTAGAAACGATGTCATGTTTTTGAAAGTCATATTCTTTCACTAAAGAAAATACATTAGAGAACTTAACATGACATAACATAAAACCTGGAAATGCTTAAATCATAGAAATGCATAACATAGGTAAATAACAAAACAAAGTAAAGCAACTAATACTAAAGTTTAAATGGTATGGACATTTCCATCACCAATTCAGTGGTCAATTCTTCCATCAGCATCCGTGAAAAAGTCAAATACATCAAGACGAGTTAGATCATCATGTTTTGAGTGATCAACAAAGTTTGTTTCAATTTCCTTTTCTTTTCCCTTAATGGAGGCTTGGTAGAGTTCTACCAAATGTTTGGCCATACGACAAGTACTTGACCAATGTCTAGTCATGCCATATCTATAATAGGTTTCCTAGTGTTTCTTAGGAGGTTTATTTTGTAAACTTTTTACCTTTGAAATGCTTTACCTCATAGTTTTTCCACCTTTTGGCAGGTTTTTTGGCATTTCTTTGTCTTCAAGATTTATGATTACCTCGACGATAACCATTTCTATGGCCTCATCCTCCTTTTGTCCTTGTCCATTACCATTAAAATTACTAGGATTCTTTTTAGGAGATCCAGTGGGACATAACTGATGATTTTTCATCAACATCTCATTATATTGTTTAGCAAGGAGGGGACAAGAAATCAATTCTAAATATTTTTTAAAACAGCGCTCTTGATACTGCTGTTGCAGGAGCATATTTGAGATATGAAATGTAAACAATGTTCGTCTATCAAACTATATTAAGATATGTTTTCACCATATAATTTCAATTATGTGACAATAGTATAAAGAACAAAATTGTAATAAAAAACTAATTTGAAATCTTGAAATCTTAATTGATCAAATTCATGTTAAGCCATAGCGAGAAATACATCCTTTTGGTGGTCAAATATTTCTTTCAAACTTTTCCAGAAGACTATTGATTCCTTTTCAGAAATATATTGGAATTTAAATCCTTACACATACGATAGCGCATAAACTTCATTGTTTTAGCCTTTTTTTTTAGGAGTTGCTTCTTTGCCTTCTAATATGGTATGTTCCAATTTTGCAACAAACAAATGTGATTGAACATTCGTGATCCATATTAGATACTCTTTTATTTCTAGGGTCAAGGCGGCAAACTTAAGCTTTTCAAGTTTCATATTTCGTGAAACTTTTTGTTCACTTAACTTTAGAACTTTAGGTTCTTTAATTTGCCTCTGTTTACAAACTTCAAGTTTGCAATGATCATTATAGAATAATATGAAATATATAAGGTAGATAAACACAAAGATGACAAATAACATAACAAGAATAAAGCACTATATATATATATATATATATATATAAACACATTGAAATTATAAAGTATTATTGTTTTCTAATGTAGAGGATCTAAATTAATGACATCCACAATGCATACTTCCAATAATAACTTATAAATACTTTCGGCTTAATATAAAAGTAGAGAATATACTTACAATGTTTGTGCTGATAACATTTTATAATTTATGTATGGATGGTTTCAGGTTGTTGCAAGTATTATGGATATATGAATCAAAATAAACAATTAAATGGAAGTGATTATGATATCTATTGCATAGGCAGAGAGGTGACACAGAGTTGGGCCACTACAGTAGAAAGTAAACAAAGAAAAAAGAAGTGGGCTAGAGAAGGGAAGAGAAATGAGATGGGAATTTCACTACTGATTAGTGAGCAATTACAAAGTGTGTGGTTGGGTGGTTTTTTTTTCGGGGGTTATAGACATGAGTTGCCATCTAAAGCCACCCAATTAACCAATTACAATATGCCATTCTTACAACCAATTAAGTCTTGCTTTAAAGCAAACCAATTGTAGTTGAATACTTGTTACTAAATAAACAAATGGACACATCATTTACTTAACGTAGTGGTAATCTACTGTAAATTTACAACACATCAATTTGGAAGCTATTAATATTTCCTTTTATCTTTAAAAACATTGGGATATTTTAGGTTTGACATGATAGGACTTTGTGGTCTATTAGATATTGATTCTATCAAATTGGATATTTGATTATACAGTGTCCACTTAATTTATAACTGCATTTATTAAACTATGACAAAGTAGAAGTTTCTTGAACCCTTTTCAAGTTTTTCTCCAAAATAGAATGATTTTCTAAGGGAGAAAGATCTTCGAAGACTTGAATTAGAAGATTTCAAATGTTGATCGAGCTTTGATTTTAATACTTTGGAAATCTAATTTCAAGTACCAGACCATCTAGATGTTTTGTAGTATTTGAGGATAGAGTTTCTATCTTAGAATTTACATGGGAACTACATTTTCGAACTTCCACACCTTCGAGATGTTACGGATCACTTCCGCCGCGCACAACAACAATTTTTTTAACAAATGGGCCACCATATATGGAACAAGTATCCAGCCCAAAAGACTAGTCTATTAGGTGGAGGAACTCCTCCCATATATAAGCCCCATGACCTTCCCTTAACCAATTAATGTGGGACTCACAATGAGGATTATCTAAATGGGGACTTCACATCTACAACAATCCCCCTCCTCAGACGTGGCCCCGGCGGGTGGCGGCGCCATCCTTGTCTGAACCACCAATGATAATCCTCCACAAAGACAAGGCCCCTGCTCCTTGTCTGAACCAAACGAGTCCACACATTGCTGTCTTGGGTTGGCTCTGATACCACTTGTTACGGATCACTTCCGCCGCGCACAACAACAATTTTTTTAACAAATGGGCCACCATATATGGAACAAGTATCCAGCCCAAAAGATTAGTCTATTAGGTGGAGGAACTCCTCCCATATATAAGCCCCATGACCTTCCCTTAACCAATCAATGTGGGACTCCCAATGAGGATTATCCAAATGGGGACTCCACATCTACAACACGAGATATCTATATCTTCCTATCAAACTTCTAGTGGAACTGATAATTCTTATCACCTTTGAGCATTGGTTCGAACCCAGTTTCTCCTTTCTAAAAGTATCTTCCATTACGTTTGGACACGTGTATATGGTCTTACAAAAATTCTATGAACTTACATGCCACTTTTCTAGTCTTTGTGAGACCTTTTAACTCAAGATTCTTTTTTATTTATTTATTTTTATTTTAAGACACCTATTTCATTTGGTGTTTGATTGATGATGCGTTACGCTTATTTGCCAAGGTGTTTGATTATCCACATGCTTCTTCCACCCTATCAAACAGTTGGCATACATTTGACATACCACTGTTTAGTGATACTAATTCAACCTTCTTTTATTTCTTTCGATTCTCTTCATTACTATGATTAATATATTTTATGAGAATATTTTTTTGCTATTAAGTTAGATAGATGATCAATAATATAGAAGATGAAAAGTTCACCTTTTATAAGGATATTAATTGAATAATTTTTTATTCTAGAGTTGTGTAGTGAAAGCGCAGGGAGTCTATATAATTTATTTTATTTTACTTATTTTAAGATCAAATACTAAAATTTTAAAATTTTAAATATTAAAATGTTGAAATGTTAATTTTTAAATAATTAATTTGCCAATATTTCTAATATATGAAAAACACAAGTAAAAACAACTTTACTAAATATATATGTCTAACAAAAATATTTTTATAATATCTTAATTCATATATTAATATTAAAAAATAAACATGTTATTCATATTTATATTTTTAGACTCCTAATTTTTATATTTTAGTTTAATTTAAAATTAGACATAAATTTTTAGTCATTGATCCACATATTTCAATGGTTGAGATGAGTGATGAGCAGCAGCGTTAAATGCAACTTGTTGACTTTCAATCTTAAACATTGGATTTTATAAAATTAATAGTCATAAATTTGTATCAATAAGTTTTGTAAAAATTTATATTAAAAGATCCACTCATATATATATATATATTAAAAACCCCAAACCTCCCTAATAAAGAATTGTCTCGGTTATTATTGATTCTAGAAAAAATGGTGATTGGGAATTTTCACTAAAAATATCAACTAACATATCTTGGAGTTTGCCATGCTGACTTTGATCATTTTCATTAGTAAGATATCATGCGTGATGTGGGAATTTTTTGCATAACTATACATAGATACAATCGAAGTAATTTGTTTGTGGAAGGTTCTGATGAAAATTATAGGGATTTGAACTTTCCAACTTAGCATTGTGACAGAAGTTTCCTAAAATCGATCAGCAGATACAAAATGACTTTGATTTTATCATGTCATGTGTATGACAGAGATGCCTATAAAGTAAAGGGATATATTTCAAGTCACTACTTCAAGGTAATTTTCCACCTCAAGATTTGTTTACAAAAAAAAAACAATGACTAGAGTAAAGACTTTTATTTTAGTATAGCCTATGATCATATATACATTAAGCATTGTTGGCCACTATAGGGCTCACTAAATCACATGAAGAACAACTAAATGATTCTAAAAGAATGTTGCAAAAAATTATAATCAATTATGCAAAAAAGAAAAAAGAAAAATATACGAATAAGAATTTGCAACATCCTGTAGTTAATCAAGTTGCAGAGGGTCCTTCTAAGCGAATGTAATCATACAAAATTCCTTGGAAAGGACCTCTGCTTCTTGACTGAGTTAGATAGATTGTGTTGTTTCCTCCTTGAAGTGCGTAGCTTGGAACATCAATGCTATAGAGCCTGTACAATCCATGAATTCCATGCCTGGCAATGGCATTGTCCTTGCCTATCAGCCCTGTGGAAAAATGAGGTTTTTCGGCGCTTGCGTCGTTGAACCGAACCTTTCATACCATTATTTAAAATAAAAAAAAAAAATTCATTAGCAGAAGAACTAACTGGCTGGATTGGTTTTTGGAAGTGCCTGAAATCTGAAAGATTAGCGTTTCATACCTGTAATTCGGATTCAGTAGCAGAAGCCAAGGCCACTTGAAGTGTATAGTTTCCTGTTCTTTCAACATGATATGGAAGTTCAAATATAATCTGCCATGTGGTTGCCTCGTACGTCCTGTTTCCTATACTCCTGCAATGGAAGATTATAATCAGGCCCTGGTAAATTAGGAAGACTCTTCAAGCCGCAGAGAGTTGAGAGATGAAATAACAATTACCTGGTAACCTGAGCAAAGAACCAGTCTTGAGTATAATCACTAACGCCAATGGTATATCGTAGATCGTCGTTGCGGTATATATCCGAATATTGTTCCCACAATCCATATTGCCTAAACCTGAGGTCATGTATATACGAAGTTAATCAAACTAAGCAGTAAAATTTAAGACTTTAAAATGTAACAAGCTAATTTTGAGTATGGCATTGAGTTGCTCACTTGTCCGGATGGTTACTGTATAATCGGTTCATGAGTGTCGGATATGGGTCTGGCACGTAGAATTCAGCAGCAGAGCGGTCTGGAATACCGATTTCCCACAATGTTGGACCATTTCTGGGAGGCTCGTATACAAGGACTCTCAAGTTAATGACAGATCCTGCGTTAACATTGTCAAGAAAATTAATCAGAAACCACAGAGGAAAACAAATGAAATATATGTTGGGCCTACATTTTTAGACCAATTGTTGTAATGGGCTAGAAAAATATCTGACCCATAATCTGTATTTTTAAGTACGTCCACTTAAAAGATTTTTGTTTCTAATTCTCTATTTTCAAAGGAAAAGTCAGATCAGTATTAAGACCAAGCTCATATGTTTTACCCGGTTTGATGGTGATATTAAAACTAGATTTGTAATCTCCAACAACTCCAGGGACCCATGCATATAAATTATAATCCCCTTCTCGAACATTTTCAATTGAGAAACGCCCTCTTTTGTCAGTTTTTGTCCAGAATTGGTAACCCTGATAAAGATAAATTAGTATACACAAAATAATTAGGACATCATTTACTTTGAATTCACCAAAAAATAAAAATTAAAAATTAAAAACCAAAGAAGAGAAGTAAAATGGTAAAAGAAAATCAACCTTGGTTTCTATTTGCCATGATCCTACATCTCCAGGTGGTGCCAACCCTACATAAGCAGAGTCTGCCCACTTTAAGCTCTCATTGATGTATCTAAGGTTAGGTAAATAAATTCAAGTTAGATTTACAATCTTTATGCTTTCTTCAATTGAACAAATGTGTAGATGAACAACAACCCATCTGGTTATATTTAACTGAGTACCGCTCATGGACTTGTAATCGACCATAGACTCTTCCTCTTTGATGGGATTTTGGGAAATCTTCTGATTGGGGGAAGTCATATGGCCAGCTTTGAACTTCTTTGATCATCTAGGGTTAATTAACAAACAAATATCAAGTGTGAGTTGGCGAGTGTTATTACTTATAAAACTATGCTGAGAGAATGAATGCTTGAGCATATATAATACATAATAACATACCTGAGCTTTAGCATCTTCCCAAAGCTCAAGGGGATTTTCATCGGATGAAACTGAGTTTAGATAGACAAGGACGGGACCCATCACTTTTTTCCAGGGCTCTCCATTCCTATACTCTGTGTTCACATCCTTCCCACCATAATGTGTACTCGTAAACATCTGTTCACCAAACAACTAAATTTCAGGATCATAATATTATTATATAAACTTACAGAAAACCTTCTATATAATTCAATTTGTTATATTATCGATTCCTCATAACTTCATATCAGTTTTAACATTATCCAAGTTTTGATATGATGATACCTTCTTTCGTTTTTTCCTCCAAGTTTCAAAGGCTTATGAAACTACCCATTGTATTCTATTTTTCTTTTTAATTCCAGTTCTTAGTGTTATTCTAGTATTACTAAGCATTTAAGGGTAAAAAAGGAATCAGCATTAGATAGTAGTAGAATTGTATGTACAAACATAAGGGGAGGTAAAGGTGATCTGCTCTTAAGAGAAAAAGTTAAAATGTGTAGAGACATACGGAGAGAACAGTAGGGCCAACATGGGATGTGAGTTCTTGTTTGATGGGGCCAGATGAGCGGAACTCATCACTTGGCGTGATCATCCAGAAGCCCACTGGTGGGTCAGAGCATATCCACCCGTGTACTCTGTTATCTTTGCTCTCGCTTGAGTACTGGTATTTGTCATCCACCTAACCCCACCACGACAAAACAAAAGTGTCACGGGACTTTAAAAATAGAAGAATAATATTACTGACGCCAAAGATACGGACAAAAGCATCAATGTTTCAACCTCCTTAAAAGCAGAGTCTCAAAATGGATCAATTTAATTGGAACCAACATGATTTAAGCACTTTGAAAAAGAAAGCTCAAAGCAAAAGCCTTCGAGGAATCTTTGTCTAAGCGATTATGGGCGTAACTTGAAGTCAAAATCATATATGGTTTACCAAAAGCTGAGAATAACTTCAACAGAAAGCTTATCTAGAATTAACCCTTTTGCTTTTCTTAATTGTCACTTCTATCAGTAGAAGTTTAATTAATTGATTGATGAGGCCTAAAGAAACGAGAGGTACCTCTCCTCTGAGGTCAGGATTGATTGGTTTGGTCAAGAGAACAGCCTCAGGATAGGCCAGAGGCTGACCCGTGGCACGGTCTTCGGGCATTGGCATTATCCTTTGCCTGTCGTCTGCTATTGCCATGTAATGAAACCTATTCAATTTTCATTTTCAAAACGAAATCCACATGTCAGCAACTCAACTTAGAGATCTAACTGGTTAAAAAGGACTGGATGATGTGTTTACTTGTTTCTCTGGAGCTTGAAAACTGCCCTAATTTGATCCATGTCGACATCAGGCCAGCCTTCTTTGCGTTCCAGTATGGCATACACATAGAGTCCTGAGCAGCCACGCCGCATAATATACCTGCAAAGTTAAAACTGATATCAATCTTCTACAATTCCTTTGTGTCTATGTGTTCTTAAAATAATTAAACGTACAATAGTGCACCTTTTGTCTACATTTAATGGAACATTTTTGTCACGGGAACTGCTCCATTTTCTTGTGAATGAAACCTCTACTTGATCTTCATTTTGCGCAATCACCTTGAAATCTGTAGTTTCTAATCTGCATATATGGAAATTATTTTTCAGATATCTTCATTTTTTCTAGCAACAATACAATATAATTATATAAATGCAAGTTCTAGGAAATTAAGATAGATCAAGGGAAGAGAATTTACTTGTCATAGATTCCACTTCCTCCTGGCTCGTACCAGACCACGTCCCAGTACCTACAAATTGTTGGTTTTGTCAAATACAGAAAATCTAGTATAACATATGGAGACTGAGATTGTGAGCCAAGTGTATATGTACATACCCTCGATTGTTATCTTCATTGTCTGTTTCTAATACATTTTCAATTCCTTTATATTTTATTCCTAAGATTTCACCTTCTGGGCTCGAGAAAGTAACTTGCACCAAGCCATTGCTCATAACCACCTAAAACATTCATCAATCAGAAAAAAAGTGAATATAATTTTATTTATATAGCTAATGCTATCTTAACTAATATACATAACCATTCAAATATATTAAATAAAAGTAATGGGTAGTTGGAATCTAATCACGGCTAGTAAAGAATTAATAAATAAATGTAAACAAAAGATTGTCAAAGTGCTGTTACCCGTCTATGATTTTGCGTCTGCAGTTTCACCCCGAGCGACCTGTCGTTGATGCTCCTTAGAACTTTTCTGCAGACAAAAGAGAGAATGTTGGCAAAACCGACGTGTCATCTTAATCAAATTAACTAAGAAACAGAAAATAATAGCAATAAACTTAACTGGACAAAGTTCTAAATTTCTTTGAATAGGTTAGAAATCAAAATTAAAGAAGAATTAACGCCCTTTAGGCACGATAACGTATTTGAAAAGAAAAATTATGTGGTTGATTTTCTATGCCAAAGTTCACGTTTTTCTTAACAGAATAAAATGAATGCATGGACTTTCAGCAGCAAACAAGTTTTAAATCATCCTTATATTTTGGACTTCCATTTTTATTATTTTTGATAAAATTAAATTAATTTACATAAGAAATGACTTATTCTGCGTACACATTAAGAATATTTAAAAGAAAAGTGAAAAGTGAAGCTGCAAAGAATTGTGTTTCCACCGGCCCAGAATTCAATGGTTTCACACGATGAACATTCTAAGGCGCGATCGACTGAGTTATAGGCTTTGGTTGATGGCGGTCATGTTGCGGCATTCGGGTCGTTGAACTTGAATGAATGGCAATTAAGAAAAGTGATCTTTTGGGTTCACAGCTGTAGAAACTTTTTGAGGGTACAGAGAACAAGAAGACAATGAAACTCGTCTTTATGTGTTGGGAACAAACACAAACTACGAAAATTAAGAGAGAGAGAGAGAGAGAGAGAGAGAGAGAGAGAGAGGAGAAGAGTGAGCCAATAGTTTTGGACACATTTCACCACACAAAATATAACTCGAGAGGATAAAAAAGTTTGTACAGAAATTAAAACTTTTTAATTCTCTTCAAGAGTCTTCCTAATAATTAAAGCAAAGCTCTCTCTTTCTCTCTCTCACGCGCTCACAATAACACAAAACAAAGAAAATAAAATGATAAGAGAGAAAGCGCAAGAGAGAATGAGGAAGAACCTAACTGGGGTCTTCTCACAGCAAACGCCGAGGAACAAGTGCAACAGAACAAGCATTACTAACGACCCAACAATCGAAATCCACTTTATACACCTCCCCTTCTTCATTGTTCTCTAGATGAAGAAATGCTGCCTGCATTAAACAGAGAAGAGCTGAAATTATAACTTTAACTTTCCACAGAGATAACAGAAATGGAAAGACAGGAAAACGGGAGCAAATTAAAGAACCTACAAAAAGAAAAACCAAAATATAGCAATGAACAAAATATCCCATCAAACAAAATCTTCTAAGATAATGGCAACATACGCTTTGATAATTATGTTACCTTATTAAGAAAGTGACACCTTGATAAAAAGGGAGAGAGAAAGGAGAGATTGTGTATCTAGCTACTTGGTGTGTTGAACTTGTTATACATACTTCTGTCTCTGCAATCGTTACTAAATTAATGATGATCAGAGCTGCTAGGGAACTTAACAGCCGAAAACGTACATCGACAATGTAATGGCAAATGAATGGTCTATAAATAAGTGTAATTGAAAGAAGGGGTTTCGCGCAATTCTTTAAATTAATAGTTATTTTTTTGACTATTCTCAAAGGTTAAGTTGTCTCTACTGCGGGAAATGTCAAAGGTTAGTACTGCTTTTCGTGGTTTCGCGGTTTCATTATCAGAGAGGGGGTTTGTTGAGTCTTTTGGATCAAGTTATTGGGTAATTTTGTCATGGGAAAAGTATCACGTGACATTGAAGGAAGCTCAAAAGGGTTTTAATTCTGAAATATTTGATCACTTTGATATTTTGTTGGACATATTAGATTAAGATGAAAATTAGAATTTGAGTCGTAATTGATAGGTTCTTATTGCTCAATAACTGGAAAAAAAATAGAAAAACAAAATTGGGGCGCCAAACTTTTAGGTCGGAAATTTGGTCAAACTCACATATGTTCAACAACGCACGTAAAAAAGATGAATACAACTTATATAATTATGTAAAATTAATCTTATATATTATCAAAGTATTTATAAGTCAAACAGTAATAGAGAATTCTTAATCTAATTGCTAAGATGATTTTTGACTCATTAAACTATATTACATTTACTTTTTAAAAGTTGAGCAGCTGAAACCAATTGAGCCCATTAAAATAATTTAAAGTTATTTCAATTTCTACCTTCAATAATAAGATTTTTTTTTTTAATGATTCGAGAATGTGTCAATGAAAACCATTCTTTTCACGCGATGTATAAACTTGTAAACATGTAGGAAGACAGACCAATAACACTCAAACAACGGGAAATATGATATATATTACTCGTTGATCAATGCAAATTTATTTAATCAAACATGCGTATTATATCAGAAACCAAATTAAGAAAATACGAATGAAAACATATACTACGTACCAGTCAACCAAAATAGTAAAAAGAATTAAGAAAAAAAAACAATAAAGCAAAATGAATCTAAACAGCGAAACAAAAGAAGTTTCCAAACTATCTCGAGGAAGACCAACAAGAAATTGTAATAATTTCTTTTATAACTGATAATTCTCTATTCCCTATGGGTAATCAGCTAAAAGGTTTCAATTATTGCCATCAGAGAAGTAAAAACAACGTTGTTAACATGTCGAAGATTAATGGTTCTGGAAAAGAATAAAAGGGAAATTAAGGAAGGAAAACCAAGCATATTTATTATGTTGACAATTTTTTTTTCTTTAACCATTAGCTTTAAAAGAAAAAAAAACCTCCCTAATTGGACAACATGCTATAGAGAAAAATTACGATTAAAAAAAGAAAAACCATAACTGCTATGGAGAAAAATAACGATTAAAAATAAAATAAAATAAACCATAACTACTGTTGCCTCGTCTTATTGAAGGGATTTAAAAAAAATTATAACTACTCTTGCCTCGTCTCATAGAAGAGATTGTTTATGATAATTAATTTAAATTATCAATAATGCTTTATTTATAAAGTCTATATATAAAATTTGTTTACAAAATTGATATATAATGTCAAGTGAATGGAATGATGTATGTAAAAAAATCAATATAACAAATACAATATCATCTGACACTGAATAAATGATATCATATTAACTTTATATATAAATTAACTTTCTAAATGTAGCATCCCTCTTTAAGTTATATGTAAACTTG
The DNA here is from genome assembly GCA_013180625.2 of Boswellia sacra. NCBI lineage: Eukaryota > Viridiplantae > Streptophyta > Magnoliopsida > Sapindales > Burseraceae > Boswellia > Boswellia sacra. Next base: position 70,339 of record SNVD02009169.1, on the reverse strand, counting down.
CTAACATTGTATATAATATATTAATTAGATTAATCATATAATTAATATACTAATGATAACCTAATTATAATTGATATCTATTAATTATGTGCAGTTGTCGAAGAATATTTCAGCCCATCATTGTAAATGAAACGTTAATTCCAATTTCTTACCATATTGGAGTCAATGCCCACGGCTTGTGAACCATGGACTAGCGATAAAAATAAATAAAATAAACATATTCTACATATGACTGCATCTCGTGTTTCATTCAACAGAACCGATAATTAGAATGGTCCAAATGATCAACTTATAAGCCAAGGACAAAAAACAAGATATACAAGAAAGAAAAACGTGTAGAATAGTTTAACAAAAAAATTTGAAGATCTAGTGATAGATTTCCTAAAAATTGTGCTTTCTATAAATTAATACTAATTAATTTGGTATTCAAGTTCTAGTTTCGACCTTTGTCCAGGACTTGACCAGTATTAGAATTATGTTAATTCCACGATGTTACCAAATCTGAACCATGTTGTGAACCCACAGCTCGCATAGATAGAAGGCAAGGTGATGACCCACTGACCCACTTCAAACGCAATTTGAATTTTCAATGCCGTAACATATACACAAAAACCAAATACTCAAACGTATGGGTACCACAACAGCACTCGAAACACAACACCACTATTCACCAACAACACCGCCCGTGACAATTTTTCTCAGAACTTTACCTGAACCAGTATTCCATGCTTCTCCCTTTAACCTGACCTATAAGCTTTACATATGTGTATATTAAATGTATTTCTAGCTATGTAGTGGCGCACAACTAGCTCCACAAAGTGGTCGGCTGCAGCATGCAAATAAATGGCAATAATAACAACGTATAATTCTTTAATATATATCGATGATCTCTAGAAAGTTATTGAGTAGTTTAATGGTAGTCTTTACTGTTTAGGTTTGTGATGCTCCGATTAAGCAGTAATCTTCAAGGTTTATTAGGTTTAGGGGAAGTTTGAAGAGACTTTAGGTATAGTTTAGTTTAGAATATTGTAGGTTGTGGCTGGAAATTGCATCCAGCTTTCCTGATGTGATGTCAAAGTTCGTTAGTTGAAAGGTGAACTAATATGAGATTAGAAATGTTGAGGTTGCATCTATGTATGTCAAAATTGTTTAGTAAAGTGGTTGAACTTATATTATGAGTAGCAATTTCAAAACTGGTTAGTTAAAATGGTTGAACTTAGGTCGGGTCCTTCTCCTTAGAGGCGTCAGGGTTGATTAAGTCAATATTTTCATCAACTCCCAAGCTATATTTCTATTTGATTAATTTCTATTAATCCTCTTCCAACTTCAAGCTTTCATCTAAGCAGTACCAGAATTTGGATGTGATCGAGTAATTAATTTAATAAAACAACTTGAGAGAATTGGTGCGATCAATTGCGGCAGATTTCTTTTTGTGGAAGGCGACAATTACTAAATTCAAGACATAACATATAATCCACTAGAGAAGACTTTTTTCCACCAATTAACATAAAATAAATAACAATATATAATACGATCAGCATAAAATATAATAAACAACAATAATAATGATGCAAGTTACCTGGAATTCCAAACTTGATCTTGAGCAAATGAAGAACTTATCTATCACACCAAATACAATCTCGGTATAAATATATAATTTGAAGGAGAAGGTCAACCGTTTTGTCTTTAAATTCACCACTATTTCCTGATATAGAATGGATTAAGTTCACCCATTATAGAATTTTAATAAGTTATTTTAGTTCCACTTAAGTTTCTAATCAATTTCTGATTACAAAAGGATATTATTTTAATTAGCCATAGTCCAATCTTAAAACTAATTCCATCCTCTTCCTCACCACGTAAACATAAAATCCAATCAAACGATGGAGGTATTCTGAGCTCGCGATCTTTCTAATCCATCATACGTCTTCTACAATTTTTATAAAACTAAACTATACTTAATATAAATTATTATGAGAAAAACCAAGAATATAATTAATGTGATGTGAACCATCACTTAATATTTATAAGTATATACCGAACTCTCAGCGTCAGCCTGTCCCTCTAGGGGGGCATTGAAGAGAAGCAATATATTAACTCCATTGACAAAAGGGATTGCTAAAATTGTCGTCCACTTTTAGATTCTTAATTCTAGAAGAACCTAAACCCTCCATAAAACGACATTTTATAATCACGTACCAACAGCAAATACCTGCAATGACAAGCCAATCACATGATTTTAACTACCATACCAGATCATAACACGTGTGCCGCCCATGGATTAGATTCCTTTACCTTGTTGTATTTGCCCCTCTTTTCGCTCTGCCGAGGGGAGACAAAACTTTTGTCTTAAAGCCCTATCAAAACAGTGCTTCATTAAAATAAAAGGCAGTGCTATTTGCATTCTTTATGGAATATATATACATATATATAGGTAAACGATCTTTCGACATAAATTTTTTATACAAAATTATGCACAAATTTTTAACTATTAATTTATAAATTCAATGATTGAGATGATAAATGAGTTTATTGTATTAAATATAACTTTTTGATTTTTCGATCTCAATAATTGGATTTGATGAGATCAAAAGTCATAAATTTATATTAGTAAATTATGTCAATAATTTGTGTTAACATATCTCTTCCCATATAAACATATATATAAAATATTATAAATAACTCTGAATTAATATCTAATATTAAACATAACCCCTCTGTTTTATATAATGTTATCAATAACCTTGTTAACATCAAATTCTGTTAAATTAGTCCCCTGACACATTAAAAATATATATAAAAATTTATTATACCCTTCAACTGTACTATTTTTCTTTATTTAAATATTTTATCATAGGTTTAACATTTGAATTAAAGATTTATAGAATTTTCACTAGTAACCTTATATTAGAAGACAACAAATATAAAATTTCTAAATACAATAATTATAAAACTCTAAAAAAAAGATACATAACAAAAGTCCAATTAAATAAATAAGTTAAATATAAACAAGAGAGGGTGAATTAAAATAATCAAATTTAATTAATGGATTAAAATGTAGTATTTTAATGCTAAAAAAATAAATAAAATTAATTAAGCTAACTAAAATAAAACAAAAAACTAAAAGAAACTTTCTTATAATTAAAATAAATAAAATATAAAAAATTATAATAACTCGTAAAAAAGTTCAAAACCCTAAAACATAACTATTTTGAATTAATTTTAAAATTACTATAAAACACCAACCTTATTCAAATAACTAAATTCATAGAAGAGTAGTTTATTTTGAAGGTTTAGTTGATAGTTGATTTATTTATTTTACATATTTTATTGTTCATGATTTATTTCAATAAAGTTTTGCACATTGTTTTATTTAAAAAAATAAACATGTAACTACTTAAGCAAATGACTTAGGTTACTTTTTTACCTCTTAGGTAACTGAAATTAGTTAATGGTAGGGTATTGATAATATTATATAAAATATCAGGGTCATATCTAATATTAGGCCTTAGTTTAAGATTATTTGTAATACTTTCCCATAAATAGAAATTATTTCAAACTTTTCTTTTATAATCAAGTACGTAAAAATCTAACTCAAATTAAGTTAAAAAACTAATCTTTAATTTTTTTTTGAATAATTCTAACTATCATAATTTTTTGATACAAATTTATCATACAAATCTATGTGTCATGTAATGGTTTGAGGAGCGAATTTTAAAAATTAATATCACTAGGTAAGATTAATGATGTAACAATCATGCAATATTGTCAAATGAGTTTGTAGGTATACTGAAACAGCCCATTTTTTTTGGGCTAATTACAGAAACCCAAGCCCAACTGATTTTTTTATAATCAGCCCATCACCTATAGCCCAGCCCACTTCCCTTTCATTTTAATTAATTATAAGACAAGAAAAAAAAAAGAAAAAGGGGAGAATTCCAGAAAAAATGGAGAGGGGTGACGGCTGAAGAGAGGAGAAAGGGAAGTGACAAATTCTGGGAGCATTTTTGAGGGCTTTCTCAAGGTAATTATTTCATTTTTAACCCAAATTAAATTCAATATCTTGAATTCTAACTATAGATATGAATTTAGAGGAGTTATTAGACATTTGAAAAATTTTTAGAGAGAGAAGATAGAGAGAGAAGGAAGAATAATGATGAAATTGGAAGTATTATTCAATGTATTTCATATTTTTGTTGATTGTTATAGAATTTGTTTGAGGGAATTTTGAGTTTTGATGATAATGATAGAAATTTAGGGTTCTGTGAACAGTAACAATTCCGAAAATTTTTACAATTTATTGGCTTTGAATCTAATTCTGAAATTTATATATGTTAAAATAGACATCAGAAGGATTTGTTCAAAGTTGGAATCATTGAAAAATGTTGAGTATACCATTTTATATGAATTTTCGAAGTTTACTGTTTACTACTGGAAATTCAGTTTTTCTACAGAAAATCAGTTTTGGGTAAGTGATTTGAGGTATCTAGAGGTCTTCAAAAATTATGAAATTTGGGATATGAGTTTGTATGTATGTCTAGTTTAAATCTGGAGAGTTTTGTGATTTTGTGAATTTATCACAAATTGTCATGTATTTTGGAAAATGGAGAGGTCAGTTCTGGAAATGAATTTACAGAATTTTTGTATCTAGAAACATGAAGATTTTGAGGTATTTAATGAACTTGGAATGCTATGAAATTTTATATGTTATTAGATATGTATGTGTAGAAGGTCTGTATAAAATCTTAGACAATTTTGACAAGTCAGTTATTTATTAAAAATCAAAGAACAAGAACTGTTCTGTTTAAGAAGTTTGAAAATGGAGTTAATTAGGATTGATTGGATTAAGATATGAAGTTGGATATTGAGAAATTTAAATATTCAAGTTGCTTACTAATTGAATATGATGTGATGAGCTCTTTTATGATATTAGGACAAGGAAGGATTAATTCTTTGTTGAAGAATGTGGTCGGATAAGCGGAATGCTGATTTTGGAATCAAATCCGAGCTAATCGAGTTGTGCACCCAAATTTGTGAGTGGGTTATGTTTTGAGAATTTCATATTATATTCAAGTGTATTAAATTTATGGCTTTTCATATGATTTAAGTTATTAGTTTAATTAATTGAGTTATATTAAAAGTTTTTAGAATAGATCATGATGATTTATGTATTTTCTGAATAGGAGTGTGTAAAGTATTAGATTTTGGATAGAAGAGATGGTTATGGGTGGTGCTAGCAGATTATTTTAAAAATATAGCAATTGTTATTTCGATAAGATTGAGTACAAGAGAAAAAAATAAATTTAATGTGGAAGTTGTAGCATGAATATATATGTTGGTGAAAAGTAGAAAGTTTTTGTTTATAATTTGAAAAGAGTTGTATAATTAAATGAATTAGTATAGAAATTGAGGTATTGAGTTATTTTCTTTAAATAAATACATATGTTGAAGAAATGGTGATTTTGGTTAACAAAATGTTAAGTGATTGTATATTCAAAATAATGGCAAATTAAGAAGAAAAAGTTTTGGAAAGTAGAATTTAAATTCTGTAGGGGTGATAATGCAAAATTTTAAAACTGCCCAAGCAGGGGCTGAATTACAAATTTAGAAAGCTGTTCCAGAAATTGTAGGGACCTACATGCAAAATTATGAAAAATTTAGAACATTCAAAAGATTTGAGTTAAAGTATGATGTATGAGATTTTGAGATAGAAATATAAATTATGGTTTATAGTGAGATGAAAAGTATTTTATTTTATGGATATTTTAGAAAGTTTTAGAAAGAGTAGAAGATTTATTTTTCTGGATAATTAGAAATATGTTTTTAGTATTTATTTAGCTATGTTTATTTAGCATTTAATAGAATTTCTGAGAATTTTAGCAAATTCAGAAGAATTCAAGTTAGTTTCTTTTTTATTTCTCGAGGGTAAATAGACTCATTTGTTATGTTTGCTTTCAATTATTAAGATGTTTCAAATCTAGTTTTCCAAATGGTTATAGATATAAATTTTAGTTGCAAAGTTAGTTTTAAACAATGATCTAGCATTTTTAAGAAAGATTCATGTTTTATATATGAATCGTTTTCTATATTATTATAGATGCATATTTTACCATTTTATAGAAAGTGTAAAAGCAGAACAATTATGATCATTTTTTTTTATAGCAATTTGATTTCAAGGATTTCTCAAAGTATTTGCAATTATTCTTTTAAGTATTTATCATGGATTTTCAAGGATTCAGATATTATGAGTTTCAGCTTATATAAGTTTCATAAATTTTGAAAAGAAATCAGTTTTAGAGAAAAGAAGAAAGTTTAATTATATTATACTAAGCTAGTACCCAGCTCACTTAGACAGTGAGACAGCAGATTTCAGATAGAAAGATAGAGGCCTTTGGGGCCCGTTCAGACACACATAGAGGCTTTGGGCCGTGTGATCTGGGCGCTTTAGCCCTTTGGGGGCAGCTCTACGCATGCGTATGACTAGATAGCAGGCCTGCGCGATGTTAGATCTCGCCAGGTACAGATAGCTCTGCCTGAGTGATGTAGATCTCACCAGGTATGAGAAAATTCAGATAGCTCTGCCTGTGCGATGTTAGATCTCGTCAGGCAGGATCAGACAGTTTCAGGGGTACTTGTTTAGTATAATGAAAAGAGTTTCGAATATGTTTATATGAGTTAGTTTGAAAAAGAAGCATGATTCACAATAGTTTCTTTTGAAAGAAGATTTTTAAGAAAATTAATGTTTTGCATAGTAAATAACTGAAGCGATGATTTTAGCATGATCATCAAGAGCATCGTATTATACGATTGAAGATGATTATTTTATTGTTTTAAATATAACTAGTATTTTGATGAATTTAGTCATTCAATAGTTATTTATTTTAAAGTTTTATGACATTTTAGATGATATGAAAGTTATAGATTATAAAGACTATTTTTTTTATATAAAGCAAATATTTATTTTATAACGATACGATTTCTTTTGGATTTAATTACAATTACATTTTTTTTATCCCCACTCACTGAGTTTTATACTCACATCTTTGTTTTTACTTTTCTTTGTTTTTAAAATTTTTCCCCCCAGGATGAAAGCAAAATGTGATCTAGTTAGGAAGTGTGGAGGCCCAGCCACGTGATGGTGCAAGGATAGGTCAAGGTTGTAATAGTTAAATTGTTTTATATAAATTTCATTTATGGATGTAATGGAAATTATTTCAAGTTTGTTCTATGAGAAAGACAAGAATTAAGAAACAGTCAGTAGTCTACAGTTTTAGGCATGATTCGCCCGTGTAGCTAGGGGCGGGTCGTGTCAATTTGGTATCAGAGCCTGGTTAGGATTCTATAGACTCTTATCATATCAGATAGAAGTATTTGCTCTGGAAAGATGTAGTTGTCTGTGGAAGCACCATCAAATTTAGACGTGGCAACCTCATATGAACATAGTTGGAGAAATAAATTGGCTTAGCCCTAGTAGCTCAAAGAGAGATTAGTTAGTTATGACTTAGTTATGACGTTAGACATTTAGAATTTGTTGCTTACCTAGCTATTTTACAACGTAGCTGTTTGTTCTATGTTAGTATTTTGAGTTGTTATGATATGAACAGAAATATTCGATATAAGGCTAAATAGTTTATGAAGCATTGTGGATTTGAGGATTTATGTATAGCCTAATTTTTGAGTTATGTTAGTGCTATGAATTGTGATGATTTTCATATAAAAACTAAGATTATATGAAGAACTGAGTTATGATAATTGTAATATGAGGAATTACATGGTATATGCTATTTTAGAATACAAGGTATACGGAGGAGGAATTTAGAAAATTATGATTTGCTTGGATGATTTTTATGATAATTGAGTTATGCATGATATGTAGTATACGATGACATAAGATGATTGAAGCTTTTACTTTGAAGCACTAGTTTTGAGAGTAGTAAGTTGAGATATGAAGATGCATTGAACGATAAAGAGCATATAGATATGAAGATACATTGAACGATAAAGAGCATATCTTTACATAGTAGTGTGAAATGATGGGAAAAAAAAAATTATATTAGTGAAGATCAAGTATTCAATATTGATTTTATTACTAATGAGATAATGATCAAGATTTTAGAGGGCGTGGAAGTACTTTTGTGGAGCATAGAATTTATTTTCTTGATGTATTGTCAGAAGTGGGTCATTGGATCTTTAGTCCAACTTATGTGATGTATATGGACAAGTAGAAGGATTTAAGTGACTTAATAAGAAATATAAGGTTGGCTTCGCTTAGTTATGAAAGTGGAACTACATCAGTGTCATGACCTAACTAAGACTTTGAATCATGTGAGATAGTTTTGAAAAGAAGTGATTTGTATGGTTATCAGTTATGACGTTTTCATGTTATTTATATGACGAATAGGGCTTTGAGGTAGTAAGTTAGATTTTCAAGTGATATTTCAGTATATGCACATATTTATATTTGACAATGTGCCAAAGGAACTATATGTATTTGTATACATTATGGTATACAAGTGGACTCTTTATCTTGTATAGATTTCAACATGATTATTTGATTCAACTTATGGTTATGACTGGGCGTACAATATGTTTTGCAATAATAGATATTAGCAGAAGTCAAATTATTATTGGTGGGTTCTATGATGAACGAAGCATTTAAAGAGTCTGAGGCTAATGACATTATGTTAGAAGTTTTGGTGATTGATTTGAGATAAGGACAAGAGTCCATGATGATGGAAATACGTATGGGACATGTTGGTGTTATTGATGTTATTATAATTATTATTGTTCTAAAATGATTTGCAAGTTGGTTAAGTTTGAAAGGCAAATGTTATTCTGTTAGATTTTCATTGATTTTTTTTCATATATGCATCCATGGTCTTTTAGATACAAGTTCCGAAGTCATGTACGATTCTTACAAGTGCTTTATCAAGTTTGTGTAGTAGAAGTATAAAGAGTGCCTTTAGTAATGACATATCTTGGTTATTGCTTTCCTTCGGAGCGCCGGGATCCTAAGGATAGCGATAATTAGGATGTGTCGTGCCAATTTGGCAACTCATTAATTGATTTTAAGAAGTGAAAATATGTATGGGAGAAGTTAAGAAAGAAGTGGTTACATTATAAGTCAAAAGAATTGGAAATTTGTCTTCCTAATCTAGAGACAGATGTTGATTCACATTGAAGATGAAATATTCTTGCAACAAACAGAGCCTTATTCTTCTTTTGTGAGAAATCAAAGATTGTAGCCTATTAAAATGACTCTTGGTAGTGAATGAAGAAATAAAATAGCCGTGTTACATGATTTTCAAGCGTACGATTATATATATATATTGTTACACAGTAATACATGAATATATATAATAGATGCTAATTAGTATCACATGAGAATGTTTTATGACTTGAGTATTTTGGACCTTTTGAAATTTCGAGGACGAAATTTTTTTTGAGGAGGTGATATTGAAACAGCCCATTTTTTTTGGGCTAATTACAGAAACCCAAGCCCAACTGATTTTTTTATAATCAGCCCATCACCTATAGCCCAGCCCACTTCCCTTTCATTTTAATTAATTATAAGACAAGAAAAAAAAAAAAAAAAGAGGAGAATTCCAGAAAAATGGAGAGGGGTGACGGCTGAAGAGAGGAGAAAGGAAAGAAGTCAATTTGAGGGTTGTGTGAAGAGAAAAATCAGCTAATTTTCATAATTCCAAGACAATATTAAGTTATATTTGTATTTTTCATGCAAGAGGATTGAAATTTAAGGAGATATTTGGATGTTTTATAATTTTTAGAGAGAGAAGATAGAGAGAGAAGAAGAACAATGATGAAATTGGAAGTATTATTGAAGGTATTTCACACTCTTCTTGATTTTTATGGAATTTGTTTTAAGGAATTTTAAGTTTTGATGATAATTATGGAAATTTAGGGTTCTGTAAACAGTAGCAATTCCGAAAATTTCTGCAATTTATTGGCTTTGAATCTGATTCTGAAATTTATATATGTTAAAATAGACATCACAAGGATTTGTTCAAAGTTGGAATCATTGAAAAATGTTGAGTATACAATTTTATATGAATTTTCGAAGTTTACTGTTTACTACTGGAAATTCAGTTTTTCTACAGAAAATCAGTTTTGGGTAAGTGATTTGAGGTATCTAGAAGTCTTCAAAAATTATGAAATTTGGGATATGAGTTTGTATGTATGTCTAGTTTAAATCTGGAGAGTTTTGTGATTTTATGAATTTATCACAAATTGTCATGTATTTTGGAAAATGGAGAGGTCAGTTCTGGAAATGAATTTACAGAATTTTTGTATCTAGAAACATGAAGATTTTGAGGTACTTAATGAACTTGGAATGCTATGAAATTTTATATGTTATTAGATATGTATGTGTAGAAGGTCTGTATAAAATCTTAGACAATTTTGACAAGTCAGTTATTTATTAAAAATCAAAGAACAAGAACTGTTCTGTTTAAGAAGTTTGAAAATGGAGTTAATTAGGATTGATTGGATTAAGATATGAAGTTGGATATTGAGAATTTTAAATATTCAAGTTGCTTACTAATTGAATATGATGTGATGAGCTCTTTTATGATATTAGGACAAGGAAGGATTAATTCTTTGTTGAAGAATGTGGTCGGATAAGCGGAATGTTGATTTTGGAATCAAATCCGAGCTAATCGAGTTGTGCACCCAAATTTGTGAGTGGGTTATGTTTTGAGAATTTCATATTATATTCAAGTGTATTAAATTTATGGCTTTTCATATGATTTAAGTTATTAGTTTAATTAATTGAGTTATATTAAAAGTTTTTAGAATAGATAATGATGATTTATGTATTTTCGGAATAGGAGTGTGTAAAGTATTAGATTTTGGATAGAAGAGATGGTTATGGGTGGTGCTAGCAGATTAGTTTTGAAAATATAGCAATTGTTATTTCGATAAGATTGAGTACAAGAGAAAAAAAATAAATTTAATGTGATAGTTGTAGCATGAATATATATGTTGGTGAAAAGTAGAAAGTTTTTGTTTATAATTTGAAAAGAGACATTGTATAATTAAATGAATTAGTATAGAAATTGAGGTATTGAGTTATTTTCTTTAAATAAATACATATGTTGAAGAAATGGTGATTTTGGTTAACAAAATGTTAAGTGATTGTATATTCAAAATAATGGCAAATTAAGAAGAAAAAGTTTTGGAAAGTAGAATTTAAATTCTGTAGGGGTGATAATGCAAAATTTTAAAACTGCCCAAGCAGGGGCTGAATTATAAATTTAGAAAACTGTTCCAGAAATTGTAGGGACCTACATGCAGAATTATGAAAAATTTAGAACATTCAAAAGATTTGAATTAAAGTAGGATGTATGAGATTTTGAGATAGAAATATAAATTATGGTTTATAGTGAGATGAAAAGTATTTTATTTTATGGATATTTTAGAAAGTTTTAGAAAGAGTAGAAGATTTATTTTTCTGGATAATTAGAAATATGTTTTAGTATTTATCTAGCTATGTTTATTTAGCATTTAATAGAATTTCTGAGAATTTTAGCAAATTCAGAAGAATTCAAGTTAGTTTCTTTTTTATTTTCTCGAGGGTAAATAGACTCATTTGTTATATTTGCTTTCACTTATTAAGATGTTTCAAATCTAGTTTTCCAAATGGTTATAGATATAAATTTTAGTTGCAAAGTTAGTTTTAAACAATGATTTAGCATTTTTAAGAAAGATTCATGTTTTATATATGAATCGTTTTCTATATTATTATAGATGCATATTTTACCATTTTATAGAAAGTGTAAAAGCAGAACAATTATGATCATATTTTTTTTATAGCAATTTGATTTCTAGGATTTCTCAAAGTATTTGCAATTATTCTTTTAAGTATTTATCATGGATTTTCAAGGATTCAGATATTATGAGTTTCAGCTTATATAAGTTTCATAAATTTTGAAAAGAAATCAGTTTTAGAGAAAAGAAGAAAGTTTAATTATATTATACTAAGCTAGTACCCAGCTCACTTAGACAGTGAGACAGCAGATTTCAGATAGAAAGATAGAGGCCTTTGGGGCCCGTTCAGACACACATAGAGGCTTTGGGCCGTGTGATCTGGAGCCTTTAGCCCTTTGGGGGCAGCTCTACGCATGCGTATGACTAGATAGCAGGCCTGTGCGATGTTAGATCTCGCCAGGTACAGATAGCTCTGCCTGCGTGATGTAGATCTCACCAGGTATGAGAAAATTCAGATAGCTCTGCCTGTGCGATGTTAGATCTCGCAGGCAAGATCAGACAGTTTCAGGGGTACTTGTTTAGTATAATGAAAAGAGTTTCGAATATGTTTATATGAGTTAGTTTGAAAAAGAAGCATGATTCACAATAGTTTCTTTTGAAAGAAGATTTTTAAGAAAATTATGTTTTTCATAGTAAATAACTGAAGCGATGATTTTAGCATGATCATCAAGAGCATCGTATTATACGATTGAAGATGATTATTTTATTGTTTTAAATATAACTAGTATTTTGATGAATTTAGTCATTCAATAGTTATTTATTTTAAAGTTTTATGACATTTTAGATGATATGAAAGTTATAGATTATAAAGACTATTTTTTTTATATAAAGCAAATATTTATTTTATAACAATACGATTTCGTTTGGATTTATTTACAAATATATTTTTTTATCCCCACTCACTGAGTTTTATACTCACATCTTTGTTTTTACTTTTCTTTGTTTTTAAAATTTTTCCCCCCAGGATGAAAGCAAAATGTGATCTAGTTAGGAAGTGTGGAGGCCCAGTCACGTGATGGTGCAAGGATAGGTCAAGGTTGTAATTAGTTAAATTGTTTTTTTTTATATAAATTTCATTTATGGATGTAATAGAAATTATTTCAAGTTTGTTCTATGAGAAAGACAAGAATTAAGAAACAGTCAGTAGTCTACAGTTTTAGGCATGATTCGCCCGTGTAGCTAGGGGCGGGTCGTGTCATATACAATCATTTTATTATTATTATTCTATGAATTTTTTTATAAAATTATAGAAAATATTATATCTTAAGGGCTTATCTCCAACATCCTTAGATACTTTTTTTACCTTAAGCAGAACTCCAAAACTTAAGAACTAGTATGAATAATTAAAAATAATAATTTTTTTATTGCTAAAGAATAATGTAAAAGTTACGTTCAAACATGCTTTTTAAGGGCCATGTTTCCTAACATTTTATTTTTTAATTTATTTAGTTTTACTATATTATTTCATAATTTACTTCATGGGCACATTATCAGTGATATATTATTTGTGATAGGAATCAATGTTGAAATAAGACTCAATAACTAATGTTCATCCATCTTTTATCTATCTTTCTCTCATTACAAATTTGGTTTTACTTGGAACTATTGAAAGAAGAAAAGGGGCAAATGGAACCATTGGCGAGAATGAAGTTGATGTGTTAAAATTATTAGTTCCAGCCCTGTAGACTAGTTTTCGTCTTTTATTTAGTTTCATTTCATTTGCTCTGGGCCTGATTTCAAACCAGGTTTCTTATGTTCTATTGCATTGTTAAATACGAAGAACACTAGTAAAGACATCATATATATGGCAAAATTTTTTGATAAAACCTAGGAGTAAAATGTTGAAATTCAAGCCATTATAAATGCAGTACTTAAAATACCTAATCATAGAGCAAACCTATGCCTCCAGATAGCTACACCTTTGGGGTACTTTTTAGTTAAAAGTAGACAAATATAAAAATGGATAAGTTGTCATATTTTACGAGTCAAGATTAAACATTAACCCCTTGTCCCACTAACTAGGGGTGGGCATAATTCCCCGACCCGACCTGAATTGGGTATGATCAGGTAGGAAAGAAAAAATAATCGAAATTGGTTATAATTTTGATGTACCCGACATTACCCAATTTTTAGTTGACCTGATTATTTTTTATTAAAAATTTTAGTTTTCCACGTGGCATAATTTAATTGGATATGCCAAAAATGTTATTGTAGACCTCACCACATCTGATTATTTTTTGTGTGTGTGTGTGTGTGTGTGTGTATCTTTATAATTTTGCCCTCACTTTTCAAACCCTAGCAACCTTATCACCTGTACTCAACTTCAACGTTCTCTCACTCAACTTCAACATTCTCTCTTCTTGCTACTTGACTTCAAAGCGTCGGGGACTGTTTTCCAATCACAGTCAACCTCAGAGGCTGATGGTGGCTCTCCACGACTCCACCTTGTTCGTTTGTTTCGTTTGTCTCTTTGACCTTTTGAGGTGGATAACGTTCCATCTCTTTGTGAAGCCAAAATTTTAAAGATGGGAAAATGGAAAGTGTTTGCTCTCTTTACAATGGTCATGTCGATTGGTTGCTGATTTTTTTTTCTTCCAGTGTTGACTAATGTTTGTCATTCAATGTTGTAGACGATCAATTGATATCTCTAATTCTCCATGCACGTGCAAAGGAACTCAGCATGGAGCAATTTGTGATTAGATATAAGGTCATGGAGACTTGCCATTCCTACTCTATCAGAAAGGCCTTTAACTTTGTTTCTTGTGGCTATGGGAGTAGTTCGTGATGACAGCATAAAATTACAATTTGAAGGTTGGTTTGCATCATTTTTTCTAGGTCAACTTTTGCTTTTGTGATTTTATTAATCCAGTGATGTATAAATTTTGAAGTTTGTAAATCAATTAACTAAACATTTTCTTTATAAAAAAAAAATCTCATGACAGTTGCATCAATTGGACATACTTTACTATCTTAATTTCTTTTCAACATGTACGTATGTCGAGAGTGCAAAGTTTTAATTAATCACATGAATTCCTAGCAAATTTTTAAATCTTTGTTTCTGTTTAGTTTCTTAATCTATTTATTATTTATTTTTCACCTAGTGTTTAATAAATTTAGATCAAACAAATCCAACTGGTGAAAAGAGAAAATAGAGAGCTTTTATAGGAAAAAGATTGGGAAGTTATATGTTTTCGTTTATTTTGTCACCATAATTGTAAATGGGACCTATCATGATTAAGCCACAAGCACCGTTGGTGGTGATGATGCAATGTCTTACAAGTAAAATTGTTACAAAAATGTTGTAATAGTTTTGTTGTAAATTAAAATAGATGCTATCATGCTTATTTGTTTAGTTAAAATATGTTCCTTTTGAACTTTGATTTGTTTTACTTATTTATTTATTTGGTGAAGGTTGGATCCTTTATTGATAAGAGACTTCTATTTTTGTGGAGCTGGAACTTAGAGTTGGGGCTTCAAATGTCGGAGTTTGTGGAATTTGGAGTTTGCAGACAATTCAAATTCTAATCTTTTGCTTGACTATTTTGAAGTTTGCTTCATCTCTTGGAGTTTATGTTTGTTGTTTCTGTTTTTATTTGTTATTAGGAATTTTATTTATTTACTCATGAAATTTTATTCATGATTTGTGGAGTTTGTTCTCAAGATCTACTCTAGTACGGTATTCATATTGTCTTGTCGGCATGTTGCTTTAATTTAATTTGTTGTCTTGTTGTCAATAGAGACATCGTTAGTGGCAACTGTCTTGTGGAAACTGTAAATGATGTTAATGGCAACTAAGAATGTTTGTTTGTATTCCCACATGTTAACTAGTTTATGAAAGTAATTATTATTTTTTTTAGTGTGGTTTAGGTAATCATTCTAGGAGATCTCTATCTTTATATTATTAATAACGTGTTGATTGATTTCTTGATTTTGCACTTCTATTCGGTTTTGCGGTTTTGTTTGGGAGATTAGCATGTAGCATTGTGTTATTTCTCATTTAGTGTTGTTTTTGAATATTGCATGTTTTGATTTGGAGTTGAGATTTTGGTTCTAATGATCTATTTGGAGTTGAGATTTTGTTTTTGAATATTTCATTTTTCAATTGAGAAGTATCATGAATCCTAACAAGATTGCATCATCTCACTTATGAATTTTGCATTTTATGACTTGGTAATTTTGTTTTTTGTTTATTACTTTTATTTATTATGATACATGCTTTTGGTGTTTCTGGGTTTTGTTGCCCACTTTATGTTTGTTTTTATTCCTGCTTCACTTTATCATTACATTTCCCCATATGGAATTCTGAGGTTTTTTTCCTTGAGAATTAATTTTTTTATTTTCATTTTTTTCTTGATATTTTTGCTCGAAGTTTTAAACTGGGTTGTTGAGGAATTTGGGAGCCAATATTGGTGTATGGGTACTTTCCGTTTCATCTTTTGCTTGATAAATTAGTTTTGTTGAATTGTCAAACTATTGTGACTGATCAAAATTGGGTTTGAATTGTTTATGTTTATTTGTTTGTTTTTGGCTCTTGTAATTGATGCTTTGATGTTACGTATTCGTTGTTTTGAATTGAAATTCAGTTATTTATGATATGAAACAATTCGTAATGGGGTTAAAGATATCTAATTTGGTTTTGTAAATTGTGATAATAGTGGAAGCTTAGCCCGGTTGGCCTATATTTTTCTCTGATTTAATTTCTTCCAGATTAGGCTTTTTAATAATTATATTGATTGTTGACTCTTTTTTTTTTTGGAGTCATGGCTTGGTTGGGCTTTTTCTGATTATATAATTTGTGTTTGATTGGGTTGCATTTCCATTATTTTTCCTTTATGAAAGGCTAAATGGGCTTCAACTTAGAAAAAGAACCCACAAAGATGACTTTCAAAAGCATAAACCAAGGATTTTACTTAAAGATAACAAAAGCCCAACCCAAAATAGCATCAAAACAAAAGCCCAGTCCAATCTAATATACCCGATACACCTGACCTGCCCCGACCTGCATCAGTACCCTTCAGGTAGTTCAAAAAATATACCCGAATTCGGTTCTAATTCCTCAAACCTAATGAATATTCGGGTATGGTCGGTTATCTCTAAACCTGACCCCACCTGACCCAAAATGTGCCCACCCCTACCACGAACACCAATTAACAATAAGTAGACATCATATATGTGCCAATTTTCAGAACCAAAGCGATCTAAGGGCGTGCTTGGCAAGATGAATAGTATAGCATTATGAGGATTGTTTGTATAACTTTTGAATTACCCTATGTTTGGCTCCAAATTGAGGGAGGATAGGATGGTAAAAGACTATCTAACGAGAAGAAAAATTATCACGCTAGCACCCTTGGGTTATCAACGCATAACACTGTTGGGCTTGTCTTTCTCCTCCCAAAGGCCTGTTTGTCTCTCGCCTCTCAAAACTCGT
The DNA here is from genome assembly GCA_013180625.2 of Boswellia sacra. NCBI lineage: Eukaryota > Viridiplantae > Streptophyta > Magnoliopsida > Sapindales > Burseraceae > Boswellia > Boswellia sacra. The sequence goes on along the minus strand of SNVD02009169.1, from coordinate 53,124 downwards.
TTGTTTGTCGCTTGCTTTCACTTTCTTTTCAAAAATTTCATCAACAAGTTTTAAACTTATCTCTCAATCGAGTATTGGTTGTGGATTTTCAATAAATAGTTTTCATGTTGCGGCTGCAAGATCGTTTTGAAATCAAAGATATCAAGAATGTTATACCAATTGATAAGCTTTAATGGCATCGATCATGTTCTAACAAGTGCAGCAAGATCTTAGCTAGAAAGTGTTAAAAGGTCTAGATTGGATACCCAATGGCCAGAAAAGTTCATGTTGAGACTCAAAATCTGCTCTCCCTACTCTATCACTAACCCTTTTCTCTGCCAATCTTGAATTCAAATCTTTGTTGTCCTGTTCTTGCAATAATCAGTCGTGGTGTTCTCAAAGTCTCCACACTTTTGACTTAATTTTCATTTTCAGGAGTTGTGAGTTGTTTGGACAATGAGAAACTATGAGAAAATTAAAGATAAATGAGAAAATTTGTGAGTTTGAGTTATTTAGAAAATTTTTAATTTTAATAATATGTATTTGTTTAAAAAAAATTCAATATGACCCTATTTATGTAGCTATTAAAAATAATTCTTATAATCAATTTGTGAATTTTTATTTTATAATTAAAAAATTTTTATGGTATTGCTTATAAATTATTTTAATTAATATAATCATATCCAATTCCAATTCAGTCTTTTATCAAACACCAAATTGTTTAGCATTTATCCGATATAATCAAATATAGTAAAGAATTTACTTAATCATATGTAATATAATTTAATACAATACTATATAATATAATAATATTTATACAATCTTATATGGTGCATCAAAGGCATCGTAAGTGTACATTTACTCAAATTACAGAGGAATTTAACCACCATATGTTTGCAAACATAATTAATTTGGTAGCAAATTATATAAAGACCGAAAGTAAGGAAAGAGGAAAAGATTATGATTATTGTAGTGCAAGTCGGCATAAAGTAATCTAAATGAATGCTTCCATTCATCCATTTCCAACATAGACGATACCTCTGCAGCCATATGTGATACAATGTGGAGAGGATAGCTACATATAATAAATGCAATAACATAAAAGTTTGAGAGACACTTTTCTTAACAACCGTCAATTTATCTATTTCATATCACAATCATCTTGATTGCTAACTATGAATAAAGCTTTCAAACCGTCAGAGCGTTGCAACCATGACACTATGTCAAAATATCTTTTAAGACTTAAGAAAACACAAATGAGCCATAGGCACGTTTGGAGAATGGAGTCGCCACCCAATTATTCAATTGGGAATGAACGGTAGCAATCTGATCCCTTGCTTCACTACCTAAACTACCCTCATCCCTTCAAAGATGGGTTCGAAAAGTTAGGCTTGAGCCATTCGCCTCACCCAGATCTAAATCCGGACTCCATTAGGTATACCAAATAAGAATAGCTTATATTTTTATATAGTTCGCTTAAGTGATTCATTTTATATACACATTTCTAATTTTATCTTCATTAAGCAAATAAGGTGATTTTCAATCAATAACAGTTGTATATTTATACAAAGACAGAGGGAGAAGAATAGAGTTACATTCCTTTTCAAACATAGAGGATAAGGGATAGAATTACAACAATTGTTCTTCAACAAGTAAATTCTACCTCTACCACTTCAAATATAGCATTTATAGCATTCATTGCATATTCATACATATTATAAATTCAAAATAAACATGCAATTCGAGACTCAATAGATAATGAATTCCTTACCACCATATGTGAGTCTATTCAATGTCTATCAAGCCTCTTTCATGGTATCATTCAAATCATAACATATTCAATTACACTTCTAAAAATGGCAATCATTTAAAATAAAATCAATCAATCAATTGAAATTCAATACAAAGCCATAATCTAGAATCAAGGTACTTCTACCTAGATTTGATATTTCTTATCATGGTAATTCTACCTGAATAAGGCAATTCTAGCCTACTCATAGTAATCATAGTGAAACATGGCATTTTCTAGCCTAAACATGACATTTCTAGCCCAATTTAATCAATCAATATCAATCATGGCTATTCTAGCCCAATTCAAATATTCAAGGGTAAACATGTTAATTCTTATCTATTCTATGTTATTGCTTAGCATGCTTCAAAAATCATAAGTCTTACTAGCATGATTTTAATCATGAACTCCTAAACATGATTCTAAGGCATTCGCAAAGAAAATAGACTCTTAAACATGTTTCTAATAAAGGAGGGAAAGATAACTTACCTTGACAGTTATTTTCACCTTGCAAAACAAATGAGGGTTAAAACAATTCATCATAACCCAAAACATGCTCCTAAGTATTAAAATAGACCTAATCATGCTCATTCTAAGCATAAGAAAACATAAGAATGCTTATTCTAAGCAAGAAAAATAAATAAGAAAAGAGGAGCAAGAAGAGAGGACTGCTCTTAAGACATACCCTTTCTAGGATTAGAGCAATAAAACTCCCAAGAAAAAATTTAACTAGAAAAGACTCATTGAATTCTCAAGTGTGTCTTCGAGAGAGAGAAGAGAGGATTTCAGTGTATCATGAAAAGTGAGAAGATGGGGTCTTTATATGGTGAAAGGTAGAGGTTGAAAAAGGAAGGAAGAAATAAAAAATAGAAGGTTTGAATTGAAATTTGTCAAAAAAGAGGGGAGGACAGCCGGCTGGTTGTGAGACTGCCAGGCGCTGGTTGTGGGATTGCCAAGCGGCTATGGGAGGACAATTATCCTACCACCGTCAACCGGTGGTGGCCCACTAAACCCCCTCATTTTATGTTTTTGCAATGCAGTCCCTTCCGACCTTTAGCTATTTGATCACGCATAAATTTTCGAGTTAAAATTTGATTTGTGATATGTAAAATTTGTAAAAACTAGACATCTGTAACTTCACAACGGTATATGACTTATCATTAGATTCCTTCTGAATTAATTTATGTGATCTTTCAAATTCATATGTTAGTTTTTAAAGCTTTCCATCGGTTTTTCCCCAACTCTCTTCTTTTTGCTTTCAAAGGCATTTTGGTCATTTTCTTTGCTTTTCATTCATTTTCACTTCATCATCGAGCCTAAAAAATCAGGTGTCTACACCAACCTTTGAATCTCTTGCCATATTTCGAAATTTCAGAAATATGTCTCAGAAATTCCAGCTTACATAATTGTTTAACATGAATTATTTCCCAATAACAAGGTTGCACATGAACATGAAAAGCACTGTAGAGTGTGCAATTGATTAACTAATTGCAAAATCGTCAACAACTCCAAGCTAGAAAAATTTTCAGTTTCAATTATAGAATGTATGAATACAAATCCAAGATGATTACACACTGTTTTGCAAGCTAGTTTATTTTAATACAGACGAAGGAAAAGTAAGTTACACAACTAAAATCGACTCTATATACTAATTGCTAAATATCAGCTTTATTCTCGCGTATTCAGCAGAGCTGTTGAAGAGCCGGTTGATGTTGAAGAAGTTGCAGTGTTGCGGTTAGTTGATTGTGTGAATCCGGAAGATGAATAGGTGAAGTTAAACATCTTCATGGGAGGTGCATAATACATTGGCACTGGCAACTGTGATGGAAGGCTAGGCAGTGGAGCTTCAAAATTCAGAACATTTATAACTTGTCTTATTGATGGACGGAGAGTGTAATCAGGATGGCAACACCACAACCCAGATATCATTAAACACTCTATTTGCCGCTCGTCAAATTCTGTACTTAGTAATCTTTTGTCCACAGCTTCAAGAAGTTTGCCTTGTCCATAAAGGTTCCAAACCCACTCGACTAGCCTTACCTTGCTTGGTTCTTCCCTTGCTTCAACTGGCTTTCTTCCACATGCGATTTCCAGGGCAACAACACCAAAGCTATAGACGTCGGATTCTTTGCTAGACTTGCCTGTTGTGACACACTCAGGAGCAAGGTAGCCCATGGTGCCCGCCAAGACAGTAGTTTGTGAGCCCAATTCATGGTCTACAAGTCTTGCAAGACCAAAATCACCTAGCTTGGCATTGAAATTTGAATCTAGCATGACGTTGCTAGACTTGATATCTCTGTGCACAACGCATTGTTCCCACTCTTCGTGAAGGTATAACAAAGCAGAAGCCAATCCATGGGCTATTTTGTACCTTACAGCCCAAGATAGCATGGCCTTTCCTCCGAAGAGGTGAGAGTCAAGGCTTCCGTTTGGCATGTACTCATACACAAGCAGGAACTCTCCTTTTTGATGACACCAACCGATGAGTTGAACCAAATTTCTGTGTCTCAAACGACTAATAATCCTCACTTCAGATGTGTACTCCTTTTTTCCTTGTTTTGATCCTCTTGAAACCCTCTTAACCGCCACTTCTGTTTGTTGATCGCTTAACAAACCCTTATAAACGCCTCCGAATCCTCCTTCTCCTAACTTCCCTCCCTCAGCAAAGCTGTTTGTCGCTTGAGTTAGTTCACGGTAAGTGAACCTCTTTGGTCCAGTGCCCTTTTCGAATTCGTCGTCCATATCATCATCAATGGCTTCTTCATCCTGCGAAGCTGCCCTCCTTCTCCACCAGATGAACCAAAAGGCACCCAGCCCACAAATCAAAGCACCAATACCTACAGCTAAACCAACAATTAACCCAATATTGGTTTTCCCACCACTGCTGCTCAAGTCCAAGGTTGAATTGAAACTCCAAGATCTAACTTCATGTGTTTCTACCCATTTTCCTGTAGATGCAGAGAAACCAATCCTAACACGTTCCGGGAGGATTTCCCTCAAATCAACTATATACCAAAGACTTGAATTCCCACCAAATATTGGATCCTTAGCATAAGTTAGGAAGGCACTTAAATTTTTCGTAGTAGAGTTGTAACTTACCCAAGCATTTGCTTGGTTTCCATTCTTAATGGAGCTATTCCAGACGACAGTGGCTACCGATTCAATGGAGTTAATATTGATGCCTACATGGTTATCGCTTGGATCCCAGGAATTGTTGAAACTATCAAACTCGACCGCAACAATTTGACTTCTGGAATCGTTAGTTCTTGCGGTTTCTCGACTAAACAATGCCAGATATCCATCGGATGAGTTGTCAGGAATTTGAGAGTCAAATGGTGCAAGGAAGAAGGACATCCCATGGCCAAACTTATCGGCATCAACTGCACGAATAGCAAAGGAGAAGTGAGTTATGAAGTCTGTGAGCCTTCCAGTGCTAGCCTCCCAGATATCCACTGGTTGACTATATGTGGCGCGGCCGACACTATCTTTGAGATCATCATTGGCTTGATTCCTTGTGAGTTGGATACTAGAAATAGACGGGGATGCATCTCCTTGATAGTCTATGTTCTGATTGCTTGGTCCTAAACTTGAAAAATTGAAGGAAAGTGAACTTGCCAGGGGGATCAATCCTGACAGGAAGATCAAAATCATTAACTTGAGAAAGAAAAGTAACTGGTTTTGTTGAGATTGAAGCTTGCATGAGACAGCCATGTTTGGGACGCATAGAGAAGAGAACGAAAGAACGTGAATTGAATATGGAAAGACCAAGGAGTAGTTCAACTATATTACCGTCCTATACACGATCATTTCTTGGCCTCATTAGCCAGGTCAATTCAACTTAACATGAATTGTTCTTAATGAAATTAAGGTTCCATTGCGTGCTCTATTAAAATAATGTTACGCTTATGGCGTGCCTAATCCCATGCAGTTGCTTCCCAGTTTATGGTCTTCTAAAGTAGCATCTATTGGACTAAGCCGATAATTTGATCAAATGCAAAGCAAATCTTAAACGTTGGATGCAAGCTTCTTGGAAAAAAATTATTGACATGTGGTTGGGATTACGGAAACATAATTGACAAATTATCAGTCCAATTAGGGCGGCATAGACTGGAGAAGGTAACATATCATACACAATTGACCTTGTAAGATTCCGTTTCTTTTGACATTTTCATTCATTATTCATACGGCTTCAGCTCGTTAATATGCCAACTAATTTATTGTATTAACATCTTAATTATTTACTACATCTAATTGGGATTTGTTGCCTTTAATTAGAACTTTATGGTGATGAGAAGTTAACAAAGAGCAATAAAGAATTTTTAGTAAGCACAATGAGACGGTGTGAGAGGACAAAGGAAATGAAATGAAACAATTTGTGTACATTTTATTGTGTTGATACTATTACCTAACATCACAAGAATCCAAGCCGGTTGCCGTCTTGTTCCTGAATTTTATTAGTTGTAATTACTATACATCTTGGTTGATATATCAAGAAATGACATGTGTATGGACATCGTCGCCCAGCTCCCAAAATTAATTACATTCGAAACCAAGAAATCTCTAGATATGTCTGTGTATGTGTGTGTGTGTTGCTGGTCTAAGTCAAATTAAAGAGCCTTTAGGCATAGCACAAATGGAAATCGTAGACATGCTCATCAATCGTTTTTTAATCAAAGAAAAGATCCAATCCTCAGAGAGGCCTATTAATAATCTGTATATATCATATGATATTGTGGTTATGGATAGAAAATATTTTAATTCCTCGTCGTTACGACTATCGTACGTCATTACATTTAATTAACACAATCGAATTTGTCTTTGTTTCTGCTAAAATTCTGGCTAAGATAATTTTTACTCTAATAGCACGAAAGGAAAGGATCATCTTCTGTCGATGTATGGATATGTTAGCATTGTTGACCAATTAAACCAAAACTAGTCGAAGTTAATGAAATTGTACTATAGCAGAATTGGAGCATATCTTTGAAACTTATAAGCACAAAGAGTTGTTAATCTTAGCCTAAATTTCAAGAGATTTTATAATGACCTTTTTGGTGTATCACACAGTACAAATTTTGTGATCTAAAATATTGGGCACCTTTGATTGGATATTTGGATGTTGTATTTTGTCCTCCTTTTTCCCTCCTTCCTGGATTACCTTAAATAACAACAATAATTACATAATTATTAAAAAAATTAAAATGTCTAAGTTAAAAAAATGAAATTGTTCTCTTAATCCCATTATATCTATATATATATATATATATTCTCTTAATTCCAAAATTTACGATTAATCCTATTAATTTGATTTGACAATATTCCTCTAAAAACTATTCATAGTTCAAAAGTGATGCCTCGTTTGGGCTTAAGAAATGGGGGTTTATGAGTTGTGGTCCAAAATGTGGCGCTGTGTTCTCCGCCTACTAAGTATTGGGCTGACGAATTCGGGCTCATTGATACTTGCTCAAATGGTCAATATTTTGTGATGTTCTCCAGAAGATGTTTAGAATTTTCACCGTCTAGAAATTAATTTCTGTATTTGCATATTAAAATCTCACTCAAAAAAAAGAGTTGGAAGATATAGAAACTATTAGTTTTGAAATTCTGAGACATTTTGTTTGCTTAAGTAAAAATTTGAGAATAAAAAGTCCTTTCATTAACTTAACTTTCCCTAATTTGCTTCCTGCAATTCCTAATGTTAGTAAGTTCCTCTATTCCTGATGTCATGCACGATCATTATCATATTCCAAGAAAATAATCAATTTTATGTAAACTTTATATTATCTAAAAACAAAGTAAGCAAGGCGACTGTATTGGCCTTGAATAATATTCTAGAGCATTTGATAACTAGAACGTTATTAAAAGGGCATCTATCTTGGGAGTTACAATTTGCAAAACCGCAACAATATTACTCTTCCAATTTATTATATATTATAATATACTAGTCTAACATACTTATTAAACAAGTGAGTAATCACTAAAAATATACCATTGTTACAACTAAAATGCTTATAGTCAGGTACAGAGTCAGGATTTTGATAATTAAGGAGGCCAATGATTAATAATAAGGATTAATAAGGGAGGTTTTTTTAAAAAAGAAAAATAATTAGAGGGGGCCAAAGTTCCCAACCGCAAAACATTAATATAATGGACTGAATTAAAAAGCTTACATATTTTGTATTTTATTTAGAAAATTGTTCTGGGCTTGGCATCCCCCTCACAAAACCAAAACGTAGCCTTGCCAGTTGCCCCCTCTTACAATGTTGGAAGAAATAAATAAATAAATTTGACTAAATAAAGTTAAATAAAGGGAGACTCACCTATTAAATAACTTTATACTGAATCAGATTGTATAGATTGGATTATATAATTTGATTGAATACCTATTATTACCGAAAGATAAAAGCAAATTTTATTAAAGTAATAACGTAATTAATGTTTCACTTCTTAAAGATCATATAAAAAGATAATAGAAGATGATTGGTTTATTATTTAAAGACATATTATTAAAACCGTTCCTACAAAACTAAAAGATTTTGGCATATAAATCCTTGAACGAAATTTATAATTTATAGATTGTAGTGCAATAACTTCATATATGTAACCAAGAAATAAGTTTGGGAAATAGCACATATAAGAAATTATATACAATGTAGTTACCACACCCATATTGAGAGGGAGAAAGACAATTACCAAATACGCACATGTGAGGGTTCAAACTCAAGACCTTGTGTTATGAAATCATGTCGATAAACGACCTACTCTAAAAGTTTAAGCTATTCGAGGAGGATCTAACACTAGTATTAAGCTTCATTCTCTTAACAATATTAATAGTCCATGCTAAGATTTTGAACAATATGACCACCATACATCTCCTGAACTATAATCACACCATTATCTATATTTTATTGAATAGAAGAAATTGATCTAGTGAGATTTTATTAGACCACTTCCTCTGAATTTCTGCTTTTCTCTAAATCTTTTTCTTCTTCTTTGTTGGCCCCCCAAAGGACATGGTTTTGAACATGAAATCAAGTTAGACATCTTGGGCTAGGCCTTTCTATTGATTCCTGAGTCTAATTGCAACTACTGATTTTGAACTCTGAAAAAAATATTACTAAGAGTTGTTATATTCAATCCTCACTTCTAAATATAATCAATAAAAAATATTAAATCCCTATATCGATCTAATTATACCTCATTTAATTCCTTAAGTACCATTTCAATATATAATTAAGCTTTTCATTGCATCCTTCTTTTTGTGCAACCTCTGCAGATTATATCATAGCAATCACGATATACTATCTCCTCATTGTTTAAGTTTAGATCTCCTTATAATTTCTCTCAATTTCTCAATTTTAATTTCAATAATTCTAATTTCTCTGTTTGGTCAATTTTTAGGTATGCAATCTTCAGGGCATATGTCTTGTTTGAGGCCGGCTTTTTTTCCCAAGCTGCAGGCACAGGAAACGATTAATATTGTTGCGTATCCTGGAGATAAATGTTGGTACGAAGATGTGAAGTCTATCAATTAGGATAGTTACAACTTAACTGGCACCTCTTTCAAAATATAATGCTCTCAATATATAAACCACTGGTGCTTTGCCTTCTCCACTACAAGAGGTACCAAGGATAAGCTACTGGTCCTTCAATCGGCTGTACGCCTAGTCCAGGCCAACTGGAGCTTTTATTCAGGTCTAGAAAGCTGCCTTGCCGGGTGTACTGTGGAAGAGATTGGAGGTCCAGAACGCTGGTAAGAAAGGAAGACCAGTAAGCGAAGCAGGTCCAAGCCAATTGACTTGACCGACACAGCGCGGTTGAAGCCCCTCTATGCTGCAGATCGGGGTCCTACTCGGCTTGGTTAGCAAGTTGAGGAAATTGATTTCCCTTTATTTTCATTTCCCTGAAGCAAAGCATTTAAGCATGTCCAACAGTTTTTGAAAGAAAGCATGCCATGGAAGGATAAAGCTTACCTGAATTTAGATTTGTGGTTTGTTGAACAAATTAGAGTACAATACTCTAATTTAGGAGCCAATGAACAAACAAAATAAATTGTTTGTATTATAGCCCCACCAAATCTCACTACAACACTTCTTTTAATTTGAAGAAGAAGAACACCAAAATAAACACTCAAAAGGAAGAACTAATATTTTCTTTGATTCTAGGATTCTTGAATCCTTAGAATACTTAGATACTTGGATACATAAAACTCAAACAAAGAGGGCTATTTATAGTTTACAAGAAATAACCATAGCCACACAAAATCAAACCAAACCTACACCACACAAATGTAACTTACACCACATAAATAAGCTTTTAGTGTCCACTACACAAGTATAACTCAAACATTGAACACCCACTAACTCACACAACATAAATAAATATTTAACACACATCATAAATTAGACTTGGAGAAAGGAATGGGATGGGGTTTCTTTCTTAACACTCCCCCTCAACACCAGCTCCCATTCTTTTTACTTCATTAAGTTGACGTCTAAAGTTTTCGAACTTGCCTGAACTCAAACTTTTTGTGAGCAAATCTGCAACTTGATCATCTGTCTTGATTTGCCTCAACTCAATTTCTTCTTACAAAACCTTTTCTCTGATGAAGTGATAGTGCACTTCCACATGCTTAGTTCTAGCATGAAAAACTGGATTCTCTGCCAAACGAATTGCCGACTGATTATCACAATACAATGGAACTGCATAATCAACTGTTTAATGTAGATCATTCATTAACTGTATTAACCATGTACTTTCTTAAGCTGCCATTGCTGCTGCTCGGTATTCTACTTCTGTTGTTGACAAAGATACAGTTGGTTGTCTCTTACTATACCAAGAAATTGCTCCTGATCCAAGAGTAAACACATATCCAGTAGTTGATCTACGAGTGTCTTGATCTCCTGCATAGTCAGCATCACAATAGCCCACTAGCTTGCAATCTTCACCTTTCTTGTACAAAAGACCATAATCAATTGTACCCTTCACATATCTCAATATTCGTCGAACTGCTTTCAAATGAGACTTCTTTGGATTTTGCATGTATCGACTCATTATACCAACTCCATAAGAAACGTCAGGCCGAGTTAAGGTTAAATAGATGAGGCTACCGACCAACTGTCGATACATTTTTCCATCTTTCAAATCTTTTCCCTTATGTGCACACATCTTGGCATTTTGTTCCATTGGAGTCGAGATTAGCTTGCATTCAAGCATCCCAAACTTCTTCAACAAATATCTGGAATATTTTTGTTGGCAAAGAAATATTCCTTCTTGTGAGCGATCAACCTCAAGACCAAGAAAGTGCTTGAGTTGTCCAAGTTCTTTCATCTGGAAACGGACTGACAGGTTCACCTTAGTTTGGTGAATTTCTATCTCATCATCCCCAGTAATGATTAGATCATCTACATATACCAACACCACAGCTAGCTTTCCTCTATTATTTTTGACAAATAAGCTGGGATCTACAGGTGCTACTGAATAGCCACCTTTGGTAAGAAACTCAGCAATCTTACCATACCACGCCCTTGGTGCTTGTTTCAATCCATAGAGCGCTTTTCGCAACTTACACACATACTTAGGATGATCTTGGTTTTGAAAACCCATCGGCTGAATCATATAAATCTCTCGATCTAACTCCCTATGTAAAAAGGCATTTTTCACATCCATTTGCCATAAGTTTCAATCTTTGTTGGCTGCAAGTGCTAGCAGGACTCGTACAGTTGTAAGTTTTTCCACTGGACTAAACGTTTCATCATAATCTAGCCCATATTGTTGAGAGAACCCTCGTGCAATCAATCTAGCCTTGTACCTTTCAATTGATCCATCTGGACGATGCTTTATCTTGTAAACCCATTTACAAGATATAGGTTTCACATCTCTTGGCTTTGGCACTAGATCCCACGTCTGATTTTGCTCTAGTGCTGTGACTTCTTCTTTCATAGCTTGAATCCACTCAGATCTCTGAGATGCTTCTTCAAAAGTCTCAGGCTCTTTTGCAATAATTTCTTCAGCTATGGCTGCATTGGCATATTTGGGATTTGACTTTCGTAATCTTGTTGATCTTCTAGGTTGTGATTGTGGAATTGATTCTTCTACTTCACCAGGTCTATTATCATGTCCATACACACTAGTTTGCCAAGGATTCTGAGCTACATCTTGATCGTCATCATTATTATCGTATGGATCTTCATCTTTATCTGAACTTGTTTGAATTTGGACGATATGCTCCATCATCTTCTGTTGTAACTTGTCTTCAAATTCTTTTGAATCTGATAACACCTCCTTTTCTGAGGACCACCAAGAAGATGTTTCATCGAATACTATATCTCGTGATGTATAACACCTTCCACTTGTAGGATTACAACATTTCCACCCTTTTCTTTGGCTATCGTATCCCACAAAGATACATCTTATTGCTTTCTTATCAAACTTGCTACATAAATGATTAGGAACAAATACATAGCATACACATCCAAATACTCGAAAGTAGCTAACTGTAGGTTTCATGTCCCACAATTTTTCAAAGGGTGATATAGATCCTAACCTTAGGTGAGGAAGCTTATTGATCACATGAGCAGAGGTTCTCATAGCTTCAGCCCAAAATCTTCCTGGTACATTCTTTGCATGTAACATACTTCGATAAGTTTCTGCAAGATGTCGATTCTTTCTTTCAGCTACAACATTTTGTTACGGTGTATTGGCACATGTATACTGATGGCGTATTTGACATTTTCGAAGGTATTGAGAAAACTCGTCTGAACTATATTCACCTCCATTGTCTGTACGCAAGCAACGAATCTTCTTTCCCACTTCTCCTTCAACTATCTCTTTGAATTTTTTAAACTTTGAGAATGTGTCATATTTTTCTTTCATAAAGAAAACCCACACATATCTGGAGAAATCATCAATGAACGTCATCATATACTGCATTCCACTAATTGATGATTGCTTAACGGGCCCAAACACATCAGAGTGAACTAACTCTAATGGTTCCTTTGCTTTAAACTTCGATTCCTCGTATGGCAATTGATGTGCTTTGCCATACTGACATCCCGCACAGATCGTGTCTATTCTCACATCAAGCTTAGGAAGTCCCTTAAGCATCGACTTCTTGACCATCACATTTAGCTTAGAATAGCTAACGTAACCCAATCGCATGTGCCATAAATCTGCCGTCTCATTTTTCCTTGTCTTGTCTACATATGCAGACTCTGCTGACATAACATACACTGACTCTAGTCGCCGTCCTTCCATTGTTGGCTTTTGTGATATGTCGAGGTCCTTGTACACCTTTACATCTCGCGGACCGAACAAGACATAGTGACTTGATGATGTTAATTGTGCCACTGAAAGCAAATTTTTCTTCATGCCAGGAACATGATAAACATCTTCGAGCATCACTTGACCAAAACTATATCGGGGCACAACTATCGTCTTACCGATGTGAGTGATCGGTAATATTGAATTATCAGCTGTTACCACCACTCGATTTCTCTTGTATTCTATCAGGTTCTGTAATTTATGTTTATCACCTGTCATATGATTTGAGCAACCAGAATCAACGATCTAATCATTTCCATAATTGATATGTTCATTTGTAACTGTCAAAGCTAATTCTTCTTCCTCCACTACAAATGACGCTTCAGCATCCCAACTATCTTCGCTGTTTTTCTTAGATTTGGAGCTAGCAGCATTACTCTCTACATGTTTTTTCTTAGACCAACAATCTTTCGCCATGTGACCCATCTTTCCACAGTTGTAACACTTGCCATCAAAGTTTCTAGTGTTACCGTGATTCCTCGAAGCTCCCCCTATATGAGAGCCTCCATCTCTTTGATGACATTTTGTCTTGTCACCATTAGATCTGCGTTTGGCTTGCTGCTTGAAGTTACCTTTGTTTTTGTTGGTGTAGAGTGCTTCCTCCTCTCCTTTCAAAGAAACTCCTCCCATTTGCTTAGCCATAGCTTCTTGACTGGTAAGCAAATTTTCAAATTCAACAAGTGATGGTTGTGTCTGCCATACCTGTACTGCAGTAACAAAACCTCGATATTCGGGTCTTAAACCATGGATAATTATTTGTTTTATCCTAGCTTCCCCAATAGCAGCTGTGGAATCTAACTCTGAAATTTTGCGGCATATTGACTTCACCTTGTGAAAGTACTGGGCAATTGTCATGTCACGTTGCTTCATTGATAACAACTCATTTTCAAGAAGTTGTAATCTTGTATCATTCCTTTTTGAAAAAAGTGTAGCAAAAGTGTCCCATACTTCTTTTGGTGACTTAGCATCTCGAATATGCTCCAACATTTCTTCTTCAACTGTGGTCTTTAAAACAAACATTGCTTTGCCTGCTTTAATCTTCCATTTTCGCAAAATGCCATTTGTATCTTCTACTGTCGGTTGTGTAACTTCACTACCACCGACCACCTCCCAAAGGTCTTGACCTTGTAGGTAGGACTCTAAACACGTTACCCAAGTATTGTAGTTTTGGTTATTGTTGAGCTTTTTAATTCCTCCAACTACTTGAAGGTCACCCATCGTGCCGGCAATACTTCAAATTTACCGAACAAGCTCTCTTTGAAACTTGCAAAGTAAACTTTTCACGACTCAAGATAACTGCACTGAAAACAGTTCACATATTCGTATACGTACTCTACTGTTGGATAACAACCCAGATGGTAGTAAATGCATATACGATTTAATATACACCAGGAAAGCTTCCAGGAAAAACTGGAGGGGTCACAAACGGTCCCACTTAAAAACCAGTTTCCTTAGACTTTTATAGTTCTTTTGACAAAGCTTTCCTAGACATGCATACAATCATATAAGTAACCACTCACTAACCCAAGCTAGGTTCCTCCAACAATACTGTGTACGCTTTAACACCAAAGCTCTGATACCAAATGTTGAACAAATTAGAGTACAATACTCTAATTTAGGAGCCAATGAACAAACAAAATAAATTGTTTGTATTATAGCCACACCAAATCTCACTACAACACTTCTTTTAATTTGAAGAAGAAGAACACCAAAATAAACACTCAAAAGGAAGAAGTAATATTTTCTTTGATTCTAGGATTCTTGAATCCTTAGAATTCTTAGATACTTGGATACATAAAACTCAAACAAAGAGGGCTATTTATAGTTTACAAGAAGTAACCATAGCCACACAAAATCAAACCAAACCTACACCACACAAATGTAACTTACACCACATAAATAAGCTTTTAGTGCCCACTACACAAGTATAACTCAAACATTGAACACCCACTAACTCACACAACATAAATAAATATTTAACACACATCATAAATTAGACTTGGAGAAAGGAATGTGATGGGGTTGCTTTCTTAACATGGTTGGCCTTGATGTTGAGAGATTTGCCTCCCGGGTCCCAGATTATGTGGAATTTGATTATATTCAACAGCTTCAGTGCTTGAGATTTGCAGGGTTGAGTCTTACTCGTTCGGATTGAGTGAGTTTAAATTCATAAGTATGTGACTTACAGTTTCCTATTCTTTAGGAGAATTATGATTAATTGTATAGAAAATAAGTAGGTTGATATATTTAGAAATTTTTGTCCTTTTGAGTAATTTTATTTTAAGATAAAATTATAAAATAAAATAAAATAAAAATAGGGGCTAAAGGGATGAAAAGTGGGGCTGAATATGACAACTCATTATCCAATTATAAGCATGAACTCTTGGGAAAAACTTGCAAATTAAACTCTTTTAAGTATTGGCCTTAAGAATTCTGGTCTAAAATGTTGCGCTATAATTAAGGCCTATTAAGTAATGGACTAAAGAATTTAGGTTTATGAACACGTGTCCAAAATGTCATTGTGTGACTTTGATATTTATTCTCCAGAACATGCTTAGAATTGTTCCTGCGAAGAAAATTATTGTATTGGTATAGAAAAATCTCATTCCAGTAAGTAATTGGAAGATATAGACAATAATTTAGCAACTTTGAAACATTTTCTTTAAATGAAAATTTTTTAAGAATAAGTAGAAGTTTCATTAATTTTCCCTAATTTGCTTCCTAAACTACCTAACTGGCATTCTTTACTTTTGAAATATCATGTACAAGCACTATCATACAAAACGACTTCAAAGAAATTTATAAACATTAGTAAACTTTTATATTAATCTTTAAGAAAGCAAGGAAGATGACTTGAAGTTGAAAGGCCAAAAAAACAAGACTTAGTCCATGGTCCCCAGCCAATAGTGAAGTTACTTTTCTGCAGATCATAACTTCAGAAATTGTAAATAAATCATAACATTCTGTTAAAGTAAAATAAGAGTTAACATTTAATCCAATGCAACACTGTCAGGGCTCAGGAAATTTTAATGCTCCTAATATTTTGGTTCTGTCACCATGCTACCCCTGAAGCCATAACTGACCCAAATTATTGCTTTTTAGGCCGGTGGCTCTGTTAAGAAGTAACAAACGTCAGTAATTAAACTGTTTTTAGGGCGTCCCCGTCTTCATAAGTTATATAAACTTCCTCTGATTTTTAGTTGATGGAGATGGAAAAAATTAAACAACAACGTACTACAGAAATAATATAATCTTTGAAATCAGAAGACTTTGAAATCAAGTCTGGAGCAGAAGACCAAGTCAGTGTCTTTTAGCAATAATGGCAACTTGAAATAAATCAAGAATGTTAACAGTGTATACAATTGAAGTAATGAAATAATGAAGAAATAAAGAAGCAATGACATTCAATATTACAATTAAAAAGAATCACCTAGCCTTAGCGACCTAAATTAGTACTAGAAAAAGTCATAGAGGGTTGACTAGAGCTAGTTGAGGAGTTGGGGACATGATAGATGGCTACAGGCATCTGTATAGGAAGATTTGGTAACTCAGCCTCATAATTAAGAACCTGGACAGCTTGCCTTATAGATGGCCTCAGCCTGTGATCAGGATGAGCACACCATAATCCCAGCATCATCAAACGCTTCAATTGTTCCATGTCAAAGTCCCCATAAAGTCTCTTATCAGCAGCATCATCTAGACTTCCTCTTCCATACAGGTCCCAGACCCATGCTACAAGTGTAGACTGTAAGTCATCTATCTCAAGTTGAATTGCTCTTCTTCCACAAGCGATTTCTAGGATCACCACTCCAAACCTGAAAATATCTTATTCCTTACTAGCCTTGCCTGTGCTAATGTACTCTGGTGCCATGTAGCCAAAAGTACCAGCCAGCCCTGTTGTCTTGGGGCCTAGCTCATGATCAATAAGTCTTGCTAGGCCAAAATCACCAAGCTTGGTGTTGAAACTGATATCCAACATAACATTGCTAGACTTGATATCCCTGTGCACCACACACTGTTCCCAACCTTCATGTAAATAAAGCAATGCAGAGGCTAAGCCAAGAACAACCTTGTATCTGATTCCCCATGAGAGCATCCGATTTGGGGAGAAGAGATGAGAATCAAGGCTACCATTTGGCATGAACTCATAAACAAGAAGAAACTCATCTCTTTCGTGACACCAACCCATTAGTTGAACTAAATTTCTATGCCTTAAGCTGCTGATTATCATTACTTCAGACTTGTATTCCTTCTTCCCTTGTCTAGATCCTTTAGAGATCCTCTTAACAGCTATATCCAAATCCAAGCTACTCAAGAAACCTCTGTAAACATCTCCAAAACCTCCTCGACCAAGCTTCCCTTCTTCTGCGAAGTTATTTGTTGCTTGTTCCAGCTCGCCATAAGAGAATCTCTTTGGCCCTGATCCTGCTGATCTGGCTAGTTCATCATCAAAAGAGTTGTCAATAATAGTAACGCCATCATTGACAGTGACAGAAATATGTTTTCTTCCTCCATTTCTCTTTCTGTGCAACATAAAACATAGCAAAACAAAGGCTCCAATCAAGACAAAAGCACCACAAGCTCCCGCAGCTGTTCCTACTGCTAGAACACTACTCATCTTTTTGTCCTCTTTGCAGTTGGTGTCGTTAGTTTTAGCTTCAGAAGCCTTCAAGCTTGAATTAAACTGCCATGAATAAATGCTATATTTCCGTGTGAACTCTCTTGGGTTAGCTAAGAAGCCAACACTAACCCATTCTGGTAAATATTCCTTCAGATCAACTTTACTGCAAAGATTAGAATCTCCACTTATCGCAGCATTCTTGGCTCTATCAATCAACGTGGCACACAAATCATTTGTGCCAGAACTGTACTCAACCAACATCCTAAATCTTTTCTTCGTTGAACTTCCGGACCATCCTCTGTAATTGCCACCAGACCTCAGGAAGTTTATAATAATCCCGACATGCTCCATGCCAGGGCCTTTTAGGTCATGATAATTTTCAAACTCAACCGCTATGGTTGAGTTTTTTTGGTCATTGCTAGTAACAAGACCAAGAAACCCATCACTTGAATTAGAAAGGATAAAAGAGCCATTTGGAATGAGGAAGAAAGAGAGTCCACCTCCAGGAAGATACTCATTGCCAGAGTCTACCGAAAAGGAGAAACTAGTACTGAATTCTGTTAGCTTCCCTGTGGCATTATCCCACAGATGCATTGGCTCCTTGTACATAGCCCTCCCACTGACATTCATGTGGGCTTGGGTGCCTCCAGTGAGCTGAATAACATGGTCTCTTGCACTGGCATCACCTTGGTAAAGTATGCCATTGTTGTTATTGAAACAGGTAATATTGAATGAGATTGAGTTGGCAGAACAAATAGTTACCAAGATAAGGCTAATCCTGAAGATCCCAAATTGGAACTTTCTAATTACTAAGAACAATGGAAACTGAAGGTAGATATGCTTTGTGTTGAAAAGGGCCATGACTTGTAGTGGCTTTGATAGTGTAAGTTTGATAAGATTGGTATCTATAACTATACTCATATATATTTCAAATCAATGGACCAAGTAAGACATAAGTGTCCTATCGTGGCTTCTGGTATTACTTCTTAGCAGTTTCCGAAATGGGAATTTGTCAGTTTAATTAATTCAATTAACTTCCCTATACAATTAATTGACAAGCAATAGATTTAGTGGGTCCTAAAAGGAATTTCTTCTTTTGTTAAGACAATATTCCACGGTTAGAACTAACAGAAAGCACATTATAAAGCTCTCTTTGTTGATGCTTTTAATCTGAACAATTCTAAAATAACTTCGACGGCCAACTACTATATTGTTCTTTGAAAACTATATAAGAATTGACTGCATGCATGGAACTGGGAAAGGCAAGACTTGAAAATAAACCGACAACAAGCGTTTACCAGTGAGAATAACCTTGGTGGCTTTGCCTTAGTATTCTTATGATTGGGTTCACTGTCATGAAATGGCTGGCAACCACTTGAGTTGTTGGAAAAATAGTTCAAGTAAAACTTCCAGCTGTTTAGACGTTGAAGAGTGACCTAGATGATAATTAGTAAATGTTGTGTTTACGAACGGGATGATACAAATGTTCTGTTTCATATTGTTTAGGTAGGAATTTTGCCTTCGGATAAAACTAAATGACAATTATATTAAAACTAATTCGAAACAAATTAAGTTTAAAAATGTGATGCCGTATGTGATGGGTTAGACAAAGAGTCCTGTTACTGGATTAAAATAGCATGTGGTTAGACTTAAAGACTGATATGTAATTCTAAGGATAAATTGTATATATTTTAGTAAAAGATGTAAAACAGCTATGAGATTAGATAGTTAAACTATTATATATTGAGGTTCTCTAGAACGGTAGTTCCATGGATAAAGTGGACAGAGTCATGGGTTGAAAATTTCTCTAGAAGTAGTCTGTACATATAAAATCTCATCTTAAAGTGTGCGTCTATATATATATATATATATATATATATATATATATATATATAGTTGAAGATGTTGGAACAAAAGAAAAACAGAGAACCGATATTTTAGAAATGAGTACCTTGCAAGCTAAGCTAATATAAGGAACTCATGTTTTACTAACTAGGCACGTGAGCTACTGTGTGCCGATAGTCTATACAATTAGGCAAAGCTTGTATATAAAGACTAACGTGTAAAGGTCAACAATTAATGAAAACAGTTTTGTTAGTTATCCAGTGTAACAAACTATTGCTGGAAACTTCTTTTCAACATGGTATCAGAGCTCCATGGTTGATCCAGAAAAACTTCATCACAAATAGGAAATTCTCCAGATAATTCTCTAGAGAACTCAAATCACAAACTGAAGATACAAGCATGAACAATCCAGCCACAAGCTCACTGAATCTCAGCAGAGATGGATACTCTGGTTCGTCAAATTTACCTAATTTTTCCGCTCCTAGTCTAGCGATTCAATTACCTCCAAGTTTACCTCCACTCTAAATCAAGCTCAACAGAAGCAATTATGGCTTTTGGAGATCACAGATCATTCCAGCTCTGGGAGCCTACGATCTTGAAGGATTCATAACTGGTGACAAGATCTGTCCTTCTCCTTATCTGTCTTTATCAATTGTTAATTCTAGCAATGAAACTGAAAATGTTAAGCAAACAAATCCTGATTATGCAGCATGGAAACGAACTGATAAGTTCATACTGAGTTGGCTTTTAGCATCAATCACTGAAGGAATGTTTGGCTATGTAGTTAGATGTCAATCTTCTATGAGTGTGTGGCAAACACTAGAGAAACTTTTTCAAACAGAATCAAGAGCCAGATCTATGCACCTCAAACATCAACTACAAACCACTCGAAAAGGATCTTTAACAATCAGTGATTATTTCCTTAAAATGAAAGAAATCTCAGACACTCTATATGCTATTGGTACTAAAATAACAGATTCTGATCTCTTATTGCACATTCTTGATGGTTTGGGTCCTGAATATGATGCTATTATAGTCAATATAAACTCTAGAGTTGGTTTTGTGTCCTTGGAAGAAGCTCAGTTCCAATTACAAAGCTATGAACTTCGGTTAGCTCAGCATCATACTGTACAATCAGTTAATCTTGATCACAGTGTAAATGTTGTCAAGAAGGACAAACCAGTTTAATAATTTTGGCCAAGCACAACAATTTAATCAATTCACCAGACCTTCTTTCAATCAAAGTTTTAAAGGAAAAGGCAGAGGTAGAGGACAAGGTCAAGGAGGAAGATTTAACTCTAATGGAGGAAGGAGTGGCTCAAACAACAACAGGCCAATTTGCCAACTGTGTGGGAAACTTGGTCATGTTGCTCTAAAATGCTATTATCGGTTTGATATAAGCTTTCAAGGATCTCAGGGTGCTTCAGGACAGCAACAAAGTAATAATTCACAGCAAGGAGGATCAAACAGCTTTCAAGCCTATATAGCTTCACCCAATACAGTTGCTGATACTAACTGGTTCCTGGATACTGGAGCAACTGATCATATTACTAAGGATCTGCAAAATCTAGATGTCAAGGAAAACTACACTGGCACTGAAAATGTACAAGTAGGGAATGGTAATTCTCTATCAATTCTACATCTTGGTACATCTTTCTTAACTAGCTTACAGAATTCTAGAATGTTGGTGCTAAAAAGAGTTCTTCATGTTCCTCAAATAACAAAGAATTTGTTAAGTATTTCCAAACTAGCCTCTGACAACAATGTATTTGTGGAATTTCACCCTCATTTCTGTCTTGTTAAGGACAAGATTTCATGAGCAATTCTGCTGCAAGGCAAGCTTGAGGAGGGTTTATACAAGCTTTTCACATCATCAACTCCCTGCCTAATCAATTCCATATCCTCTATCAACTCACCTCAGAATTCAGTTAGAAGTCATATTTCACATCATATCTCAATGCTTTCCTGTACAACTGCAGATTCTGATGCTAAAACCACTATAGCTACTTGGCATAAAAGGTTAGGCCATCCGAATGAAATAACATTAGCTCATGTTGTTAAACAGTTCAATTTGAGTGCAAATAAAATAAACAAGCTGCAGTGTGAAGCTTGTAGATATGGAAAACAATGTCACTTCATTTATCCATCATCTCACTCTAATGTCAAAGTGCCTCTTGAAATTGTTTTTGCTGATGTTTGGGGTCCCTCACCAGTGAAGTCAATTGATGGTTATACCTCTTATCTACTACTTGTTGATGGTTATAGTAGATATAGCTGGATCTATCCTATGCAATCTAAGTCTGAAGTTACAACTTATTTCCCTCAGTTCATTAGCTTAGTAGAAAGACAGTTTGACAGAAAACTTAAATGCTTGCAAACTGACTATGGAGGAGAGTTCAAACCTCTTCAACAATTGTTTGATAAACTTGGTATTATATTTAGACATTCATGTCCTTACATTCATTAACAGAATGGAACTGTTGCAAGAAAGCATCGATCAGTAGTTGAAATTGGACTATCCTTAATGGCTCAAGCAATAATGCCGTTAAAGTACTGGTGGCATTCTTTTTATACAGCAGTGTATCTGTTGAACAGATTACCTACTTCAGTTTTACATCCTGCATCACCATTTCAAAAACTTTTTGGCAAGACACCAAACTATAAAGAATTAAAGGTGTTTGGGTGTGCTTGCTATCCAAATCTCAAACCTTATTCATCACACAAATTTTCATTTCACACCTCTGTTTGTGTGTTTCTTGGATACAGTAGTTGTCACAAAGGTTATTTGTGTCTACATTCCTCAGGTCGTGTTTATATTTCAAAAAGTGTTATCTTTCATGAAGATCAGTTTCCTTTCTTAGACAAGAATTTTATCAACTCCAATCATGTCAATTACCAGCCACCAGTTGTCTCTCAACTTTCATCCTGGTTTCTTCCTTCTCATGTTGTTTCCAATATATCTTCTGGTTCTAACACATTACCAACCTCCTCCTCTTTATCCTTACCAACATCATTACCTTTCAGATCATCAACTCCCACAAATACAAGTCAAAACTTACCAGATAACTCAGCTACTCCAGCCTCCACATCTATAATTCAATCTTCTCAGCATTATAGCCCATCACCAAACTCTGCCAATTCATCAGCATTACCATCAATTAATCCTCCTGCTCCACTCATGAACACACATCCAATGGTAACTCGAGCCAAGGATGGCATCTTCAAACCAAAAACTTATACTGTTGCCTCACTTGACACTATAACACCTGACATAGTAGCACAGGCTCTATCCAATCCTCATTGGAAAGCAGCCATGCAGTCTAAATATGAGGCACTCATGTCAAATAAAACCTGGTCCTTAGTCCCTTACAATTCCAGCATGCATATAGTTGATTATAAGTGGATTTTTCGCATTAAGTATAATGCAAACGGGAGTATCCAGAAGTACAAGGCCAGACTTGTGGCCAAAGGGTTTCAACAGTCAGCAGGGATTGATTATTTTGAAACCTTCAGTCCTGTCATAAAACCATCTACTATAAGAGTTGTGCTCTCACTGGCCATAACATTTGGTTGGGACATACAACAAATTGATGTCAATAATGCATTCTTAAATGGAGACTTACAAGAAGATGTATACATGTATCAACCTGCTGGTTTTATTGATCCTGAGAATCCTCAATTTGTTTGTAAATTGCACAAATCATTATATGGATTGAAGCAAGCTCTAAGGGCCTGGTTTGATAAATTAAAGGGAGTTTTGCTTCAGTGGGGGTGGGGGTGGGGGTTTGGTATGTCTTCTTCTGACACTAGTTTGTTCATTTACAAACATGAAACTACTCTAATATTGCTACTAGTTTATGTGGATGATATTCTAATTAATGGGAACAACAATCAAGTGTTGAAAAAAGTCATCAGTGATTTAAACAGAAATTTTGCACTGAAGACACTGGGAACAGTTAGCTACTTTCTTGGCTTTGAAGTTCAGCAATGCCAAGGTGCCTTACTGTTAACACAAAGAAAATATGCTACTGACTTGTTAAAGAAGTACCATATGCTGGAAGCTAATGCAAGTCCAACACCAATGACAGCTAATCAAAAGTTATCAGCTGAAGATAGTGAGGTATTTGAACAACCTACAGTTTACAGAAGCATTATTTGATCCTTACAATATCTTGCTATGTCTCGTCCAGATATTGCTTATGTAGTTAACAAGCTAAGTCAATTTTTACAAGCTCCAACAAAACTGCAGTGGCAAGCCTGTAAACGGTTGCTGAGATATGTTAAAGGAACCTTGAATCATGGATTATTGTTTAAGCCTATGACATCACTTGTTTTGACTGGTTTCAGTGATGCAGATTGGGCAAGCTCAGTTGATGACAGAAGATCAACTTCTGGATGTTGTGTGCATTTTGGATGCAATTTAATATTCTGGTCATCTAAAAAGAAGAAAACTGTTGCAAGATCCTCAACTGAGTCAGAATACAGGGCACTATCATATGCTACTACAGAAATTATTTGGCTGCAAAGCTTGCTGAAAGAACTGAATTTCAAATTAGTTGAAATACCAGTCTTGTGGTATGACAACAAAGGAGCAGAATCATTGTCTGCCAATCCCGTCTTCCATGCTCGCACCAAGCATATAGAAGTTGATGTTCATTTCATTAGAGAGAAGGTTTTGTCAAAGCAAATCAGTGTCAAACATATTTCTACTGAGCAACAAATTGCAGACATAATGACTAAGCCTCTAGCTGGTATCAAGTTTGAACTCTTCAGAGACAAGTTGGGAATTTTGTCTTCAAACAAGTTTGCTGATCAAGAAGGATACAGTCAAACTTGAAGGGAGGTGTTGGAACAAAAGAAAAACAGAGAACTGATATTTTAGAAATGAGTACCTTGCAAGCTAAGCTAATAATAAGGAACTCATGTTTTACTAACCAGGCACGTGAGCTACTGTGTGCCGATAGTCTATACAATTAGGCAAAGCTTGTATATAAAGATTAACGTGTAAAGGTCAACAATTAATGAAAACAGTTTTTTAGTTATCCAGTGTAACAAACTATTGCTGGAAACTTCTTTTCAACAGAAGATACTGAAGAAGAATTCGTATTCAATTTTTTATCTGATCTTCATTTTTGAATGTTAAAAGCATCCGTATATAAGATGTTTTGTTGCTTGTTTATAATTGACGTGAAATTAATAATGCTTTTTAATTAGTTTTTAAATAATACGGGGAAGTATGGACAATAGTTTTTAAATAGTATGGAACATATTTTAATTAATTAATTAATTTTTAAATAATACGAAACCTGGACTAAACAATAACACTTTTTAATTGATTATTTAATTTTTAAATAATATAAAAGGGATTAAATCTATGACCGTTGGATCAATATGACTCTGAAATCATGTAAAGTTTACCACTTTTTTGCGAAACTTAAGCTTATAGATAGGTACTTAACATTAAGTATTTAATTGTCTATTAAGTTTTGCTATATTTTTAGTTGTTTGAGTACTTAGAATTATCCTCTTCGACCTCATCAATTTCATAAGAAATAACCTGCTTGCCCCTAAATCACTAGGCCTAATAGGAAAATCTCAATTCATTGAGCCTATCAGTACAATTATATGCCTCTCTAAGATAAAGACCCTTGAATACTAAAAGAAAAACACTTATATCTAAAAAAATTGAGTGAAGATCAAAAAATGTGGTCATTTTATTTCTATCTTTCCATGCATGTAAGTAAAGAACGAAATTCATCCCCGAGCAAAATAGGTATTTTGAAGTAGTATTTGATCGATTATGTATTAATTAAATATTCAATTGATTATTTATCCAAAGTTAGGCTGGATACTTTCTTCAAGGTAATTGCATCAATTCAGCCACCAAACTAATTCAAATAAAGTAATAATTGAAAGTTAATTAAATATTTGAATATAATTCAAGTTAATTGTCGACAGTTTTTTAATATTTTTTTAATATATGTCTAATACCATTTTTCCTTCATTGATTTAATTGAAAGAATAGATGACTGCATCTTTGATGCAAGCAAATAGTAGTAAATTTGAGAATACAGTATATATGATTCTTTGTTATCATAGTGGCAAAAACTAGTACATTTGAGCATCAAAATTCAAAATGATTATGGTGAATAGTATAAAATTAATATATTCGTTGTAGAATTAATTGTTATAACTTTCTTTTGCAGCTAATTAATAATTAATTTTCAATGGAATAATATCGCTCTACATCTCAATTAGAATTTCATCATTCCAAGTAACCATGTCGTCTTTCTATGTGAACTAAAATGTAGATAATAATGAGCTGATGCAATATAACCTATAAAAACACACAATAATTAGAACAAAAAATTTGGCGTATATAGTACTACTTGCATTTTTTAGGATTATCTTTTTATTAATTACTAATTTCAATATTGAAAATTATGCATGAAATCTTTATTTATTTCTTATTTATCATTTGAAAAAATAAATCACATATTAGAATTCGGATGCATTTTCTTTTGTTTTGATTTTTTTTTCTCTTTTTTCCCTGACCACCAATAATGATCAGTTATT
The DNA here is from genome assembly GCA_013180625.2 of Boswellia sacra. NCBI lineage: Eukaryota > Viridiplantae > Streptophyta > Magnoliopsida > Sapindales > Burseraceae > Boswellia > Boswellia sacra. Next base: position 26,995 of record SNVD02009169.1, on the reverse strand, counting down.
CTTGAAATAAATTCAAATATGTAGAATGATTTTATTGAGGGGATCTAAATAGAAAGTGGCATAGTCTATCTCAATTTGGGATTACAATAAAACCCATGGGTTGGATATAATTGATCTCAGCCCGCATAGATTGGGCTGTGTTATTCTTTTGACAGGTTATGCTACGGAGACTGTAACCTAACCCAAACCCAACCCACAATTTTAGTATTCCAAATCTTTGTTGAGTTGTTCTATTTGGGTCCTATTTTTAACTCTTCATACCCCACTTCTAAACGCACCCTATTAAAAAATCTTAAATCTCTATTACTCTGTTCTTTTATGAATCCAAATCCTGTTTTCTATGCTGCACATTTTTCAATGCAATTTACATTCAATCTCAACCACATATTCTTTTCAAAATTTAAAATAATTCAAAATTAACCACATATTCCTAAATTCAGTTGAAAACAAAAATACTGAATTCATAAAAGAACACACAATATATTTTCTCATTAAACTCTATTTGATTTCCAAATTACCCTTTTATTGCATAATTGAGTTTTTCTACAACACTTAATTACTTGTATTAGAATATAAAACAAGCACAATGACAACCAATCCCTCAATTCTCAAAACCATCGACGATTGGCACTGCTTCACTTTCGCATGTGCACTTTAGTCATCCATTCAATTGTATCCTTCTCATTGCAAAGGAGTTGCTCTACATCTCTTAGTCACTAGAATTTTTGCACATCATTCATAGCACTATAGGGTAGTTCTAGTCAAAGGGTGGCGTAAGCCAAGTTGGATGGCTCAGCAATTGGCGGCCCTTCCTTACCCCTGTTTTGCCCAATTCTCAAGGGAAAGGCTTTTCTGAAGGTCATCTAAAATTATGTTGGTTCCGTCATGGTAGATAAACCAATCAACAAAAACCAACTCTATAGTAAATAGTCATCCTGGATCAATTGTGGTCAACACAAGTGGGACAATATATAGTTACACAAGTGTTTTTCACGGCTCCATGAAATTTCTGCATAAGAGACGTTTTATTGTGCGGTTCATAAACTTCCTGAGATTCAAATCCAGTATCCCCATAAATTCTATGATCAATAAATTTCTTCCATAATGTTTTTCTATCAAAACTTTATGCAACTTTCTCAAACTGATCAATGTTTGGCTTACCAGGCCCAAGAATCAATACTCTTCCAATCTGCCAATAAGATAGCTTAGTTTTCAAATGAACATTTCTCCAACTTAGTTTTCAAACCAACATATCTCAAAATAACTTCCTTGACCATGAAACTTTATAGGAGATTAAAGATGGAAAATAGAAGATAACTCATTAAGATAGATGATGAATAATCATCATCATCAAGTTGGGAAAATTTTTTGAATATGAAAACTAGTTAAAATTTATTTGTCCTATTTAGTAATTTTGTTTAAGGGTTAAATAGTAAAATAATCTAAAAATACAAGTAGAAAATGGGTTAAAAATATAAGTGGGAGACGAAGAGTTAGAAAATGAGTGCCGAATAGAACTATTCATATTTGTTTCTATATTCAAAATCCATATTTTAAAAACCCACGTTTACCAATATGATTTAAATTAATATCAATCATATATTGTTTTAAAATTTAAAATAAATTTAAAACTAATCACATATTCTTACTAAATTTTGGAAACAAAAATTCAAAATTTATTATAAACAAATATTACATAGATTCTCACTAGAAAGATTTAATAGTTTCTCAAATAATACCATGGTTAAGCATGAAGTTGAAACACTCTTTCAAAGCTTTAACAACATCAGAATATGTGCAAATGGATTGGCCTATCTTTTAAGGTTACAAAAATTTACTAACCAAAAAAAAAAAGTAAGAGAATAAACATCAATGACACTAAATTTGAAGTGATTTATATAGACTATAGCTCATTAATTGACAAACTCATTGAGCGTTGAGAGTGGAAATTAATTAGGTTTTAGTTATGGAGAATTTGGTGAATAAAAAGAGAGAAAATGAATTAAAAACTAAAGTTGGTCATATTTGATTTTGCAAAAATTTAAAATGTTAAACCTAAGAAAAGTATTTAAATATTAATGTATATATAAAAATATTTTTAATTATCAAATCCGAGTTGTCCCTCCTAGTAACTTTCTCTTCCTCCGCCGACGCAGTTAAGTATAGAATTCTATTCTTTCGCCAACTTTGACAAGCAAGAGGGCTTAATGAAATGCATAACAAGAAACCTTAATTTAAACAATAAGACATGTATATATGTACCCAGTCAAAATAGTATTCTGTAGAAAGCACTCAAAAGATTGATAGAGATCAGTTGAAGATTTTTAAGGAAAGTTGCAAGCAATTGCATGCCAACTGGTTAGAGAACTAGTGAATCAATCACATCCAAAAATCTCATTCGGTCCCTGCAGCCTCAAAAGATGGCCTTGAAGTTTGAATTTTTTATTAATTATCTAGATTATGCCTCCTCAACTTGGCCCTTTTGATTGATGCGTGTACGACACAACATTTGTTAAAGGTATAAATTAATTTTAAAAAAATCCAAAATTTAGATTTTATAATTGTTAAAAGCTATAATTATACAAAATGTGTTGATATACATAATTTAAAATTTTCCTTTTGAATTTTGGAACACATATTGATATTTTCTAGTATCCTTATGCAAATTTTTTTCCGTCTTTTTTAATTGTAAAAAAAAAGATATATAGATTAGTGATTAAGATTTGATTACATGTATATAGAATAAATAACAATTAAGTTTAACAATTAATTATATTTTTCTCTCTCTAATATTTTTACATCTTATATCTCTCTTGTAATTTCGTATAATTTAAATTATGCTCTAAACACTTTTTAAATAAAATAATAAATGAAAATAGTACTTAATTACCTACAAATACACTAATTACTCAAACAACAATATATAATGAATCAAAATTATAAGAACGATAAAAAAATTACTTGTATTGTAGGAATTTAAAAATATATGTGAAGATAATTGAATAAAATAAAAATAACGAGACAACTAGAAAACCAACAAAAACACATTGTTGATATAGAAGACCAGGATGAAGATTGAGGTTTTTAAATTTTATTTCTTTAGACGATCAATATTATCTTGCACAAGTTCTATTATTTGTCAATGAAGTTGCCGTACTCTTAGTAGCTTTGACTCAAAGTAATTTTTTTAATAATCTTTATAATTTTAATTTTTTATATATTGTTGTTTGGGTAATTAATGTATTTTTCGGTAATTAAGTAACATTTCCATTTATAATTTTATTTAAAAATTGTTTAAGGAATAATTTAAATTGTACCTGAAATACAAAAGAGAGAGGATGTAAAGATAGAAAGAAAAATAATAAAGAGAAAAAAAATATCATTAATTGTCTAACTTAATTTTTATTTACTCTATGTATATTTAATGATTGACTTAATATTTAGTTATCATGTAACCATTAATTTATATAAATCTAAAAGATATAAATTTATGTAAAAAAAGTATAATTTAGAGAGGCTGTTGATCCTGCCCCATGTATAAATAATACATACGGGTTAAAAAACTTTAACTTAAACTTTTTAACTTAAATTTAAATATTAATTAATGACCATTATTTCATATAATCCAATGGTTGAGATTAAAAGTAAAAAAACTACATTTAATGATGTAAACTTTTCAATAATCTCAACCATTATATATGTGGGATGAATAATCATTAACTGATGCTTAGATTTAAGTTAAAATATCTCATCCCAATACATATTAGGGATGAAATATTTAATTTTAATTTAAATATCAATTAATGACCATCATCTCATATATCTAATGATTGAGATTGCTGATGAGTTGATATTATTTAATATAATTTTTTTGCTTTTAATCTTAACTATTAAATTGGATGAGATGAATGATCATTAACTGATATCTAGATTTAAATTAAAAAAATTTCAATTAAAATATCGGGACCCTACATATTATATGTCGGAGGAATTTTAAGGGCATGCAATACATTTTATAGCGTACAAATCTTACAAATTGGTTTGTCCACATTTGACAATGACTGGTCACAATTTGTTCCATAATTACATAAACTTTTGTATCTTTTACTCTTTTAATGTGTGTGTGCGTGCATATATATATGTATAATTATTGAAAAACTTTTCATATCTAAATTACGCCATGCAAAAAAGAAATATCATGGGTTCTGGATCGAGAATATATATTAAGACCAATTCAAAGTCATTTTGATAATCAATTTATATATATTCCTATTCCTTGCACCTTATAGTCAAAACGTGGTTGCCTGGTTGGAGTCTTAAAGATGAAGACATAGACCAAAAAAATGTTCAATTTTCAATCTGGAAAATGATTCTTTTTCTTTTGAGAATTGAATATAAGAGATCATAGTTAGAAGAAGATGCGGCTCTGTTCGATAACGTTTTCGGAGTACCGTTTTTCGTTTCCAAAATAAAACATTTCATCAATACATGTGCGTATACGTTTTTGGAATTCATTTTCATAAAACAAAAAAATTGCCGTTTTTACTCCTGGTTTTTTTCTCAGATATATAAACAGTATCCAAATTAGGGATTACTATTTGCATTTTCCCTGCCCCTCCCCTCTTGCCTTCTCTGTTCTTCAGTCCTGCCCTGTCGCCGCCGAGCCCTACGTTTCCTCTACCCCTCCCTTCTCGCCTTCTCATCTCTTCTATCCTGCCTTGTCGTCGCCGACGGCTTGCGTTTCATCTACCCTCCCCTCTCGCCTTCTCTGTTCTTGTATCCTGCCCTGTCGCCGCCGAGGCCTTGCATTTCCTCTAGCCCTCCCCTCTCGTCTTCTCGTCTCTTCTATCCTGCACTGTCGCCGTCGACGCCTTCCGTTTCCTCTACCCCTCCCCTCTCGCCTTCTCCTCTCTTCTATCCTGCCCTGTCGCCGCCGACGCCTTCCCTGGCATTACCACCTCCATCCACCAACGAAACCGTCACGTTAGTAAACCAACGATTTGGCTGATCGTGAACTAGTTGGGTAAGAGACTCCAATTTCTTCTTTCAACTCATCACTCCAGAACTCACACCTCGCCTACGGTACGACGCTGCTTCCTCTCTTTCTCTCTTGCACTTGCTGTGTTGTTTGAAAATTGTGTGTTGTGATTGGCCGAGATAGTCAATGTTTGAAAATTTGAAGTTTTCTTTCTGTATTCTTTCGTAGATAAGACAAAGCAATGCCTTCTCTTTGTGGCCTAGCTGTAAGGCTCTGATATGCTTTGCTTTGCTTTCTAGGATAGCATTTACACAGGGGAATTGGGATTTATATTATCTGGATCTTTCTTTCGGCTTGCTGATTGGGTATTTGGATTGATTAATGTGTACATTTTATACTTGATTATTGCTATTACTGTTCTGCTCTTCCTCAGATTACAGTGTTAGTTATTGTTTTTGTTCTGATGGTGTAGTGTTGGTCTTTTGCTGTGTTTGGTTGCTGAGAAAATGGCGGAGGTTGAAAAATGATTCTGGGATTTGGATTTACGTCGATGAAGTTTGACATGTTAAGTGGGCCGAGATGGGTTTTCAGTTTCCAGAGAAGAAAAAGAAGTGAAACTATTTTTGGTTTATAGTTGCCGGAAAGTAGCCTAGGTTTATCATTGATTTTTTTTCTTTTTGTAAAATAATAACGACAAATTGTAATCAAGTTTAAGAACAGGATGATTTACAGAAAGACAGCAATACACACTTCGATAATTAATTTTCTTCTTCAACCTTGAGGAAATGTATGAATTTTGTAATCAAGTTTTGCTTAATTAGTTTCATAATTTAGCTATGCTGTCCTTGTTCTTCTAGATTCCTCTTTAGACTAAGCATTTGATGTTGTCGATTCCCATCGTATACACTTTGATTTTTAAAGGCAATAATCAATTTCCAACTACCCCGTTGTGGTAGAGTCATCCATGCCATTTATGGTTCTTACTTGTACCAAAACAATTTATTGGAAATCATGGCATGATTTTATTTTCGTAGTTGCCAACAATTAACGCTAAATGAGGAGCCAGAATCCTACGTCTGGGGAAACAATTCATTAGGTTTGTCTAACATTAAAAAAATAATAAAATAAAATACATAATAAAAATTATTATTATTATTGTTATTATTAGAATAAGAAAAACATAATTAAATCCAAAAAAATATGTGGTTGATTTTGAATTTTTTTGAATTTTGAAAAGAATATGTGGTAGAAATTGTATTGAAAAATGTGCAGAACAAAAAACTGGATTTGAAAATAAGAAAGAACAGAGAACAATTCCAGAATTCATTTTCAAATACATATCTTGTTTTTGTTTTCAAAATTCTAATTTCAGAAAACATTTCCAAACGCATATCTTGTTTTTGTTCTCAAAATTTTATTTTCAGAAAACATTTCCAAACGCATATCTTGTTTTTGTTCTCGAAATTCCATTTTCAGAAAACATTTCCAAACGTATATCTTGTTTTTGTTTTCAAAATTCCATTTTCAGAAAACATTTTCAAACGCATATCCTTTACTTAAAATACATTCTCTGAATCCATGAAATTCATTTTCCAAATCATTTTGAAAACAAAAACACTAGAAACAATAAAGAACACACCCTGCATGTCTTTTTACTGACTCTATTTTAAAATAGTTAAATTTAGAATATAAAACTCATAATCCGCATAATTAGGTAATAAACAAAAATGATCCAGACGAAAAGTATACCTGCTTAATTAATTTCATTGTTGCCTGTCTCAGTCTTAAAATATTTTTTTTTTGTTTTCGCTCTCAAAGATATTTGATAATACTGGAAATGTCCCCAGATGATGACGATAATAATAATAATAAAGCAGAAACAAGCTATTGTTGACTTTTGATAGAGCTGTCTAGGACCAAAACAATTAAATAGACGTAATACAACCGAAAGACAAGATGACTGATTCTTACTTAGATTAAGCCAAAACTAAAAAGACAAAAAATTTAATTTACAAAAGGGATCTCTTAATAATATTCTACGAGTCTAGAAAAGATCATTTCCTGCGTGTTGTCCTTCCTAGCAAGCAAATACTTGCAGCTGTTTTCATTATTTGTGATATATAGAACAGAATATATTGCTCTGAATTATTGAATAAAAGAAGACGAATATCCTAATTAAATAAATGTCAACATGATGAACAACGTAGTTCTTTGCGTGTATTAAAAGAAATATATATGCTGAAATAAGAAGGAACAATATTAACTATGCCTATATTATACTAAATAATTAAACCACCTTAATTTAATTCAAATTAAATAATTAAACCCTCGCAAATATCTGCATGAACCGATCTTAACCCATGATCATCAAACTATTAACTATAGCTAAAATTTTAATTGTATTATTAAGAAATTCAAAATGTATATAAAATTATTTAACCGCTTAATCATGGGTGTTGAAATATTGCTCTATATGTATATGTACACCCACGCACGCTATGCTGAGGCATGAATCTGCAGATAGTGTAATGTCTAGTGGTTGCAAATTACTGCATTTTATGTATCAAATTTTAGATATTCAATTGCAATATTGCACATTACAAATTCCAGATGTTGCTCATTATAATGCATGTCAACCCTTTTTCTTAATCAACAAAAAGGAAAGTAATACAGGAATTAAATTTTAACGACCCATTGCAATGCTTGAATTAGTTATGAAAGGTTCACCGGAGCTGACTGGTGGTGTAGGTATATGATACATAGGAACAGGCATCTTCGGTGGAAGATCGGGCAATGGTGTTTCAAAATTAAGAACCTGAATTGCTTGTTTGATTGAAGGCCTGATATTGTAGTCTGGATGTGCACACCATAATCCAACAATCATCAGACACTCTACTTGTTTCTCATCAAAATTCGTTTCCAATGCCTCATCCACTCCTGATACAAGCATTCCACTTCCATAGAGATCCCAAACCCACTCGACCAATCCCATTTCTGATGAGCTCATGCATGACATGCATGAGTTCTAGAATTCTGCTGAGCTCATGCATGACATGCATGGCTTCCAGAATCCCTCCCATGTGAATGCATTGAAAGTCAAAGGTGGGTGGCAAAATTTGATTTGAATTTGTATGCAGAATTTCCCTATAAATATGGGATGAATTCTGCCTTGTATAAGCATCAGAGAGATTCCAGAGAGAGTCCAGAGTCTAAACTAGAGAGTTTAGGATTGAGAGAGAGAGCCAGGAGAGCTCCAGAAATTTTAGGGGAGTTTTTGTATAATTCTTGTACATTAATTTTCTCTGTTAATACAAGTAATTTTTCTCCCAAATTCTGTTCTGAGTTGATCATTACATCCCAACAAGTGGTATCAGAGCCTCGTTGAGCTCCTGGAACGTCAGAACAGAAAGAAAAAAATTCAGAGAAAATTTGTCCCTGTTTCTGGAAAATTTCGATTTTTCGGAAAGTCATCGAATTTCGAATTTGAAGTGTCCAGTGTGTTCGTGACGTCGTCCTGATCATTCTGCAATTTTTCGGTGACCGATCCGACGTCCAGAGAGGCCGCACGCGCCTCCGACCTGGTCTGTGAGTGGGCGTCACTCGCCCCACGCGCTGCACGCGCCATTCCAAGGAAGAAGACGACCACGTCAGCGCACTTTTCGCCACGTCAGCAGTCCACGTCAGCGGGTCGCCACGTCAGCAAAGCCACTTCAGCGTGCCACGTGTCGCCACGTCAGAGCCACGTCAGCATAGTGGACCCCACCTGCCACGTCAGCAAAACGTTAGAAAATTACATTTTGGCCCCTGTATTTCTGGGTAATTATTTTGACCCCTGAATTTCTGAAATTTATATTTCAGTCCTTAGGAAATATCAGTTTGGCCCCTGTAATTCTGATAAAGACATAGTGCCCCCTTTTAGTTTCTGAAATTTCAGTTTAGCCCTTAAAGTTTTCAAGCTTAGTATTTATTGTATAAAAAGAATTTTTGAGCCCCGGAAGAGGCTATTCCACCTAATTTGACCGTTCTGGACGTAACGGTGGGCTCGGATTTTTGAAATTCAATTTCTATTTTAGTGAATTAATTATTCTAAAATGGAAGAATCATCCGGAGCCATGATAAAATTGACTGCTACAAATTACACACTATGGAGACCCAGGATGAGGATCTCCTTAGTTGTAAGGATCTATATGACCCTATAGAATTTGAAGGTCAGAGATCTGAGACAGAAAAAGAGGCAGAGTGGAAGAAAATTAATAGAAAATGCATCGGTCAGATCAGACAATGGATCGATCATAGTGTCTTCCACCATGTAGCCAAAGAAACAGATGCATATACTCTATGGAAAAAATTAGAGAGTATGTATCAAGCCAAGTCAGCACGAAACAAAGCCATCCTGATGAGACGGCTTGTGAACTTGAAGTTGCGGAGCGGAACTCCTGTAGCAGAACATAAAAGTGAGTTCCAGAACTTGGTGAATCAGTTGACAACAGTCGAGTTACAGCTTGGAGACGAAGAACAAGCACTTCTACTTCTCAGTTCCCTTCCAGATTCATGGGAGACGTTAGTGGTCTCCATCAGTAATTCAGCACCCGGAGGCAGACTTACCCTATCAATGGTTAAGGATGCCTTAATGAACGAGGAGGCAAGAAGAAAAGATGCAGGCACCAGTCAAGATGAAGCCTATATCACAGAGAATCGAGGAAGACAGTCTCGAGGTGAAGACTGGAGAAGAGGTAGAAGTAAAAGCAGAGGCAGATCAAGGGGCAGGTCAACAGATGGGAGGAGACCCACCTACAAATGCTATCACTGTGGCAAAGAGGGTCACATGAAGAAAAATTGTCGCAGTTTTCAGAAGCAGAACCAGGAGAGTTCACAAGCACAAAGTAGCGACGAGCCACGAGTTACCGTTGTAGAAGATGTGACTATTTGTGCGGAAGAGACGTGCTTCCACACAGCAGACCAAGGAGTAGAATGGGTAATTGACACAGCAGCTTCCTGCCACGTCACTCCTTGCAGAGAGATCTTCACCACGTACAAAGCAGGAGACTTTGGGATAGTGAAGATGGGAAACAACAGCACCGCCAAAATCATGGGAATTGGTGATATTCAATTCCAAACGAACGTCGGATGCAAAGTAACTTTGAAGGACGTTCGTCATGTGCCAGATCTTCGACTCAACTTGCTCTCGGTAAAAGCCTTTGATCAGCAAGGTTATGAGAACTGCTTCACCAACGGTACATGGAAGATGTTGAAAGGGGTCATGGTGGTTGCTCGAGGTAAATTATGTGACAATCTTTACAGGACTCATGTAAAGATAAACGGAGAGAGCCTTCATGTAGCAGAGCACATGGTACCTCTAGATTTGTGGCATAAAAGGCTCGGTCACATGGGTGAAAAGGGTTTATCAACCCTTCAGAAAAAGAAGCTGATCACTGTTTCCAAGGATGCAGCGTCTCATCCTTGCGACTATTGTTTGTACGGGAAACAACGGAGGGTGTCATTCAGCTCCTCATCAGTGAAGAAATCAAAGCTATTGGAGCTAGTACACAGTGATGTATGCGGACCTCTCGAAGTCGAGTCCTTAGGCGGTAAAAGGTATTTCTTAACCTTTATTGATGATGCATCTCGGAAAGTGTGGGTGTATTTCCTCAGAACGAAGGATGAAGTTCTGGAGAAGTTCAAGGAGTTTCACGCCATGGTAGAACGTGAAACGGGTAAGAAATTAAAATGCCTTCGATCAGATAACGGAGGCGAGTATACCTCCAGAGAGTTCAATGCCTACTGTCGAAGATATGGCATTCGACATGAAAGAACAGTCCCACGCACACCACAACACAATGGAGTGGCCGAGAGGATGAATCGAACCATCATGGAACGAGTCAGAAGCATGCTCAGATTGGCTAAGTTACCCAAGCCATTCTGGGGGGAGGCAGTTCGCACCGCCTGTTACTTAATCAACAGAGCACCATCGGCACCACTGAACTTCGAGATTCCAGAAAAGGTATGGTCTAACAAAAAGCCCTCCTATAATCATTTGAAAGTGTTTGGTTGTTTAGCCTTCGTACATGTATCCAAGGAGCTCAGACAGAAGCTCGATACAAGAACTGTTCCATGTATCTTCATCGGTTATGGAGATGAAGAATTCGGATACAGATTATGGGATCCCAAAGAAAAGAAAGTCATCCGGAGCAGAGATGTCGTATTTCACGAAGACCAAACATATGAAGACGCTGAAAAACAACAATATCTACAAATCCCACTAGCAGTGCCCCAGATATTGTTGCAGACTCAACACCAAATGCCACAAGAAATGATGAAGTACCAGAAGAAGTTCCAGAAGCAGATCAGGAGGAAGAAAATGAAGAGATTGCTGAGCCGGGGGAGCCACAATCACCCATAGAAGCTGCTATACCTCCTGGAAATGAAGAACCTCAGCTACGACGATCTGAGCGAGGTCGGATTCCGTCGAGGAGATATCCGGAATCAGAGTACACACTGCTTACTGATGAGGGGGAGCCAGAAAGCTTTCATGAAGCTTTATCTCATTCAGACAAAGAACGATGGCTGCATGCAATGCGAGATGAGATGAATTCTCTTGAGAAGAACAAAACTTATGAACTGGTCGAGCTCCCAGACGGAAAGAAGGCACTGAAGAACAAGTGGGTATTCAAGCTCAAGAAAGATGGAACAGGAAAGGTGATAAAGCACAAAGCTCGATTGGTGGTAAAAGGATTCCTTCAGAAGAAAGGAATTGACTTTGATGAAATATTCTCACCGGTGGTAAAAATGTCCTCAATCCGCGTCATCCTCGGATTAACAGCAAGTCTTGATTTGGAGCTTGAACAGATGGATGTGAAGACAGCATTTCTTCATGGAGACTTGCATGAAGAAATCTACATGGAGCAGCCAGAAGGGTTCGAGGTTCCAGAAAAAGAACACCTCGTGTGCAAGCTCAAAAAGAGCTTGTATGGCCTCAAACAAGCACCAAGGCAATGGTACAAGAAGTTTGACTTCTTCATGGTGAGTCATGGGTACAAAAGAACCGCTGCAGACCAATGCGTCTACTTTCAGAAACTTCCAGGTGGAGACTTTGTTGCATTAATGTTATATGTGGACGACATGTTGATCGTCGGAAAAGATGCAACAAGAATAAAGCAGCTGAAGAATGAACTATCAAAAACCTTCGATATGAAGGACTTGGGACCAGCTCAGCAAATCTTGGGGATGCACATTCGTCGAGACAGGAAACAAAAGAAATTATGGCTGTCTCAAGAAAAATATGTTGAACGTGTGATCCAAAGGTTCAACATGGATAGTGCTAAGCCAGTTAGTGTACCACTGGCTAATCACTTCAAGTTGAACAAGAGATCATGTCCCTCATCCAAGAAAGAGATAGAGGACATGGCGTCGGTACCCTATTCTTCTGCTGTAGGAAGTTTGATGTATGCCATGGTGTGTACAAGGCCAGATATTGCTCATGCTGTAGGAGTCGTGAGCAGATTTCTTTCCAATCCAGGGAAAGAACATTGGGAGGCAGTCAAGTGGATTCTCAGATACCTTAAAGGTACTTCGAAGATATGCTTGTGTTACGGGGGAGCTGATCCAATCTTGGAAGGCTATACAGATTCAGATATGGCCAGAGATCCTGACAGTAGGAAATCTACATCAGGTTTTGTTTACACTTTTGCAGGGGGAGCTGTATCATGGCAGTCAAGACTACAGAAGTGTGTTGCGCTATCCACGACAGAGGCAGAATACATTGCCGCAGCGGAAGCTGGAAACGAAATGTTGTGGCTGAAGCGGTTTCTCCAAGAACTTGGGATTGAGCAAAAGGAGTATAAAGTACACTGTGACAGTCAAAGTGCTCTGGATTTGAGCAAGAATTCAGTGTACCATTCTCGAACGAAGCATATCGACATCCGCTATCATTGGATACGAGAGGTGATGGACAAGCAATTGTTGAAACTAGTGAAGATCCATACTAAAGAGAATCCAGCCGACATGTTAACAAAAGTGGTTACCAGAGACAAGCTAGAACTATGCAGAGACATAGTTGGATTAGAAGCTGTCTAATTACTTTTGTTGTTACTCCCTTTCACATGGGATGGAGGGGGAGAATTGATGAGCTCATGCATGACATGCATGAGTTCTAGAATTCTGCTGAGCTCATGCATGACATGCATGGCTTCCAGAATCCCTCCCATGTGAATGCATTGAAAGTCAAAGGTAGGTGGCAAAATTTGATTTGAATTTGTATGCAGAATTTTCCCTATAAATATGGGACGAATTCTGCCTTGTATAAGCATCAGAGAGATTCCAGAGAGAGTCCAGAGTCTAAACCAGAGAGTTTAGGATTGAGAGAGAGAGCCAGGAGAGCTCCAGAAATTTTAGGGGAGTTTTTGTATAATTCTTGTACATTAATTTTCTCTGTTAATACAAGTAATTTTTTCTCCCAAATTCTGTTCTGAGTTGATCATTACATCCCAACAATTTCTGATTTTTCTCTTGTGGGATCGACTGACTTCTTTCCAGTAGCAATTTCCAAAACAACTACTCCGACGCTGTAAACGTCCGACTCTTTACTAGCCCTTCCTGTGCTTATGTATTCAGGAGCCAAGCAACCTAATGTGCCAGCCAAACCAGTTGTTTGTGGACCTAGCTCGTGGTCCATGAGTCTTGCTAACCCAAAGTCACCTAGCTTCACGTTAAAATTCGAATCCAACATTATATTGCTTGACTTGATATCGCGGTGCACGACACATTGCTCCCACTCTTCATGAAGATAGAACAAAGCAGAGGCCAAACCGAGAGATATCTTGTACCTCATAGCCCAAGTGAGCAGACTTTTGTGGCGAAAGAGGTGAGCATCGAGGCTACCATTCGGCATAAACTCGTAGACCAACAGGAATTGTCCTTTATCATGGCACCATCCTATAAGTTGCACCAGATTCCGATGTCTCAATTGGCTAATTGTCTTGACTTCGGTGATGTACTCCTTTTTCCCTTGTCTAGAACCCCTTGAAATTTTTTTCACAGCAACATTTGTATCCATATCCATTAAGTAACCCTTATAAACAGCACCAAACCCTCCTTCACCCAACTTTCTGCTATCCGAAAAGTTGTTGGTTGCAGATGCAAGATCTTTGTACGAAAATCTTCTCGGTCCAGCACCTCTTTCAAGATCATCGTTATTAATTGAAGTCAAGTGTATTGCCTCCGCAGAGTTTCTTTCCCTCTGCAGCTTCCGCCTCCTGAATATTATTATTCCCGTTATCAATCCAGCCACTAGAACAACCGCCGAGACTGTGACTGGGACTACTATTTCCGTCGTTTTATCGCTTTTCCTGCTGGTCTCCTTTATATCCAAACTGGAATTGAACTGCCATGATTGGAGTATGTGTCGCTCTATTTTGTCTGCTGTGGCAGCTGAAAACCCAATAGCGACCCACTGAGGTAGAGTCTCCTTCAAATCAATTGTGTAAGATAAACTAGTGTTCTCCTGAGGATTGCTGGTCTGTTGGTAACTCCAAGACACGCTCAAATTCTTGGTAGCAGCGTCGTATGTAATCCGCACATCGGCAGTATCTCCACTATGATAACCAGCGTTCCAACGCGTGTAGACTGCTGATTTGGGCGCGTTATTGTTGATTCCCACGTGGTCCCGAACCTCAGGTGGATCCCATTGAGGGTCATTGAAGGAGTCAAATTCCACAAATACAATATGGTCAGACGCTGAGTAGGTTGTGCTGGTATTAAACAAGCCCAAAAGGCCACCAGCTGAGTTTAGAGGAATCTGAAATCCAACCGGAGCCATGAAAAATGCAAGTCCATTGCCGTAATTAGCCGGATCCTCAGTGTCAATTTGGAAAGAAAATAGGGTGCTGAAATCAGCAAGCGCTCCCGTATCAACGTCCCAGAGCGGCACCCTCCCAGCATAAGTTGCCGAACCAACACGACATGAATAAGTGCTTCGGCTATTCAATTCAATGACCCCAACAGAAGGTACTGCATCTCCCTGATAAATTATGTTGTTATCATTGGCATTAAAGCCATCCATTCGGAAGTTAACCGAACTAGCCAAGGGTAGAAGGGAAACAGAAAACACGAAAAAAACTACTTTGCGGAAATCATATGTCAAGATAGCCATTGCAAGTGAGTGGGAGAGAATGAATCAATTAGTACGGCATGAAATATAAACCTTATTAGACTTTAAATAGCGTGATGCCATGATTATTAGTCAATGACTTGATGCTCAAGTTCAACAAACAGCTCTATATATATAAGACAATATAGTCAAAGAAAAAGAAGATCATCGGAAAATCCCATGATTACAGAGTTATTAATTATTAATCCGAAAATTTCTTGATAATGTGTTATTCTTCTTTGTTTGTTTAATGATCCGAAGGAAAATTTGACGCATATCTGGGAACATTCATGTGAACTTCCAAGTTTAATTTATATTATATATATTTGAAATGAACATGATCGTGCATCAAAATTGAAGGGTCAATAATCCTTATCAAAATTAATAGTAGTGCTTTCTCTTTGTTTTTGTTGTTGCAGCCGAATAAAACAATAAATTATGATATTTCGGCATCCATCACACACACACACATATATAATGATCGAAAGAAAATAAGTAGGTAGACTAAAATAGTCTGATTCTCATTTAATCTAATAATTAATTACTGTCATTAATTAATCAAATGGTATGCTCCATTGATATGGGTATACATGTGAACCAGTTTGAACTATTATTAAGTATTCGCTTGTTGACTTGTTAGTGGATGACGATGTATTTGTTTTTCAGTTTTGTGTTTTTGTTTTTAAAAGTAAGTGAGAATATTAGTTTTAATTTTTTTATATTTTAAAAATAATATGTGATTGATATTAATTTAAAACGTATTGATAATTACTTATTTTTAAAAAATATTTTTTAAATTTGGAAAGTAATAAGAGAGAACTTTATATTGATTTTGCCTTATTAATACTTTTATTGATAAGAATTCTATACATACGAAGTCTGGCCCCTCCTTTTTCATCGACTTGGATTCCAATATAATTCTTTTGTGTTCTAGAATTTGTTTTCCCCCTTATGACAAAGGCACACTTTTTTTTTTTCTTTTTAGTAATTACGCCGAATTTCATATTAAAAAGTAACACAAGTAACTATTTCTATATCTCCAATAACGAGGTACGTGACCACATGATGTGTAATACATAGCTTTTGGATAAGTGTTTTTATTTAAAAACATAAAAATATGTAGATAAGATATAAGCTCAATAATACGTTGTTTTAAACAACTTACTTTATGAGAAGCAATAAAAAATTATTTTCCCTATTTACTCTCTTGTTCTCTCTATTTTTTTTTTCTTTTGGTGTATTCTCATTACAAAGTTACATATAACCAAACATATTCTCTAACAATCATTATTATTGAAAAACATAAATACAGTTTTTTTTTTGTTTTTTTATTAAAATTTCTAATAAAAAGACAGAATTCATAACTAAATTAATATGGGGACGACAATTTTTGACACGACATGCTAACATAAAATGAGCATAACACAGAATCAACGATTTAGTGTTAACATGATTATTAATTGAGTCGTGTTAGTATTAATTAAGATACTCAATAGTATTCATGTTGAGAATGTTCAACATGTCTATCCTTTTAATGGTACAAATAGTTAAACATATCACGTCATTCCTTAACTTGTAAACAAAATAATTCTTACGTACTTACAAACTATAAATTATAAATATAAAAATTTTATATTATGAAATGAATTAGCCCATCTAATAGAAAATTAGAATGATTTCAGTTATTTTTTATACTAATAATGATTTATAATCTTATAATAATTAAATTGATATAACAATATAAAATATAATTAATTATGCATAAATTAGTTAAACAATTAAGTAAATTGTGTGAGTTAAATATGTTACGATTATAATATGTGGATGACACATTTAATATTCGTGTTGAGTCAATGTTTTATGTCTTAACACAAATAATTAAATGTCAAATCCATGTTACCCAAAATTTCATTAATTCATAGTTTGACACAACACGAATACGATACGCAAATACTAATTGTCGCCTCGAACTAGATATAACCCACAAACCCATTTCGTTCTTGAGGATTTGGTATATTAACAAACAAAAATTACGTAAACTTATATCTAAATTACATCATGCAAAAAAGAAATATCATGGATTCTAGATCGAGTACATTAAGATTAATTCAAAGTTACTTTGCAAATAATGTGTGTATATATATACATATATTCTTATTCCCTGCACCTTATAGCCAAAATGTGGTTATAGTCTTACAGATAAAGACAAAAACCGAAACAAATGTTCAGTAGTTTTCAATGGAGAAAATAATTCTTTTTCTTTTGAGAACTGAATATAGGAGATCATAATTGGAAGAATATGCATGTCTTTACTGTTATATTCTAAATTAGTTTTATATTTGTATTCATTGTCTCTTATTAGATTAGAATATTATTTAAGTATTCTAGTTTACTTAGGAGAGTATATTATCACTTCCTATAATATTTGATTATTATCCAAACTTTCCTTATGAATTTTATTGAGATTCTACAGGATTTTGACAAGGATTGCAATTGATGTCAAATACTATATAAAGCTATTGGAGTAAGACATTAAACACATTCAAGGAAAATTGAGAGAAAGCAAGCAAGAGCAAGTTTGAGTGCGTCTTTTATTTGTTTTTATGTTTTGTGTAAAGCTTTAGACATTGGTTAATTGTTATAGATCGTGTGGGCTTAAGGGAGTTAAGTAATCACATGTATCTGTACCAGTTACGAGTATTATGTTATTCTTAACTGTGTGTAGCTAAGATAATCATGACAAAAAAAGAGCAGCATCAGAAGAGTGTGAGAAGGACTATGGTTGTGATCGAGGTTGATCAAGTTTACATAGATTAGGTTAGTGAGTGAACGGGTGTCTATCACTATAAAGAGTCCTAACTCGAGTGTAAACACATACAATATAGTGGATTGCAACTCTTGTTGCCCGTGGATATAGGTTGGTTATAACCGAACCACGTAAAAATCCTGTTTCGATTTATATTACTGTTTTCAGTCATATTATTCGTAACTACCATACGCTATAAAACCCAACACTCTCAAATTTCCTTCCAACAAACACACCATTAGGTTATTATGATGTCAATTTAATACTTAAAAATTGGTTTAAAATGATTAATCGAACACGTACCATTTCATGTTGATTAGTGACCAGCTTGAGAGCTTAATTAAATAATAATTTCAAGGTGAGCTTATTTATCTTAAAATTAATTACTTATAATTTCATGAAGATGATGAATCTTAACCTAGGATATAGGATTTTAGTTTTTCTTTTAATTTCTCTATTAAGTCGAGCAATAATTGTTAGGACAATGCCACATGGACTGCCATATGTCCTAGTCAATCTATGTAGCATTGATGTGTTGGCATGTTGAGAGAAAACAAATCTTTATTTTATTTTACTTTTCTGATTTTGAACTGATTTAGTTATGCATAACTTAATTGGATATGGTTTCCAGGATTTGGATTTATTTTAGGAATGTATTAATTTTATCTTACTTTAGGAATAAATTTATATATTGTTGATTTATTCAATATCCTAACGTGATTTATCTTTCCTGTATAGATAAGATTTGTAGGATAATTATTATTAAGAAAGATGTTAAAGAATCCTTATTCAATAAGGAAAGTATACTATAAAATTTGTATATAACTAGAAGTCTTTTCGTCTATGTTTGATGATGTTTTTGTTAACAACCTGCATAAATTTAGCTTGAGTGTGATAAGTCTAATACTCTTATGATGTTTGTGATTAACTAGAAGAGTGAGGTTATCTCATTGGGAACGCGTAATACAATTTTAGGGGGACTCAAATTGTGGTAACTACAGCGCGGATAAAGGTTGGTTTGCTATGGATGAGATTTTGGGAGATTAGAGTCTTGTTTATGTAGGATAGGTGAGTGTGAGTGAACATGGGGTTCATCAACTGTAAAGTTTTAGTCATTGTATACATGAATATTATAGTGAATTGCACTTTGGCTACCCGTGGACGTAGGCTGGTTATAGCTGAATTACGTTAATTTCTCTATGCAATTTTACTTATGTTTTGTTACATCTGGTTTAAGGGTTTGTTTTATGTAACTACTTTTGTAGTTTCAAAACTTAAAACAATGATTGATATATATAGTTTTAAAAGAGGAAAAGTATCTAATTATTGCATAAAAATCAATCATAATCCATATAAGATTAATGAACAAAATCAATTAATTCACATGAAAAGTAAACGAAACTCTGCTTTCATCACTACCTGTCTCATTGTTAAAATAAGTTTTCTCATCTTTCTAAAGATTGTATCGGTGTCAATAGGAAATATTGTCCCTCAACAAGATCATGTTTTTTTTAAATAGAAAATCTAGGAATCTCTCTTGACTGTATCATAGAGCCATGCATGCAGGACTAACAAATTAATAAATTCAATAAATATAGCACAAAGAGATAATGTGAACACTCTTTATAAGTTATCTCGAGCACAGATAATTTATAAAACTAAAAGATACCCTAATCATATATAAATCATATGATCGTCTTGGAAAAGATTTTCTTTCTTCTTGTCTTTCCTAGAAAGAAAAGAGTTCAGTTTTCATTTGTGAGTGTAGAATCGCTTCGAATTATAACTAAATAAATGTGGCAAAATATGCTTATGTCATTAGAATAAGCTATGTAATTAGCGTTTGTCGTTATAGAACCAATAATTACTTATACACACACTATAAGAAATAAAAAAAATGCATAATATATTGCAAGAAAACTACACATTTATAGTCTTTAAAAACGGTGTAAATACATATTAACATTTTTGTTGACCTTGATAGCAGTATTACTGTAAAATTTAAAATCATCAATCTACTACAACATTTAATGAATGTTGTACAATCAGTTGACACAACACTTTTAGATATATAATAAAAGGAAAAAGAAATGATAACAAACGATTGGCAGTCCATACGCCAAATTTAAAATTTTATACAACAATAATTCCAAATGGTGCCATAATTTTTTGGCCAAAAATTAAAAAAAAAAACAAACTAAGGAATAAAAGACATGAAAATTTTAACGACCCAGGCCAATACTTGAATTAGTGAGGAAAGCTTCACTGGAGCTAACTGATGGAGTAGGTACATGATACATAGGAACAGGTATCGTGGGTGGAAGAACCGGCAATGATGTTTCGAAATTGAGAACCTGAATTGCTTGCTTTATCGAAGGCCTGGAACTGTAGTCAGGGTGAGCACACCAAAGTCCAACTATCATCAGGCACTCCACTTGTGTCTCATCAAAATTCGTTTGCAATCTCGCATCCACTCCTGTTAGAAGTTTCCCTCTTCCATGAAGATCCCAAACCCACTCTACCAACCCCATTTCTGATTTTCCTCTTGTAGGATCCACTGACTTCCTCCCAGTAGCAATTTCCAAAACAACTACTCCAAAGCTGAATACATCTGACTCCTTACTGGCCCTTCCTGTGCTGATGTACTCAGGAGCCAGGTAGCCTAATGTGCCAGCCAACCCAGTTGTTTGCGGACCTAGCTCGTGGTCCATCAGTCTTGCTAATCCAAAGTCACCAAGCTTCACATTAAAATTAGAATCCAACATTATATTGCTGGATTTGATATCCCGGTGCACCACACATTGCTCCCACTCTTCATGAAGATAGAGCAAGGCAGAGGCCAAACCAAGAGATATTTTGTACCTCATAGTCCAAGTGACAAGACTTTTGTGGCCAAAGAGGTGAGCATCAAGACTACCATTCGGCATAAACTCGTAGACCAGCAGAAATTCACCTTTATCATGGCACCATCCTATAAGTTGCACCAGATTGCGATGTCTCAATTGGCTAATTGTCTTGACTTCGGTTACGTACTCCTTTTTCCCTTGTCTAGAACCCTGTGAAATTTTTTTCACAGCAACAGCCGTATCGGTATCCATTAGGTAACCCTTATAAACGGCACCAAACCCTCCTTCACCCAACTTTCTATTATCCGAGAAGTTGTTGGTTGCAGATGCAAGTTCTCCGTAAGAAAATCTTCTTGGTCCAGCACCTCTTTCGAGGTCATCATTAATCGAAGTCAAGCTCATTTTCTCTGCAGATTTTCCCTTCTTTTGCTTGCGCCCCCTTAATATTACTATGCCAGCTATCACTCCAGCTATTAGGAGAACGCCTGAGACCGTAGTGGAAGTAGCTACTATCGCGATCGTTCTTCCGGTTAATCCGTTATTCTCTTTTATATCCAAACTTGAACTGAACTCCCACGATTTAAGTATATGTCGCTCTAATTGTGTGCCTGTCGCAGCTGAAAACCCAACAGTTACCCACTGAGGTAGAACCCTCTTCAAGTCAATTATGTAAGATAAACTAGTATTCTCCTGGGAGTTAAAGGTCTGCCGGTAACTCCAAGACACGCTCAAATTCTTGGTAGTAGCGTTGTATGTAATCTGCACATCAGCAGTATCACCGCTGTGATGACTAGCGTTCCAACCTGTGTGGACAGATGAAGCGATTGAGTTATTGTTGATTCCCACGTGGTCCTTAACATCAGAAGGATCCCATTCAGGGTTATTGGCAGAGTCAAATTCCACCATAACAATATGGTTGGAAGATGAGTAAGCTGTTGTTGTGTTAAATAGGCCTAAAAAGCCACCTGCTGAATTTGGAGGGATTTGAAATCCAACAGGAGCTAGGAAAAATGTTAGCCCATTTCCATAACGGGTCGCATCCATGGTGTCGATTTCAAATGAGAATTTGGTGCTGAAATCGGAGAGCTTTCCTGTGTTGGAGTCCCAGAGCGGCACCCTCTCAGAATAAGTAGCCAAACCAACACGGCACACGTAATTGTATTTGTTAATCATCTCAATTGAGCCCACTGAGGGGACTGCATCTCCCTGATAGAGTATGTTCTTTAAATTTGGGTCAAAACGAGGCATTTGGAAGTCAACTGAACTTGCATGGGGAATGAGGAAACTGAAGAGAACAAAAAAAGGTAAGTTGAGGAAGTCATGATGGGTTAACGTACCCATGGCGAGAGAAGGATGGAGATCGATCGAGGGATTGAATTAATTAGCAGCTGGGCATGAAACGAGAACCTGTTTGACTTTAAATATTGTGATGCCTCAATTGGTATATGGATCGACGTTCAAGTTTCAACTACCCCTTTTATAAATAATTTACATTTCCAGAAGCATCGTTGAAAATGAACTAAAACAAATACGTTGTTTACACATCTATCGCCTGCAAAACAGCTCCACCATTGAATAGCTTAATAAACAACAAAATTGATAACCCTGAAAGCCATACTGTTAAGATAACCTTGAACCATATTTTAAAACCTCTATGTCAACCAGAGTTATATATATTAATTACTTCATAGTACCAAACTAAAAGCAGAAAACAATCGAAGATTATTCAATTATTTTCTTCCCACGTTCAACTTGATTGAATCAACTTCTGAAACAGTGAACACAATGTCAACAAATAAAATATCGTTGGACGACCCTTACAAAATGTACAAACACGTCGACATTTCGCTTAATTTCAGAGTTGTTAAGCCGAAATTGATGGAATTATTTGTATTCCCTATCTTTTCTTTAGTGATAGAAGGAAACATTAGCGGCATATTTGGGGCACTTGGACAACCAAGCTTTACTCTATACTTCCAATGAACGAACATGATCGTGCATCAAAGTTTAAGTATCAGTAATATTTATCATAATTAAAAGTAGAGTCTTCTATTTAATTGCGTTTGTTATTACAACTAAACAATTAATAACATTATCCCTAATGATATTCCCAACATATATCAAGCTGTCCTGATTGGAATACGGGCTATTAAAAAAAATTAGATGAGACGACTTCCTATAAGACCTCCGGAAGGAATGACTATGTAGCTTAAAAAAATCTTGTCTCATTTACACCTAATAATTGCTGTCCTTGATCATAACCAATTGGCATGTTAACAAGGAGGGAAAGTGTGCTTAATTAAACTATGGGAATTATTATTTAATTACCATTTCTTTTAAGGATCAAGACCAGAGTGGCTAGTCACTACTGAGGAAAGAAATAGTGAGGAACATAAATTTCGCTTTAATACTTTTTATCTATTTAAAATTTTCTACCAAGTTATCATAAATTACAATTGTTTTTGGGGGTGGGCTTATTTGCTTTAAAATGCCCTTAAACAAACAACAATACTACACATCCCATATTATTATCCCAAATTTACATTCTAAATGATGTTTATTAATTAACTATTATTAAGCAAATCGTATGATGATGATATAATGAGTGAAGTGATAGCCTTAATTGATGTCACGTTATTAAGATTCTTGATTTGAGATTGAAATATGTATAACATTATTTCATTCTCTGGTGTATACTAAATTGAATCATTTTCGATCTTTTAAAATCCCAAAACAAGGCGAGGGAGGGCCGAGGGGTTGAGAAGTTGGAAGCGTGGGCAGCTAGAACAGTGATCTTAGAAGCTTAGAACTAATCAAAGAAGTTTGTAGGTATTCAAAGAGAATATAGTTTCCAACAATCAAATATACTTTTGATATATGGAATGTCCGAAATCTTCCTAAGAAACAAAAAGAGTTCTAAACTTTTGTTTAATTGTTTTCACATTTTTATTTTAGTTTTTAGGTCTCAATCGTGCTAACATCACACAATTTCTCAAAAAATGAATAATTTCGAACTTTTTATATTATTTTCTGTTTTTATAGTTGTTGAGAAGGTTTAAGTCTATAAAAGGGCCGGGTCGTCCTACACAATATAATTGTTTTTTTTTTTCTCTATTCATCTTTGTATTATCGAAAGAAATCAACATTTAAGAGTCAATGATTTGAAGTTAGGCTATCCATTATTCTTTAATCAAGAAGGCTATCCATTATTCTTTAATCAAGAAATAATTATTAGTAAATTGTGATTGTTCTAATCTCGATTGTCAGTCACACTTGTTACATTAATAATTCACTTTAGAGTATATAAGTAAATCATGTTGTTTTGTTTCATAATTCCACTTGTATGTTACAAAATCAACATATCTATTACAAAACTGTGCTATCCATTTTCATACTTCTGTAAAAAAGTAACACAAGAAATTAAATACTTAACGACCCACTTCAATGTTTGAATTAGTCATAATAGGTTCACTTCGGTTGCCTAATTGTTCAGTTTGCTACTTTACTTAAAAACTTAAGCTTAAAGCTAGTAAGTATAGACTTAACATTAGTTTTATGCTCCAATATACCCTCTCACGTGCAACGCCTCATGTTTTTTTTACACGTGGGTTGGACTTCACAACCATTTTTTGCGTTTTTTTTATGTGGGTCAATTTAATTTCCTTTCTAATGTGTAGTGGGAGGATTCAAATCTTTAACTGTTAGGTCTAAGGGCTCTAATTCCATGTTAAGTTTGCCACTTTACCTAAAAGTTTAAGCTAGTAGGTGTAAGTTTAACGTTAGTTTTGTACTTTAATACTAATAATGATGGAGGTAAATGATAGGTAGGAACATGCATTTTCATTGGCAGAGTTGACAACCCTAAACTACAAAAAAGAGAGGATTATAATACACCCGTTTGCGGCGGTTTTTTAAAACCGCTGTAAAAAGATGCCACGCAAAAATGTTTGCGGCGGTTTTAAGGACCGCCGTTTAAATTTAGTAAAAATCCCCCAATCGATTTTAAGTCCAAAACCGCCAAACCATTTCAAGAACTCACCAGTTCCTTGTCCGAACCACTGCGCGTCAAATGCACCACCGAGCACGGTAACCACCAGGGCTCACAAACTGTGCACGAGATCCTCTCACTATCGAGTTTCACGATCATCCAGTCAAGAAACGCGTCGAGCAGATTCCACACATTTTGTCAGGTTAGGGCTAGGTTTAGGGTTTCGTATTACCAGATGGCGACCAAGGTCACGGAGGAGCTGTTGTCCACCGTTCGATCAGTCGTCGGCTAGGACTTCTTCGACATGGACATCATCAAAGCCCTACACATGGCCAAGCACGATCCCACCGCGGCCATCAACATTATGTTCGACACTCCCAACTTCAAAACGCCATAAACGAAATTGATAGCTACAAGGCCAAATCCGATCGTCAGCAGAGAAAACGAGAGATGTACTTTGAGTGAAAATGGTAATGTCACGATTGCCTGCAACGGGAAAAATGCTGCCGCCACTGCCGCTTGTGTGGCAAGTAATGCAGGCGATCCTGTCGTTGTGGATTTGAGTGAAGATGGGAAGCCAAAAGAGAGTAGATTGAGTGGAGGCAAATGGTGGTTTGTGGGGTTGGGTGCTGTGTCAGGACTGTCGACGAGTAAGGGGAGGAAGTTAAAGCATGATGACGAAGTGACGTTTACATTTTCATCGAAGAGTTACGATGTGAGTTCATCTTTCCCAAGTAAGAATTTTGGTCGGGCGAGGCACGCAGTGGTGGCTTGTTCGGAGATTGTAAGGTTTTCGACAAAGAGTGGTGGAGAGGTAATTTGATGAAATACTTTTTGAAGCTTAAATACATGTAGGTGTTTGTACGAGTATCAGTTTGTTCTATCTATTGAACGGTGCATTATTTGGCTGTAAAGTGGATATTTTGCATTAAACATTTTGTCATGAATTGGGTATTTTGTGAATTTTATTATTCTGACTTGTGTTGAGTTGAATGTTTGGTTAAGTGTTGGGATATTTAAAAGTTCTTTGATAATGTTTTGTTTCTTGCTTTTGAACTCTGTTCTTTATGGTTTTTTATGTAAAAGGAAAAGTTTATGGTTTCACTTGTTGTGGATTGTTTGTGAATTTTATGATGTTTTGGGCTTGTGACATATTGGTCGAATACCTAGTGAGTGGGCTTGGTGTTTGTTACCACTGGTGAGGGATAAGAAGATTAGGATTGAGGGTTTTGCAAGTATGCTCCTGATGTGTTGAGCATAATGGATACTATTGTTTTGTCAATAAGGTACATCTCCTGTGAAGAATTACTCCTTTTATAAAAGTTGGTATTTGTTTTCACCTAGGGGCATTTTTCACAGACGTGATAAAGCAAGCAGTGGATTTTCTTTTTGATTTGATATTCTTTCGGAGTTTTTTCTTGATATGATGTTTTCTTAGCATGGTAATGAATTTGAATTTTGTCTTTGTTCAAAGTGTATATCAATAGTTCCATGTTCTGTAAACACCACCAGGCCTCACTCCCTGCAGGAAGCAATGTTGAGGAGGATTCAGTCTTTCATCCTCTTGCAAACTTGTTCCGGTTGCTTGGCATGACTCCTTTTAAGAAAGTGAAGACTTGTAGTTTTGATTTCTGAGCTTTTGGCTGAGTTTATAGTTTAATTTGATTATGCAGTTATTGCTTTATCTAATTTATGATTTTCACTGTAGTTGGCTTTTGTTTTAAAATAAATCTTCTTAAGCAGTGTTTTAGATGTTTGGAACTTTCTAACATACTCTTTTCTTTATCATGGTAGGGTGATCGCTAACTTTGTAAGTAACTTGTTATGGGATAGCTCCATTGGGTTTAAGAGCCTTTTTGCAATCCATAGGCCAAATGGCCCAACAATTGACCCAAGAAAGACATTTGATAGATGTATTGCATTGTAAAATTGGTGACTATGTACTATGAAGAGCTTTATACCCTTCCAGTGGCAAGGTAAGTAGTGTGGGTCACTTTTTTATTATGTATTCCAATATTGTTAACTAGACATGGAATGACCGCTGGATTATAATATCTTATCTTAATGGAGTATAGAGATATAGCTATATTTTAGTTGATATCTTGCTTCCCCATTTTCTTAAGTTTGCTAACTTAGTAATTGGTGCTTATTTAATCTTAAAGTGGATCTCGGTAAGTGGTAATATGTAGCTGGAATTTATCTGTTCATTTTGCTTAATTTCTTAGCCTTTGGC